>JAPEVW010000533.1:0-82592 GCA_027921565.1 Artemia sinica | reverse complement strand
CCCATCATATTCAGCGTATCAGAGAGCCCTACTGCAGAGGTTTCAAGCTCCAACCTGCAGAAATGTGTAATTTTGCATTATTGGCCAGAAGAAAGATCACGGATGTGTGTTTATTGGTTTGTTTTTTTCCCCAGAGGTGACCGTATTGATCCAGTGGTCATAAAATATCGAGAGAGAGCTCATTCGAACGGAAATTAAAAGTTCTAGTGCCCTTTTTCAGTGACCAAAAAATTGGAGGGCAACTAGGCCGCCTCCCACGCTCCTTTTTGTCCGAAAGTCACCCGATCAAAATTTTAAGATAGCCATTTAATTCAGAATAGTCGAAAACCAAATAAATATTTCTTTGAGGATCACCGAATCCCCCATAGTCCCCGGGGGAAGGGCTCCAAGTTATGAACTTTGCCCGTTGTTTACATATAGTATTTGTTACTTGGAAGAATGCTGATGTTTTCAGCAGGGATTTCTTCTGGAGGGGAAGGGGGTCAGAGGAGGAGGCTACATGGGAGGATCTTTCCATGGAGGATATTTTCATGGAGGAAGGGGCATTTCTATGACGGGGGCCGCCGGATTTTCCAGCATTATTTAAAAAGAAACTTTCAGAAATTAAATTAAAAAAAAATAAGTTTTTTAACAAAGGAGCGACATTAGAACTTAAATCGAACAGAAATTATTCCGTATATGGAAGAGGGTGTCTCCTCCTCAACGCCTCACTCTTTACGCTAAACTCACTCTCTACGCTCACTCTGACTCTGTCTCACAACTTTATTTTTTAAAACATTAAAAACTTTAGCGTAAAGAGCGAGGCGTTGAGGAGGGGGACAGCCCCTTTTATATACGGAATAATTTGATTCTGTTCGTTTTAAGTTTTAATGTCACTCCTTACTTTCAGGTAATGAAACTTGTTTTTTTTTTATCTAATAACTTATATATATGATGGTTCAATCACCTCCTATGTGAAACATCCACAGTCTTTACGCGAATCCAAAGGCGTTAATTATTAGAACCAATTTAGTTTTTCACAGAGCAATTGGAGGAGGAATATCAATATTGAGCGTCGAAAGTTTGTCAAAGCAAAATATATACCAGATATGTTAGGACTATTGAGTAGAATAAAAAAGGTCCCTCAACAAGCCACTATTTCAAGTGCACCTGTGATTGACTGAATAGGCTACACAACCCCAAATTGGGAATAATAATATTTGTCAAAAGACTCTCATTATCTTACGATTAAAATTTTAAGGGATTTGCAGAAAAATTTTGAGCGTTTTTTTTCAAGTTCGAATTCTTATTTGATTCGGAGGAGAGAAAGAACAGTGACTAATCCCATTACGCAGCAATTATAGTATAGAAACAACACTGTTCTAACTATAATCTGTCCCCTCCTAAATAATACCCACAGGGGATGTGTCAGTCTTTCACTTTAACTTGTTTTTGTTGCACAAAAGGAATTCAAAAAATGAAAATATCGCAGAAGACACTCTATTTCCAAGAATTACTAAAAACTACTTTCTTTTTCAAAATGAAAATAGCCAAATAATAATATTTATTCCAAAAATAGTTTTTAAAATGCTGAGTTGCAAATCACAAGTGGTGAATCAAGGAGGCACACTTGTGCCTCTATAAAGAGGCGACCCACCACAATGTTAAGCGATTTCAGGTCCTAGAGGTCGCAGAGAGACGGCGGTAATTGCATTTTGTAGCCCAAGCTCAAACTAAGAAACTTGCAAAATTTCATCCTCCTCCGACTTTATCTTCATGGGGTAAACTGGGCCGGAAGTTTGGACCCTCCCACCACAGCCCCCCTTTAACGTTGTCCGATTGGGCTGAAATTTAGACGTTAAGCTTTCCTAGGGCCCGGGAGCTTATCCTCGAAATTTCAGCTCAATCCGATCACTCCTTCCCTGTTTTCAAAAAACCAAATATAGCCACTTAAAATTCATCTCTTTTTTTTTGTTAGCCACGCCTACAGGCCACAGTTGGCAACGGATCCGGTTGAATGAGGACTCATTCGAAGCAGAATTCGACCTGTTAGGGCCTTTTGATATTTTCAGACCGAAAAAATTATCCCCCGAATTTACATTTACGAAAAACCTCGTTTTCCTATATTAGCCCATGTTAATTTTTCCCTCCACAACCCCCCCTTTAACGTTGTCTGATCGGGCTGAAATTTAGAGGATAAGCTTTCCTGGGGCCTGGGAGCTTATCGTCGAAATTTCAGCTCAATCTGATCACTCCTTCCCTGTTTTCCAAAAACCACATATCAAGATTTTTGGGAATTTACTTGCGTCGAAAATACCTTCTATTTGCTAAACAACAATTACTATTGTGTTTGTATAGTCCAGCAGCTGAGACTTCAGACTTTCACGTGGAAAACTCGGGTTCGATTCACCATCAGAGCAACTTTTTTATATACTTTGAAAAGAAACTCAGTTTCTTTTTTAAATTATTTGAAAAAAATTACGTTTTCTAAAGAGTTAAAGAGGCTGAGTTACAAGGTCGACCCTTAAAACGTACAGGGATTAGGAGGCACAGTTGGGGGGCTGTTAAAGAGGCTGAGTCACAAGTTCGAACCTTAAAACGTACAGGGATTAGGAGGCACCCTGTACGACGTGATTTGAGTATTCAGGAATTAAAAGCCTTAACACAAGAATGTTCAAGAGCGGGGGGGTTTGGGGGGCGGAAGCCCCCCAACTTTAACTCCTGACACGATCAGCTAACAGTTAGTCAAGCAATAATAAGTAATAAACTGTACAAAAACGTGCAGAAATTATTTGAAAAAAACTACGTTTTCTAAAGAGTTAAAGAGGCTGAGTTACAAGGTCGAACCTTAAAACGTACAGGGATTAGGAGGCACAGTTGGGGGGCTACCACCCCCCAAACCCCCCGCTTTCGCAGCCTTTAAATATAAAAAAAAATTTCTTTAAACTGAAAGTAAGGAGCGACATTAAAACTTAAAAAGAACAGAAATTATTCCGTATATGAAAGAGGCTGTGCCCTCCTCAACGCCTCGCTCTTTACGCTAAAGTTTGACTTTCTCACAACTCTTTTTTTAAACAATAAAAACTTTAGCGTAAAGAGCGAGGCGTTGAGGAGGGCACAGCCTCTTTCATATACGGAATAATTTCTGTTCTTTTTAAGTTTTAATGTCGCTCCTTACTTTCAGTTTAAAGAAATTTTTTTTTATATTTAAAGGCTGCGAAAGCGGGGGGTTTGGGGGGTGGTATCCCCCAACTGTGCCTCCTAATCCCTGTACGTTTTAAGGTTCGACCTTGTAACTCAGCCTCTTTAACTCTTTAGAAAACGTAGTTTTTTTTCAAATAATTTTTGGATAAGTGCAGGTATAAGCAGGAACGGGCTCGTTAGTCATCTCTAGCTTGAAGTTTTCACGACAGTTCCTATTGTTTCTCAAATCCTCGATACAGTTAATCTATTTCAGGCTCTTTTTTAAGACGTGTAAAAAACAGTCAAATTTTATTTTTATTTCAGATTTATTACTACATTATTATCACATCTTGACAGATTTAATACACTATTTTCTATTTTATGTTCAAATTTTCTATTCAGAATGAGAAAGCAATTTTAAGAATATTATTTATATCAGAATCATTTATATTTTGCGGCTTTGCAGGTAATTGAGCGACAGATTTCCGAAGATTGTCCTTTTCGGACAAAACCGTCTAGGACTAAAAGCAAACAGGTAGTCCGGATTGGGATGGGAGGATCTCATAAAGAAAGATTTTAGGAAAATGGGAACTTCCTGGGAGGGTGTAAAGAGGGGTAAAAAAAAGGTTAATAATACGGCATTGGACTTTACAGTCCCTACCAGCGGTGCTGATATCCGTTTCTTGGCCCTTCAGCCAGAAAGTGCAATGGGGGGGGGCAACCATCCTGTGCTCTCGCCATCATCATTCCTGTTGACCTTCCCCAGATTTCTCCAGGTACCCATTTAGAGCTGGGTCGACTCTGGCTAAGCTTACAGAGTCACACCACTGACCCTCGTCTAAAACAAATAATTGATTGAACTAGGATTCAAACCTTTGCCCTCTCGGACAAAAAATCCTAAATCCAGCACACCAATCCACTCGGCTATGACGGCTCTGGTCTTTGAATTTATTGGGATGGAGGAGGAGCATGCGTAGTTGTGTTTGCCTCAGGCGGCTTGGTGCTGAGGTGAGTTGTTACTAGTAGTTGTAGTAGTTTACTGAAATGTTTATCTCACTCAATAATACAATGGGTAAAAAATACCCTCCATTCTGTCAAAATTGTCTATTCATGATCTCATTCTTTTGAATTTTCTTAAAAGAAAGTTACATTATCAAATTTACTGCCAAATAATAATTTCTTATTACGGTGAAAGCTAAAGCAGCGCAATGTGTTTGCTGTGCAGCATTTTCACGCCAATTTACAACATCCGTCTCATATATAGTAAGCTTTTTTCTAATCAGGAAGGATTGCTTAGATACCCAGTACGTGAGACCCTTCATATTTATCTCCGATGCTGATTCAACATCTTTTGCACCATTCGTCAAATTAATCCACTGTTGTTCCATAAACTTGACATCCCCTTCATTAGATATCGATAAACTATTAGCATAAATCTTCGAGGAGTGCGGAAATCAATTCACTAAGTGACTGATTTGCAGCTTCTAGATCTCTTTTTTGTTCTTTTGCTTTGCTTGTTTGCTTGTCTTTTTATGTGGAGAATATTGACATCAAAGGATGAACACAAAAAACATAAAAAAAAAAATTTCTGGCAACTCATCAAGGAGAATTTTCGCATCAAACAGTTCGTGGTAACGAACTGTAAGTAAGGAGCGACCCGGCTCAATGGTAACCGAAACTCTAGAAAACGGTATTTTGATACAAATAGATACATCAAAAGAATCAAATTTTAATGCTGATTTCAAATATATAAGTTTCATCAAGTTTAATCCTACCCATCAAAAGTTAGGTGCCTGAGAAAATTTGGCTGATTTTCGAAAAAGGGAGGAAAGACCCCCTAAAAGTTATAGAACCTTAATGAAAATCACACCATTATATTCCGCGTATCAGAGAACCCTACTGTAGAGGTTTCAAGCTCCCATCTACAAAAATGCGGAATTTTGCATTTTTTGCCAGAAGAAAGATCACGGGTGCGTGTTTATTTGTTTGTTTTTTTTTTTTTGTTTTTTTTTCCCAGGGGTGATCGTATCGAACCAGTTGTCCTAGAATATCGTGGAAGGGCTCATTGGAATGGAAATTGAAAGTTCTAGTGCCCTTTTTAAGTGACCGAAAAAATGGAGGGCAACTAGGCCCCCTCCCACGCTCATTTTTTTCCCAAAGTCACCTGATCAAAATTTTGAGATAGCCATTTTGTTCAGCATGTTCGAAAATATTATAAGTATGTCTTTTAGGATGACTTAATCCCCGAACTTCCCGGGGGGAGGACTGAAAGTTATGAACTTTACCCAATGTTAACATATAGTATTGGTTATTTGGAAGTATACAGACGTTTTCAGGGGAGATTTTTCCTGGTAGTGGGGGGGGGGGTCAGGGGTTATGTGGGAGGATCTTTCCATGAAGGAAGTTTTCATGGGGGAAGGGACATTGCTATGAAGGGGACGCCGGACTTCCCAGCATTATTTAAAAAAAGATCATAAATTTAATATAAAAAAACAAGTATTTCAACTGCAACAGCAGCAACATCGAAACTTTAAACGAACAGAAAATATTACATATATAATTGGGTTCACCCCGTAGTCAATGCCTCGCTCTTTAAGCCAAAGATTTTTTAGTACTTTCATAAGAGCTATTTATTCTAATTAACGGCCTTTGTGATTAAGCGGTCATTTCTAAAGAATTGGAACAAAATTTGAACTTTCGCTTAAAGAGCAAGGTATTGACTAGGGGGCGAACCCCCTAATAAATGTATTAAAAATATATGAATATAGAAGTTCGTTACGTAAGTTAATTCGTAAGTTACGTATATTTATTACTAATAAAAACGTTCGTAAATAAAATTAAACAAGGTTCGAGAAAGCCATTTAACTAAATAAAAGTAAATTAATATGAAAATTTTGTTTTAATTATTCATGTACGGTGAGCCAAGATCAAAACCTGCATTTATTCAAAAACATTCAAAAATTAATTAAAAAAAACAAGTTTTTTAAACTGAAAGTAAGGAGCAACATTAAAACTTAAAACGAACAGAAATTATTCTGTATATGAAAGAGACTGTCCCCTCCTCAACGCCTCGCTCTTTACGCTAAAGTTTGACTCTGTCTCACAACTTTATTTTTTAAAACAATAAAAAACTTTAGCGTAAAGAGCGAGGCGTTGAGGAGGGGACAGTCTCTTTCATATACAGAATAATTTTTGTTCGTTTTAAGTTTTAATGTCGCTCCTTACTTTCAGTTTAAAAAACTTGTTTTTTTTATTTAATAAGAATAAAGAACAACTAAAAACTATAATAATAAAACATAAGGGAATACAATATACCTTCCGAGGAAGTTTCAAAACAGTAGGAAAAACCCAAACTTCTGTGTGTAGTAGTTTCTATGTACATAGGCATTAGCTTTAACTTAGCCTATAAGAAATGCTAAAACTCTTAAATAATTGGATTAATTAAGGTTGATGGATTCAAACCTGGTAGATAGTAAATGGTAATTAGTTATGACGAGCAAGGCACATAAACTCCTTAAGCACAGAAACGTGAAGTTCGTCCTAATATAACAGCGTCAGTCATTAATAGAGGCACATTTTCCAGGAAGTGCTTAAGCCATACTAAATATACTCCATCTATTAATTATGTATGTTTCTAGTTGTCCTAATTCCAGAAAAAAGTGGTAGCACTAATTGCGTAGAATTCTACGAGAAGAGATTACTATGAATGAAAAAAACTAAAATGAAAAGAATTGAAAATAAATAATTTTATTTGAGATAAAGAAGACATATGGAGCTATGGATAACCGGCTAAAACCTAAAATGACCAGAAATTAAAACTAGTTGAGTCAAACTTATGTGAACAGAAACTTTTTCAAAATAGAGTAGGGCTACACACCCAAAGCGTTCCAAAGGCCGGTGCATCAGAGTGTTAATTGTAAAGCTCCGTTTATATACCTTTCAAGTGGCAGAGAATTCTTAGGGTTGCCTTCTACTAACTTGCTGACAAACCTAATATGGTAGGGGAGAACGGGGTTATCCCGTGCAGCTACTTTGAGAAGCTCTGTTCTCGAGCCTATTTTGCCAATTGATGACTTTACAGGCTCAAACAAATTCTTTTGCAGTGAAGTTTCTTTGGTCCAATGTTCATATTTTTCCCTATTTAATAACATCTGAAAATCATATTTTTCTGTTTTTGCTTACTGTCAGAAGTCACCTCACACAGTGGGAAAAACTTCGGATATTCCCTGGGGTTAATTCGGACACGCTAAAAATGGGTTTCATTTATTCAAATACAGAAGTGGATGAACATCCAATTGCATATAAAAGTAAAAAAAGCAATTGGCTCACATACTAAAGAATTAAAGAACCAAATGGAGCACTTGAAGTTACGTTTTAGCGAATGTTGTAGGATGAAAGATCAGATTCAAATACATAGGAAGAGATAGTTTAGCCGCTATGTCAAGTTTGCAGACGTAAACTATGTCTTCAATATCTGGAAACAAGAATTTATTCCCGTTTTTTCTAAAGAAACGTACTTTAACTTCGTCACCGGTGATTTCCAGTGTCGTACCAAAGTAGAAAATTTCTCTTTGTGACCCTTTACCGATAGAAAACCTTATCAGGACGAAATCACCAACATTGAAAGAATCTAGAGCTTCGAACGTTTCAGACGTTTCACAATACAGCAAACCGTCAGGTTTAATAGCAAATTGGAATAGAAATTTAAGTTTCTATTAAAAATCATTTTAAATTGTGATTCTTTGACAAAATCAATTTCAAGCCAATTAAGAAGAAAAAAAATAACAAAATTTTGTAACCAGTTTTTAATGCTTCAAAAGTCAAAACCAATTTTCTATAATAAAAAAAAAACAAAAAAAACGTCATTTCTTCTGTAGAATCAAGTTTGAATCATGTAAAATAATTATTTTCACAAAAATAAAGTCTTGGTTGAAACTTTAAGGGCAGTTTATTAGCCATAGTTAGCTTAAAATTTTGATTTTGTGTTGCTGGTCTCTTTTGTATTAATGTAGAATTTAACTATTTTGTAATTTTGATCCTTAAAAGCTCATGTAATTGAAATTCCTGAATATCCCCAGCGAAAAATCATTATTTGGTATAGTTTAATTAAACCAGGATTCAGCACTGATTCCAGCTGCTATGAAGTCTAAATTTTAAGCTAACAAAGTTGATGTACCGATCAAAAGTCCCAGAAAAATTTTAACTAAATATTTTTTTTCATCAAGAATTGCTTAGATCACCTCGCAAAAAGGGATGAAAATATATCAGGTAAAAGTGGATAAAAGACGTTGTTGATAACCAAAAAATTCGTTCGTTTTTAAAATCACAGAAGATCAATTCTAGGAAAAACAACCAGGGATAAAAAAAAACGCTTAAACTATTTATAAACAAGTTTTATGGAAACCTTGCGCAATGATGGACCAAAACCCATCTTTTTTAGACTATTTTACTGCCTGTGAACAGGACAGGCAATAGAGGATAAAACATGATGTTGTTGACAAAAAACGGAAGCACTCAGAAAGAATAACTGAAAATCAGTTCAGGAAAAAACAGCTGGGGTAAAATAAAACTGTTTATATTGATAAAACTATTATATCAATGAAACTAATTATACACAAGTTTTATGGAAACCTTAACGCTGGACCAACCCTCATTTTTTTTAGCATATTTTACTGCCTGTGATCAGACCAGGCAAAAAAGGATAAAACGCACTGTTTACGACAGAAAGAAGAATCAGTCAAATTCAAGAAGCAGTCAAAATCACTTCAGAAAAAATAACCAGCGGTAAAAATAAAACTATTTATATTGATAAAACTATTAAATCAATAAATCAATATTTAACTATTAAATCAATATTTTACTTAACTATTTATATTTTACTGCCTGTGATCAGAACAGGCAAAAAAGGATAAAACGCACTGTTTATGACAAAAAGAAGAATCAGTCAAATTCAAGAAGCAGTCAAAATTACTTCAGGAAAAACAACCAGCGGTAAAAATAAAACTATTTATATTGATAATACTATTAAATCAATAAATCTAATGATGCACAAGTTTTATGAAAACCTTATATAATGCTCTACCAACCCTCATTTTTTAGCATATTTTACTGCCTGTGGTAAGACCAGGCAAAAAAGGACGAAACGCACAGTTTTTTTTTTTTTTTTTTTTTTTTTTTTTTTTTTTTTTTTAAGAAGCAGTCAAAATAACTCCAGGAAAAACAACCATGGGGTAAAGATAAAACTAATTATATTGATACCATTATTAAATCAATAAATCTAATGATGCACAAGTTTTATGAAAACCTTATATAATGCTGTACCAACCCTCATTTTTTTTTTGCATATTTTACTGCCTGTGGTCAGACCAGGCGAAAAAGGACAAAACGCGCTGTTTTTTTTTTTTTTTTTTTTTTTTTTTTTTTTTTTTTTTTTTTTTTTTTTTTTTTTTT
The DNA here is from genome assembly GCA_027921565.1 of Artemia sinica. Taxonomy (NCBI): domain Eukaryota; kingdom Metazoa; phylum Arthropoda; class Branchiopoda; order Anostraca; family Artemiidae; genus Artemia; species Artemia sinica. The sequence goes on along the minus strand of JAPEVW010000533.1, from coordinate 72,980 downwards.
TTTTTTTTTTTAAGAATCAGTCAAATTCAAGAAGCAGTCAAAATCACTTCAGGAAAAACAACCAGGGGTAAAAATAAAACTATTTATATTGATAAAACTATTAAATCAATAAACTAATGATGCACAACTTTTATGGAACCTTATATAGCGCTGGACCAACCCTCATTTTTCTTGGCATATTTTACTGCCTGTGATCAGACCAGGCAAAAAAGGATAAAATGCACCGTTTATGAAAAAAAACGAATCGGTCAAATTCAATTAGCAGTCAAAATCACTTCAGGGAAAAATAAACAGGGATGAAAAAAAAAACAACCAACTAAAAACAACTGATGAATAACTTATATGGAAACTAAGTACAACACTGGTTTATAACAATACTTATTTTTCAGTATGTTTTGTCATCAAGTGAAGCTACAAAGGAAAAATATGTCGATAATAAAGAACGAACAAAAAATAAATATATTTCAATTACAATTCAAACAGTTGTGGGATGTAATTTCAAATTCTAACTTTAGGTCTTTCAGATTGAAATTTGGACCTGTGTGCAAAAATAAAAGTTTTTTGTGTTAACTTCACTCTCTAACTGAAAATTATGTCTTTCATAGGATATTTTTATGACTTTGATTTACATATATGGATGTTTATTCTCAAGAGACAACAAAAAGTTACCGAACACTTTTTAAGAAGTTTTAATTTGAGAAAAATGTATATCTAAACCATCTTGGTCCCGACGAAACTTTAGTGTCTTTTCAAATTCAGGGATCGCTCATTTAATCAATTAACAAAAAAAAACAAGTTTTTTTTTTAAATTGAAAGTAAGGAGCGACATTAAAACTTAAAACGAACAGAAATTATTTCGTATATGAAAGGGGCTGTCCCATCCTCAACACCTCGCTCTTTACGCTAAAGTTTTTTATTGTTTAAAAAAATAAAGTTGTGAGACTGAGTCAAACTTTAGCGTTAAGAGAGAGGCGTTGAGAAGGGGAGAACCCCTTTCATATACGAAATAATTTCTGTTCGTTTTAAGTTTTAATGTCGCTCCTTACTTTCAGTTAAAAAAAACTTGTTTTTTTAGTTAATTTTCTGAATATTTTTGAATTAATGCAGCTTTGATTTTGGCTCACCGTACATGAATAATTAAAACGAAATTCACATATTAATGTTTCTTTTTTTGGCCAATTGGCTTTCTTGAAATTCTGTTCTGACGTAACTCACGAATTAACTTACGTAACGAATTTCTATATTCGTATGTTTTTATTACGTATATTAGGGAGTTCGCTCCCTAGTCAATACCTCGCTCTTTACGCTAGAGTTTGAATTTTGTTTGAATCACAAACCTGTGAATCACAAAGGTCGGTTAATTAGAATGGATAGCTCTTTTGAAAGTACTAAAAAAAACCTTAGCGTAAAGAGCGAGGTATTAACTAGGAGGCGAACCCCCTCATATACGTAATAATTTCTGTTCGTTTTAATTTTTAATGTTGCTTCTTACTTTCAGTTGAAAAAACTTGTTTTTTTATTTAATTTCTGATCCTTTTTTAAATAATGCTGGGAAATCTGGCGCCCCCTTCATAGAAATTTCCCTTCCCCAAGGAAATATCCTCCATGGGAAGATCCTCCCCAGCAACCCCTACTCTGACCCCGACCCCCGCTAGAAAAAAATTCCTCCTGAAAACGCCTGTATACTTCCCAATAACCAATACTATATGTAAAACAATTGGCAAAGTTTATAACTTACAGTCCTTCCCCCGGAAACAGTGGGGATTAAGTCAACCTCAAAGACATATTAATTAGGTTTTCGACTATTCTGAACAAAATGGCTATCTCAAAATTTTGATTGGGTGACTTCGGGAATAAAATGAGCCTGAGAGGGGGTCAAGTTGCCCTCCATTTTTTGGTCACTTAAAAAGGGCACTAGAACTTTTAATTTCCGTTTGAATGAGCCCTCTCACGATATTCTAGGACTACTGGATCGATACGATCACCCCTGGGGAAAAAAAAAAAACAAAAACAAACACGCATCCGTGATCTTTCTTCTGGCTAAAAATAAAAAATTCCACATTTTTGCAGATAGGAGCTTAAAACCTTTATAGTAGGGTTATCTGATGCGCTGAATCTGATGGTGTGATTTTCATTAAAGTTCTATGACTTTTAGGGGTTGTTTCCTCCTTTTTTTGAAAATAAGGCAAATTTTCTCAGGCGCGTAACTTATGATAGGTAAGGCTAAACTTGATGAATCTTATATATTTGAAATCAGCATAGAAATCTGATTCTTCTGATGTATCTATTGGTATCAAAATTCTATTTTTTAGAGTTTCGGTTACTATTGAGCCGAGTCGCTCCTTACTTACAGTTAGTTACCACGAACTGTTTGATACCAAACTTATTTACGTAAATTTTTTCACTTTTCAGTTTTTGTGATGCTTTTAAGTGGATACTTCAAACATGACGGTTGAATATAACCAAGTGAATATTTTTATTAATGAAGTTTTGTTTGCTATGTGTCTAAGATTTACGAGTTTTAATCAGTTGCTAATTGTATTTTATTTAGAAAACAGAACCTTGACGTTCTAATGAGTGTGATCTCTATAAACGGGTAAATAGCACTAATGTGTCTAACACTTTAGATTAAAAAATCACAATAAGAACAAAAAATTTCCAACAAACTGGTGGTCACAATTTTAACCAATCAGAGTGTTTTGGTGTTGCAATAAAACAGCACAGCAAGCAGTTACTGGCGAGGATTGAAGTTGCGAGACCATTCACCTCAAAACCACTTGCCGTAGCGACATGGAGAAAACTTGTTGCTTAGACCATTTTTCATGGAGATGGCTAGCCGTGACAGACTGATCAAAGAAGTTCATGGACAGTGATAGAGGGTTTGGACTGTTAAAGCTCAGGAACATATTTAAAAGGATTTTGGCCAAACTTTCGAAATTGGATAGAATAAAAGGTTTACCTAATTCATCAGCTTACTTTATCTTGTGTGATTATGATGACAATATGCTATCAAGCCTTAAAAACCGGTATTTTTTAAGTTTCGTTGATAATCCTCTAGCATATCATGCCATTTTGGAACAACAAAAGCAGCTAAACCCATTTACAAACCATTGAATCTTTCAAGATCGCCTTTCATTGTTTTTTACACTTTCTATAGATTTTAAATGAGGTATCCCCCTAGAGAATAAGAGATCTATCAGCACTACAATTGAGGCAAGTGACCGTTCTTGAGAAGCACTAGGACAACACGAAATTAACTTCTAATGCAAGAATAAAGTTTTGCCTTTTGTGGCTAAGGCGTATCATATCAGCAGAAATTACTCCCAAAACAACCTCCGTATTTCACAATAAGTTAGTCGTTACTAATTTGTTTTTAATATCTTTAAGGTATTTACCCCTTCCTTATATAATCTGCCATTACTAATTCCTTATTTTCAACTAATTTATCTGTAGTTTAGTCTTGGTCAAAGCTTATTAAAAAGGAAATTAAGTTTAAATACCTTTTCTAAGATAAACAAATTAAAACTCAAAGCGAGAAGAAAAAAATACACAAAATAAGTTAAACACATAATGAAATGTTATACAATGAAAGAACATCTTTTTTTATTAACAATTTCTGTTCGTTTTTCCCTTGACATAGTTAGGACATCTACTAACTGCAGTAGTATTTGCTTTTTTTTTCTTTTTTTTCAAACAGTTCGTGGTAACGAACTGTAAGTAAGGAGCGACCCGGCTCAATGGTAACCAAAATTCTAAAAAACAGAATTTTGATACCAATAGACACATCAAATGAATCAAATTTCAATTCTGATTTCAAATATATAACTTTCATCAAGTTTAGTCTTACCCATCAAAAGTTACGCGCCTGAGCAAATTTGGCTGATTTTCGAAAAAAGGGAGAAAGACCCCTAAAAGTTATAGAACCTTAATCAAAATCACACCATCATATTCAGCGTATAAGAGAACCCTACCGTAGAAGTTTCAAGCACGCATCTATAAAAATGTGGAATTTTGAATTTTTTGCCAGAAGAAAGATCACGAATGCGTGTCTATTTGTTTTTTTTTTCTGTTTCCCAGGGTGATCGTATCGACCCAGTGGTCCTAGAATATCGTAGGAGGGCTCATTAGAATAGAAATTAAAAGTTCTAGTGCCCTTTTTATGTGACCAAAAAAATGGAGGGCAACTAGGCCCCCTTCCACGCTCATTTTTTTCCCAAAGTCGCCCGATCAAAATTTTGAGATAGCCATTTTGTTTCGGATTTCCCACCATTATTAAAGAAAAGGATCAAAAATTAAATAAATAAAAAAAATTCAACTGAAAGTAAGGAGCAATATCAAAACTTAAATGATTGGGTTCAACCCCTAGTCAACACCTCGATCTTTAAGCCAAAGATTTTTTAGTACTTTCATAAGAGCTATTTATTCTAATTAACGGCCTTTGTGATTAAGGGGTCATTTTTAAAGAATCGGAACAAAATTCGAACTTTAGCTTAAAGAGCAAGGTATTGACTAGGGGGAAACCCCCCAATATACGTATTAAAAATCTATGAATATAGAAGTTCGTTACGTAATTAATTCATAAGTTACGTATATTTATTACTAATAAAAACGTTCGTAAATAAAATTAAACAAGTTTCGAGAAAGCCATTTAACTAAATCAAAGTAAAATTAATATGCAAATTTTGTTTTAATTATTCATGTACGGTGAGCCAATATCAAAACCTGTATTAATTCAAAAACGTTCAAAAATTGAAAAAAAAACAAGTTTTTTTAACTGAAAGTAAGGAACGACGTTAAAACTTAATACGAACAGAAATTATTCCGTATTTGAAAGGGGCTGTCCCCTCCTCAACACCTCGCTCTTTACGCTAAAGTTTGACTTTCTCACAACTCTATTTTTTTTAACAATAAAAAACTTTAGCGTAAAGAGCGAGGCGTTGAGGAGGGGACAGCCCCTTTCATATACGGAATAATTTCTATTCGTTTTAAGTTTTAACATCGTTCCTTACTTTCAGTTAAAAAAAAAACTTGTTTTTTTATATTTAATTTTACTAAAGAACTTAGATGTTGGATTACAACTTATATTTCAAACAAAGTTTTAACATTTAGTATAACCTTAGATCAGCAGTAATTTATCAAACTTGTTCTGCTTAAGGTTTTCTTATGTTTATTGTTAATAAATAGACACTTTGTTCTCTCAAAAAAAGCTGTCAAGGGCAGGCACGTACGCAGACATTTGTTTCGGGGGGGGGGGGGGGGGCAAATCCTTCATTCTGTGAAGAACATCAGAAAATTATGGGAAAAAAATCGTGAGATTTTGGTGGGGGTTGGACCCGGAGCCCCCCCTCCCATGTACATGCCAGGTCAAGGGGTTTTCCCCTTGAAATAGTTAGGACATCTTCTAATTACAAGAGTATTTCCTAAGCTTTTTTCTTACTCTTTTTACTAAAGAACTTAGATGTTGGATTACAGCTTATTTCAGGATTCATTAATTCATCTATGACAGTATCTGTCATCTTTAGAATTCATTGTCTATTTGTTTAATAGTTTCAGTTATTTTTTTAAGTGTTTGATTTTGCGGTTACGAAATGCTTTAAGATACTGAAGGATTTTTTTTTCTCGAGCTTGAGATGATTCTTACTTGAATTTCTTACTTGAGTCGCTAGTGGTTTTATATCTGCAGCATTACAAAATTCAAAAAATATTTGAATAGCCACTGCACTTTTCTCAATTTAGTCCCAATTCTGGCAATTTCCACCTGTTTTCAAAGCTTTCCTGGGAAAACATGTTTGAACGTGTTATTTTTTCTTTTTCTTTAAATGGCGTCGCATTTCATAAAAGAAGTTGATGGCAAGATTTTGCTTTTCATTTGACCTAGTGCCCCCAATATTATAATAGGATAATTTTTTTAATACTGATTTGTCAAAATAAATCTTAAACAAAACAGTAAAAAGGTAAATTTCCAGTTGAGAGTCTCCCCAACTTACACAAAGAATGAGCGAGAGCAGAAGAAAAAAAAAATCAAGTCTAGCGGGGCTATTATAGAATGGAAAGGAACAAGAGTAAAATTCTCTCCCATTAAAAACCTCTTCTATTTGCTAAATCATGTTATAATGTACGAATTCTATTGGCATTCATTTTTAGCAAACGCAGCATCTTCTGGCAAGCCTGCAACTATTTCTAATTATAATAGTACTGAGGGACAATGTTTCATTTTAATCCTAATTGCAAAAACTATATATTAATTACCATCAAAACATTTTTGGAAGAAAAACCTAGGGCAAAATAAGCTTATCAGAAAGGCTCCAGTTAGAAACATCAAGTAAAACCGTAAATCATCCCAGTTCATTTCATGGAAAAAGGCCAACGGGAATGTTCTGGGAACGCCACAAAGTCTGCTCAGAAATCCCTTGGATATTGAACAGGAATTATAACGGATGGCTTATGTTATGCGATTGGGACAGTTCATCTGCTGAGACAGCAACAAATTAGCAAAAGTTACAGTGTTTACGAGTATAATGCCTCTCCCGAAATCGGAATGGTTTTCCACCTTCAACATATTGGATTCAATAAGTTAGAGTCAATTTCTTGGTCAAAAAGTGGAAACCACAGTTGCACTGTGGAGTGCCTCAAATTAAAGAGTGCCTCATTGTTTCTGCTGAAACCACAATAACCTACATTTAAGAATATTTAAGAAAGTTACGAACACAAAGGACTACTATTCAATTCTGGGTAGGAGCATCTAATTCCTCTGCTATAGGACAGGAAAACATATACAGGGTCTTAAATTATTTAATGTATGTATTTATCCTTGGGGCAGGGGGCACCAATTGAAGAGGATTTTAAAATATACTTTTTTCATAATTTTTATTAAGAAAAATTAAAAAATAAATTTAAAAAATAAGAAAAATGAACTCGTAAAATAGAAAAAAGAAGGATACATCTGTCACCGGACCCTAATGGACAACTCAACCACTGTCTAACGATATAAAACTATAGCACGACAACTTCTGTTCATTGTAGCTCTATAAAATGCTTGTATGGTAATTGATGGAGCATAAAGCAGACAAAAAGGTCACATAGAGGCACAATACAGCCGAAAACGAGTGCAATTTTAACTTTCAATATCCTCCCTAGTAATTCAGATCTCAGAAAGTGCCGAGTATTTTCTTAAAATTTTTAGGCGGGATTACGGCAAAAGAGTATGGAAATTATAGTTAAATTGATCCTATAAAAGAATATAGGATCAATTTAATATAGAATATAGGATAAAAGTTGTACAAGACAGGGTGCAAAGTTTGCAAAGAGAGCCTCAGCCTCGCAACCAGAGGAACAGTTATTTGCAACACATCTGCTGGGGGTTGTGGTCGCCTCTGCCATAACCGCTGTGAAATTCTTCAGAGTATGGAGAAAGACAGTATTATAATATATCAGTGCTCTGACTGCTGCGAGAAATTTTCTGATAAACCTGCTTCCCCGCAGATCCCGCCTCCTTCAGAGACTCTTGTTTATTCACCAGTTTTAAGTTTTTTCCGGCACTGTCTACAGTCAGGAATTTCGTCCGCCTCCTGTATATCTTCGTGTACAAACTTCTATTCTTATGATCATCTTGATCAAGCTAGAAGCCTCCTAACATCTCTAGTGAACCCCACGCATAAACTCCTTGCACGTCGCGGCCCCTCTGCTAAGCAAAGCCTGTCACAGGATATTTTAGACATCGTTATTTCTGAAGATGCAACCCCTCGCTTGCCAAATCTGAAATTCGTTATGACTGCAAGTGATGCGATACCTGCGATAGATACGGATCAAAATGCTCACTTTAGCCGTGCCATTCAAACCTGGGACCGGCATCTTTTTATCATAATTGATAAACTTGATTACGTCACAAGTAAGGTAGCAGAGGACTCCTGCTTTGGTGAAAGAGTGTTGTGACGGAGTACAGAGCGAGGTTTTGAGCTGTATAAATAAAGAAAAACTCAATGATAAATCCTGGCCTCCGCTGAATAGCGAGTCAGAAACAGCGGGTCTTGTAGTAGATTCACCACCACAAGATTGTGATGATCCCTTAAAGCGTGAAGCTTTTCTGAAATCGTTGGATGGAGCTGATGGTATAGTGCGGATTTCACTTTCTAAGGAATCAGGATCCCAGCAACAGAAATGGGTCATTCATACGAAAAGACAAAATGCCGAAAACTTGAAAGCCTGTTTGAATGAAAAGGTCGGTAAAACTGAGGTTCGCAAGTCGAGAATTGTCAGTTTATTATCACGAGTGGACTTCCCGATCAACCCAGAGAGTGTGTGTGCTTCTAACCATGGTATCGAAGAGATACAGCGCATCGGTGTTTCGAAATCATATCGTGTATACTTCCGTTCGGTGACGGCCAAGTCTCATTATTTGCGTCATGGGATTCACGTTGGCTACGAACATTTCCGGCTTACTGATTATAAGTTTTTACCGCGAATGTGCTACAAATGCGGGTCGCTAGAGCATATATCGTCAGGCTGCTCTAGCGTGGAACGTTGTCTCAAGTGCCTTGGTAGTGGACACTCTCATTCTAGGAACAACCCTTGCCAGAATGAACCTTGTTGCTTCCATTGTGGATCTCATGAGCATACTGGATTTAGCTTTCGCTGCAAACAGTTAACCGAAAAAGTTGTAAAGAATAAAAAATGATTAGTGCAAAGACTATATCTCTGAATCTGAATGGTTTTGGTGATAAACAACATGTATTGCAGTCTATGCTGCGCGATCTGGATATTTTGTGTCTGCAAGAGCATCATCTTCTGGACCACTCTACTAGTCTTCTTTCGAGCCCGTCGCAGCAGTTTAAGTGTTTTTTATCTCCAGCTACACCTACAGGTGGACGCCCATCAGGAGGCGTTTGCATTTTTATTCGAGAGAATATTCCAGTTTCAGTGTTTGCCGTTAATCGTTATTTTGTTGCTGTTCGAATCCCAGGGATTATTGTTTTTTCGTGCTATTTACCAACAAATTATCATACTATTGATTCGGATTTTGATTTCAATTTTGCATGTTTAGAACTATCGCGCGATGTGTGGCGAAAGTTCCATCAGATTTCCAGTGGCTTATTTGCGGGGATTTTAACTGCAACATTGCTATCTCTGATGTCCGCTCCTCCGCTCTTTTATCTTTGTTTTCGGTTTTTACTATAGTTTCAAAAGATGCGGATTTTACGTATGTCCATAATTCTGGTTCTTGCTCTAATCTAGACCATGTGCTGGTCTCAAATGCTGCGTTATTACCACAGCCTGTTCATGTTGGGTTGGATATGCCTATTAGTGACCATTTTTACCTTTCTTTTCATTTAAATATTCAAATTCCATCTTTTAAAATTATCCATCGTTCTAGTCAAATTGTAAATAAAATGATCTGGGATCGGGAAAAAAAATGTGCAAATATCATGAAGAATCAGATGCACTTTTAGCTAAAATAATTGTAAATTATTCTAAGGATGTTGATCAAATTGATATTGATCTATTTTACCTTGAAATGTTCATAGTTTAAAAAGTCGGGGCTAATAAAGCATTTAGAACTGATTCTTTCCGTCGTGTATCTCGTGTTTTAGGTTGAAACCTTAACCCGATTTTAAAGCAAAGCCAAAAGAATGCATCTCAAGCTTGTTACCTTTGGAATTGCGCGGGAAAACCGCGATCTGGACCATTTTATGATGGTATGAAATTAACTAAACGCGTTTTTCGGGCTGAGTTGCGTTTGCATAATGAAATTATAAAAGATGAAATTGGTTCAAGGATTACTAGTGATAAGAATGAGCTTTGGAGTTTGGTTAATTCTAGACGTCGTAATAATAATTGTTCACCAGATTCTAATAGTTCTCTGAAACTAGATGATTGGATAACTCATTATAATCAAGTTTTTTCATCCGGTGATGCGGCAGTTGAATCACGGCTTGACTCTTTATTATCGGAAGAAATTTCAAAGCCCCGCCCAAATAGTAAAATATCTGTTTCTGTTGATGATGTAACGGTAGCAATTAAAGCTCTAAAAAGTAAGCATTCTTTTGATCATGATGGTATACATTCAAACCATATGAAATGGGCATCCCCCAAAGCAATCCTTCTCCTCGCTACTCTTTTTACTACTATTCTTTCTTCTGGAGTTCTTCCAACTAGCTTTTCTCGTGCTACCACTTCACCCCTTTCAAAAAAAGGAGGGAATACTAATCGATGTTCTGATTACAGGCCAATTACTGTTTCGTGCCAGATTAGCAAAGTTTTTGAGTTAGTTTTATTAAAGTATTTGGAGTCTTGTAACCAAGGCCTGAATCAAATTGGGTTCCGTAAGGGTCTAAGCATGGATGTTGCTCATACCCCTCCTTTCAAGAATAATATCCTTTTGTAAGCAATGGGATAGAGTTTATTAACTTGCGTTAGATTTTGCGGCGGCGTATGATTCAATTATCCATTCTTGGGCTATGACTGCGCTTCTGAAGAATAATGTCCCACTACCAGTAGTTTTGGTTTTAAAAAAGTGGTATGGCTCCTCTCGTATTCGTATTAAGTGGAAGAATCAGTTTAGTGATTATAATGTTAAGTTATGTAGGGGGCTGAGACAAGGAAGCATTATTTCTCCTTTAATTTTCAATATTACTGTTTCGGGGCTGTTTGATCAAATTCAGTTGACTTTTATTTATGGTAAAGGTTATGTTCTGTCGTGGATTGCTTACGCAGATGATTTACTCCTTTTGAGTCGATCGCTTCAGTCACTTCAACAAAATGTAGATTTTTTAGCAAAGGTTTTTAGTGAGCATGGACTTCGTTTTCGCCCTGAAAAGTGTCAGTTTTAATTCTTGGTCCTAAGGCTAATGATCTCGTTAATTCAGAAATTTCTGTCCGTATTTATGATAGTATTTTAAAACCTTTGGAATCTTTTTTATATCTTGGTGTGCCTTATGGACCAACTTTAGCTCTATGCCGTGCTTCTATTTCTAAAGCAGTTAAAAGTAGAATAGCGTCTAGTTTCGGGGCAGTAATTTGTCTTCGCGATATTCTTTCTCGGAAATCACTGGCTCGGGTATATAATACAGTCGATTTGCCTCAAATTTTAGTTTTTTCATCGCTTCTCCCGTTTTTTAGAATTAGTAATATTGCGCATGTAAAAACCACATTTTTTAATTTTGCTAAGTTCCTTTGCCGCTTTTCTAAATCTGAATCAAATACTTTTTTAAATGAATGCATATAAAATAAAAAACCCTGTTGATGTTTTGGAGAAAAAGCAAAAGAATTTTTTATCCAAATTAAATGTTTTTTCTCATAATTTATATAGAGCTGCGCACGAAGCTTAATTTATTTTATTTGATTTAATTTTTGAATGAAGTGTTAATTTGTGAAGTGTTAATTTATTATCTATTGAATGAAGTGTTAATTTGTGTGGTAATTTTGATTGAAGGCCTTTGCGTATTTGTTGTTATATAGTTTAAGATGATTTTATGGCCTGTTGATTAGCGGTTATTATTTTTATTTATTTCTTTTTTACTCTTCGTATTCGGAGGAAATAAAAAGTTTGAATTGAATTGAATTGAATATTCCAGGACATAGAAATATCCACACCGGGGAGTTAGTATAAATATTTCACCAATATTCATTTGGTCCAAATTGACGAAAATATCTTTTATTTCGGAGCTCTACATAAAATCAAGCCTCGCAGTATGTTTAATGAGGATGTTTAATTAGTATGTTTATTGTGTATGTTTAAAGAGGATCTGGATCATAAGTGCATCCAGCATTTTTTTTCGGGGGGGGGGGTACTAATTTTTTTTAGGGGGGGGGGTACATAAAAAACCTCAAAAAGCTCATACAAAATTTGTTTATGTCCATTTTTGTCACGTTTTAACGAGTCAAACAAACATTTCGGGGGGGGGGGGGGTTTCAAACGAGTAACCCGCCCCCCTGGATACGGCCTTGATTTGGATTAGACTACAGTAGACTACATGCCACTTTTTGACGATCTAGCATTTGAAAGGATTCACACTTCATACGCATTCCTGCATCGGTAATTTTCGTCGGAGGGCGGAAAGATTTATCTTCGTGTATATTTATGCATCGACAATTATCGTCCGTAGATCGTCCATTCCGTCCATCAAGAACTAATTATTCATATGCATTTCTAAGTAGTTTTCATAGTGGATTCACAATCTTGCACATTCATGAATATTAACGCATAATTATGCATTAGGTATGATTAAACTAATGAATGACTTTTCTGTTTTTTGCATGCACATTCATAAATTGACGTTAATCAAGCATACTTGATTTTTCTGTATCTTTTTTTAGGATTCGATGTTTCCTTAAACGTATTATAGTATTGTTTTAACTGAATTCCAAAACATTACACAATATTCCTACTCCTATGGTTTTGTCGTAAATGGGCAATTGTCAGTCCTTGACAACAGTTTTACAAAGTCCTACATTGTCCATTTTCGCCACTCATTCTGCCTTATTTCGAATATAAAACAGTTCGTGGTTACGAACTGTAAGTAAGGAGCGACCCGGCTCAATAGTAATCGAAACTGCAAATTACGAACGTTTGATGCCAATGGATACATCAAAGCATTGGATTTTTATGCAAAAATTCAAATATTTTATCTTTCACCAAGTTTAGTCTTACCCATCAAACTTTACGAGCCTGATAAAAGTTGCCTTATTTTCGAAAAAGGAGGAAAGAATTTAATAGAATAAAAGGAGGAAAGAATAAAAAGGTGGAAAATAGTGATGGTATTTTAATGCAAATCAAACCATCAGATTCAGTGCATCAGAAAACCTTACTCTAGAGGTTTTAAGCTCCTATCTATAAAATGTGGAATTTTGTAGTTTTTTGCCAAAGAAAGATCACGGATGCGTGTTTATTTGTTTTTTTATCCCCAGGGGTGATCGTATCAACCCAGCGGTCCTAGAATATTGCAAGAGGGCTCATTCAAACGGAAATTAAAATTTCTAGTGCCCTTTTTAGTGACAAGGACTTAGAGGGCAACTATGCCCCTCCCACGGTCGTTTTTTTCCCAAAGTCACTAGATCAAATTTTGAGATAGCCATTTTGTTCAATATAGTCAAAAATCTAAGAACTACGTCTTTGAGGATGACCTAATCCCCCACAGCCCCCAGGGGGAAGGGCTGCAAGTTATTAACTTTGTCCATTGTTTACATGTAGTATTGGTTATTGGGAAGTATACAGACGTTTTCAGGAGGGATTTTTTCTGGTGAGAGGGTTGGGGGAGGGCTTTACGTGGGAAGATCTTTCCATGGAGGATGTTTTCATAGGGGAAGGGACATGACTGTGAAGAAGCGCCAGATTTCCCAGCACTATTTAAAAAACGATTAAAAATTAAATAAAAAAAAAAACAAGTTTTTTTTCAATTGAAAGTAAGGAGGAACATTGAAACTTAAAACGAATAGAAATTATTACGTATATGAAGGGTCCACGCCCCTAGTCAATACCTCACTCTTCACGCAAAAGTTTTTTTTAGTACTTTCAAAAGAGCTATTTATTCTAATTAAACGGCCTTTGTGATTTAGGGGTCATTCTTAAAGAATTTGAACAAAATTCGAACTTGAGCGTAAAGAGCGAGGTATTGAATTGGGGGCAAACCCTCATATACGTAATAATTACTGTTCGTTTTAAGTTTTAATGTTGCTCCGTACTTTCAGTTGAAAAAAACTTGTTTTTTTTTTGTTTAATCAAACAGTTCGTGGTAACGAACTGTAAGTAAGGAGCGACCCGGCTCAATGGTAACCGAAACTCTAAAAAACGGGATTTTGATACCAATAGATACATCAAAAGAATCAGATTTTAATTCTGATTTCAAATATATAAGTTTCATTAAGTTTAATCTTACCCATCAAAAGTTACGTGCCTGAGAAAATTTGGCTGATTTTTGAAAAAAGGGGGAAAGACCCCCTAAAAATTATAGAAACTTAATGAAAATCACACCATCATATTCAGCGTATCAGAGAACCCTACTGTAGAGGTTTCAAGCTCCTATCTACAAAAATGTGGAATTTTCCATTTTTTGCCAGAAGAAAGATCACGGATGCGTGTTTATTTGTTTGTTTTTTTTTTTTTTTTTTCCCCAGGGGTGATCGTATCGACCCAGTGGTCCTAGAATATCGTGGGAGGGCTCATTGGAACGGAAATTAAAAGTTCTAGTGCCCTTTTTAAGTGACCAAAAAAAATGGAGGGCAACTAGGCCCCTCCCACGCTCATTTTTTTCCCAAAGTCACCCGATCAAAATTTTGAGATAGCCATTTTGTTCAGCATGGTCGAAAATATGATAAAAATGTCTTTTTAGGATGACTTGATCCCCCAAAAAGTCCCCAGGGGGAGGGCTGAAAGTTATGAACTTTACTCAATGTTAACATATAGTATTGGTTATTGGGAAGTATACAGACTTTTTCAGAGGAGATTTTTTTCTGGTAGGTGGGGGGGGAAGGAGAGGGTCGGGGGCTATATGAAAGGATCTTTCCATGAAGGAAGTTTTCATGGGGGAAGGGACATTGCTATGAAGGGGGCGCCGGATTTCCCAGCATTATTAAAGAAAAAGATCAGGAATTAAATAAAAAAAAAACAAGTTTTTTAACTGATCAACTGATTGTGATTAAGAGGTCATTTTTAAAGAACTGGAAAAAAAAATTCGAACTATAGTTTAAAGAGCAGGGTATTGACTAGGGGGCGAACCCCCTAATATACGTGTTAAAAATTTATGAATATAGAAGTTCGTTACGTAAGTTAATTCTAAGTTACGTATATTTATTACTAATAAAAACGTTCGTAAGTAAAATTAAACAAGTTTCGAGAAAGCCATTTAACCAAATATAATATGCAAATTTTGTTTTAATTATTCATGTACGGTGAGCCAAAATCAAAACCTGCATTAATTCAAAAACGTTCAAAAATTAAATAAAAAAAAACAAGTTTTTTAACTGAAAGTAAGGACGACGTTAAAACTTAAAACGAACAGAAATTATTCCGTATATGAAGGGGGCTGTCCCCTCCTCAAACGCCTCGCTCTTTACGCTAAAGTTTGGCTTTCTCACAACTCTATTTTTTTAAACAATAAAAAAACTTTAGCGTAAAGAGCGAGGCGTTGAGGAGGGGACAGCCCCCTTCATATACGGAATAATTTCTGTTCGTTTTAAGTTTTAACGTCGTCCTTACTTTCAGTTAAAAAAACTTGTTTTTTTTTATTTAATTGACTCAACAGGATTCCCTGGTGGTCTCTGCAGTTGTTGACAAAAAAAAAGTGGAAACACTGTGATAATGGTAATTTCAAGCTATTCAATTATTTCAACGTAAATTGAATACACTTTTTCCAGGAATTCTTGTCTTGGCCATCATTTTTTGAGCAGAGGACCAAATTGTTGTGAAATTACAGGAAATACTTGAAAATGGGAACTACTAAATGATTTTTAATTAAATTTAAAATATTTAGTGAATTTTAGTCATTTTTCCAAAAGCTTTCGTCAATCAATTTACTCAAGCATGATTGACCGTCTAGGAACCTGTTTGACGCTTGAGTCAAACGTTGACGGTGATTGATAGAAAGTTTGAATGAATCAATCATTTTGATCAAAATCAGTGTGTTACATTAGCTTTGGTCGGGATTGAAAGGTCAATTGAAGGTTAATTGAAGCACACGTCAATCCATTGACGGAAACTTTTGATCAAAATGATTCAACGTCTAGGGCCTCCTTAACAGTCACAAAAATCGAATTGCAGATAGCCTAATATTATGTTTAAACTTAAGAACATGACCAATTATGCTTCTTTCAAAGGCCTTCGAGAAGCTTTAGAAAATTCTATTACGTTTTCTTTGTCGCCGCAATATATTATTTTGAATCCATTACTTTTATCCTTACTGGTCAGAGTAAAAACATTAAACAAAATACTTCCAACTGAACAAGATTAAATAAATATAGGTTCAGAAAAAGTTGTCAAAAGTTTTCTATAATCCTTATTGATCAATTAACTTGAAATAACCAACTGAAGACACTGGTAAATCAATTTGTTTATATGGTAAACAAATAAACATATAGAAAATATGCATGGCTTGCATGCCACGTTAAAGCCTACAATAAAAAGTTATGAAAAGATCACTGGGAGCGCCTGCCTCTTGGTCCAAAGCTAGAAACTATGACTCGTCACTTTTGACGAGTCATAGTCATGACTATTTATGACTAGTCATAGCTACTCATAGTCATTACTATTTATGACTAGTCATAGCTAGTCATAGTTATGACTAGTCATAACTTCCTATGACTAGTTACAGGAATTTTCGGTCTGCCTTCACGTCAACACTAAATTTGCATGAATTAGCTTTAAAATTCCAAATACAGATAAAATGAAATCTGATTGTTTCAATTAATTTATTGGAAAGTTATACAACCAAACATATCACGAAAAAATCAAAAAAAAGGAATAAAATTTTGCATGAAAAAGACCTCCACGTGCTGTTACGTAGCTACTGAAAATTCGGATGCCGAGATTAAAAAAGAGAAAATGGGTGCAAAATAAGCAAAAACTAAATAGAAAAGTATGGTATAAAACAACTTAAGAAGGTGTAGTTTGCCTTGGGAACCGGCATATTGTTAATGTTTTAGCAGGGGCGTAATTTTCTATGCAGAACGGGGGTAACTGTCCCTCCTATACCTTGATCTACCCCCCCCCCCCCGTAGAACCCTATCAGGAGGTCCGGAACGAACACATGTGCTGCCACCTACAATTGAGTGCGCGTGTGCCTAACCATATAAACAATGTATTGATCCACAAGAGGGGAACTAAATTTCAGAGAAATTGATTAGCATAATCGAAGGGGAACTAGATTTCTGAGAAATTGATTTGCATAATCGATGGGAATTATTGATCTACGGAAGGGGAATTAGAAATGGCATCACTTGTTTCCTAAGAATTATACGGGACTCTAAAGAGATAAATTGATATTCTATTTTTAAATATGGCTTCTCAGGTCATTAGACTTAGCGATAAAATTAATATTCTATCGAAGCCATAATAGTGTAGCTAGGAACGTCTTAGTGATGAAGAGATTAACGCGGGAAAGTGTTTCCTAGGAATTTCAAATGTGACAGCGCGGGGATGCCGAAACAAAAGGAACACGCAGAAATTACGTTTAGGGATTATTTGGGCGAAACAGTTTGAGACATTTTAGAAGATGATTTGGGCGAAACAGTTTGAGACTTTTTAGAAGATGATCTTAGAAGATGATTTAGAAGATGATTTGGGGTGAAACTCCGTGGTCGTTATAATACGCAAGTTCCATTTGAACAGTGTTGTGATGTCCCCTACCCCAACCCCAAAAGGCCCCCCTACCCCAACCCCAAAGGGCCCTATCCCCCGAGCCCCCAAGGGGCCCCCCGTGGCTCCCCGAGCTCTCAAAGGGCCCCCGGGCCCCCAAATGCCCCCCGGGTCCCCAAGCCCCAAAGGACCCCCCCCCCCAACTTTTTTGCCCCCCTTTTTTAATACTTTTTTTTTGCGCATTTTGAGACACAAAAGGTCCCCATCCCCAAAACTTTTGGCTCCCCCTCCCACCATTAGTGTTTTGTTGTGGTTTACCGTGTCACTGTTACATTCTCTTGATGTTTCAAAGTTCATTTGAATTTCTTTCGTTGAAATGCAAGAGTTGGAATATTTCAGTAGTATTTTGTCGTGGTTTACCTTGTCACAGTTACATTCTGTTGATTTTTCAAAGTTCATTTTGGATTTCTTTCGTGAAACACAAGAGTTGAAATATTTCAGTTGTGTTTTGTCGTTTTTTACCGTGTCACAGTTACATTCTCTTGATTATTCAAAGTTCATTTTGGATTCTTTCAAATGCAAGAGTTGGAATATTTCAGTAGTGTTTTGTCGTGGTTTACCCTGTCATAGTTACATTCTCTTGATATTTCAAAGTTCATTTTGGATTTTTTTCGTTTAAATGAAAGAGTTGGAATATTTCAGTAGTGTTTTGTCGTGGTTTACCTTGTCACAATTACATTCTCTTGATTTTTCAAAGTTCATTTTGGATTCTTTCGTTGAAATGCAAGAGTTGGAATATTTCAGTAGTGTTTTGTTGTGGTTTACCTTGTCAGAGTTACATTGCCAAGAATTTTCAAAGTTAATTTTTGGATTTCTTTCGTTGAAATGCAAGAGTTGGAATATTTCAGTAGTGTTTTGTCGTGGTTTACCTTGTCGCAGCTACATTCTCTTGACGTTTCAAATTTCATTTTGGATTTCTTTCGTTGAAATGCAAGAGTTGGAATATTTCAGTAGTGTTTTGTCGTGGTTTACCTTGTCACAGTTACATTCTCTTGATTTTTCAAGGTCATTTTGAATTACTTTCGTGAAATGCACGAGTTGGAATATTTCAGTAGTGTTTTGACGTGGTTTACCTTGTCACAGTTACATTCTCTTGATTTTTCAAAGTTCATTTTGGATTTCTTCATTGAAATGCAAGAGTTGGAATATTTCAATAGTGTTTTGTCGTGGTTTACCTTGTCACACTTAAATTCTCTTGATTTTTCAAAGTTCATTTTGGATTTCTTTCGTTGAAATGCAATAGTTGGAATATCTCAGTAGTGTTTTGTCGTTGTTTACCTTGTCAGACTTACATTCTCTTGATTTTTCAAAGTTCATATTGAATTTCTTTCGTTGAAATGCAAGAGTTGGAATATTTCAGTAGTGTTTTGTCGTGGTTTACCCTGTCATAGTTACTTTCTCTTGATTTTTCAAAGTTCATTTTGGGATTTCTTTCGTTGAAATGCAAGAGTTGGAATATTTCAGTAGTGTTTGTTATGGTTTATCTTGTCACAGTCACATTCTCTTGATTTTTCAAAGGTCATTTTGGATTTCTTTCATTGAAATGCAAGAGTTGGAATATTTCAATAGTGTTTTGTCGTGGTTTACCTTGTCACACTTACATTCTCTTGATTTTTCAAAGTTCATTTTGGATTTCTTTCGTTGAAATGCAATAGTCGGAATATTTCAGTAGTGTTTTGTCGTTGTTTACCTTGTCACACTTACATTCTCTTGATTTTTCAAAGTTCATTTTGAATTTCTTTCGTTGAAATGCAAGAGTTGGAATATTTCAGTAGTGTTTTGTCGTGGTTTACCCTGTCATAGTTACTTTCTCTTGATTTTTCAAAGTTCATTTTGGATTTCTTTCGTTGAAATGCAAGAGTTGGAATATTTCAGTAGTGTTTGTTATGGTTTATCTTGTCACAGTCACATTCTCTTGATTTTTCAAAGTTAATTTTGGATTTCTTTCATTGAGATGCAAGAGTTGGAATATTTCAGTAGTGTTTTGTCATGCTTTACCTAGTCACAGTTACATTCTCTTGATTTTTCAAAGTTCATTTTTGATTTCTTTCGTTGAAATGCAAGAGTTGGAATATTTCAGTAGTGTTTTATCATGGTTTACCTTGTCAAACTTACATTCTCTTGATTTTTCAAAATTCATTTTGGATTTCTTTCATTGAAATGCAAGAGTTGGAATATTTCAATAGTGTTTTGTTGTGGTTTACCTTGTCCCAGTTACATTCTCTTGATTTTTCAAAGTTCATTTTGGATTTCTTTCGTTGAAATGCAAGAGTTGGAATATTTCAGTAGTGTTTTGTCGTGGTTTACCTTGTAACAGTTACATTCTCTTGATTTTCCAAGTTCATTTTGGATTTCTTGTGTTGAAATGCAAGAGTTGGAATATTTCAGTAGTGTTTTGTTTGTGCTTTACCTTGTCACAGTTACATTCTCTTGATATTTTTAAAGTTCATTTTGGATTTCTTTCGTTGAAATGCAAGAGTTAGAATATTTCAGTAGTGTTTTGTCGTGGTTTACCTTGTCACAGTTACATTCTCCTGATTTTTCAAAGTTCATTTTAGATTTCTTTCACTGAAATGCAAGAGATGGAGTATTTCAGTAGTGTTTTGTAGTGCTTTACCTTGACACAGTTACATTCTCTTGATTTTTCAAAGTTCATTTTGGATTTTTCGTTGAAATGCAAGAGTTGGAATAATTCAGTAGTGTTTTGTTATGGTTTACCTTGTCACAGTCACATTCTCTTGATTTTTCAAAGTTCAATTTGGATTTCTTTCGTTGAAATGCAAGTGTTGGAATATTTCAGTAGTGTTTTGTCATGGTTTACCTTGTCACAGTTACATTCTCTTGATTTTTTCAAAGTTCATTTTGGATTTCTTTCGCTGAAATGCAAGAGTTGGAATATTTCAGTAGTGTTTTCGTGGTTTACCTTGTCACTTTACATTATCTTGACTTTTAAAGTTCATTTTGGATTTCTTTCATTGAAATGCAAGAGTTAGAATATTTCAGTAGTGTTTTGTCATTGTTTACCTTGTCACACTTAAATTCTCTTGATTTTTCAAAGTTCATTTTGGATTTCTTCGTTGAAATGCAAGAGTTGGAATATTTCAGTAGTGTTTTGTCACGGTTTACCTTGTAACAGTAACATTCTCTTGATGTTTCAAATTCCATTTAGGATTTATTTCGTTGAAATGCAAGAGTTGGAATATTTTAGTAGTGTTTTTTATCGTGGTTACCTTGTCACAGTTACATTTTCTTGATTTTTCAAAGTTTATTTTGGATTTCTTTCATTGAAATGCAAGAGTTGGAATATTTCAGTAGTGTTTTCGTTTGTGCGTTACCTTGTCACAGTTACACTCTCTTGATTTTTCAAAGTTTATTTTGGATTTGTTTCATTGAAATGCAAGAGTTAGATTATTTCAGTAGTGTTTTGTCGTGGTTTACCTTGTCACAGTTACATTCTCTTGATTTTTTCAAAGTTCATTTTGGATTTCTTTCATTGAAATGCAAAAGATGGAATATTTCAGTAGTGTTTTGCAGTGCTTTACCTTGATACAGTTACATTCTCTTGACTTTTCAAAGTTCATTTTGGGTTTTCTTTCGTTGATATGCAAGAGTTGGAATATTTCAGTAGTGTTTTGACGTGGATTACTTTGTCACAGTTACATTCTCTTGATTTTTCAAAGTTCATTTTGGATTTCTTTCGTTGAAATGCAAGAGTTGGAATATTTCAGTAGTATTTTGTCGTGGTTTACCTTGTAACAGTTACATTCTCTTCATTTTTCAAAGTTCATTTTGGATTTCTTGCGTTGAAATGCAAGAGTTGGAATATTTCAGTAGTGTTTTTGTTGTGCTTTACCTTGTCACAGTTACATTCTCTTGATATTTTCAAAGTTCATTTTGGATTTCTTTCGTTGAAATGCAAGAGTTGGAATATTTCAGTAGTGTTTTGTCGTGGTTTACCTTTTCACAGTTTACATTCTCTTGATTTTTCAAAGTTCATTTTAGATTTCTTTCATTGAAATGCAAGAGATGGAATATTTCAGTAGTGTTTTGTAGTGCTTTACCTTGACACAGTACATTCTCTTGATTTTTCAAAGTTCATTTTGGATTTCTTTCGTTGAAATGCAAGAGTTGGAATATTTCAGTAGTGTTTTGACATGGTTTACCTTGTCACAGTTACATTCTCTTGATTTTTTCAAAGTTCATTTTGGATTTCTTTCGTTGAAATGCAAGAGTTGGAATATTTCAGTAGTGTTTTGTCGTGGTTTACCTTGTCACTTTTACATTATCTTGATTTTTAAAGTTCATTTTGGATTTCTTTCATTGAAATGCAAGAGTTGGAATATTTCAGTAGTGTTTTTGTCATGGTTTACCTTGTCACACTTAAATTCTCTTGATTTTTCAAAGTTCATTTTGGATTTCTTTCGTTTTGAAATGAAAGAGTTGGAATATTTCAGTAGTGTTTTTTGTCACGGTTTACCTTGTCACAGTAACATTCTCTTGATGTTTCCAAGTTCATTTAGGATTTCTTTCGTTGAAATGCAAGAGTTGGAATATTTTAGTAGTGTTTTATCGTGGTTTACCTTGTCACAGTTACATTTTCTTGATTTTTCAAAGTTTATTTTGGATTTCTTTCATTGAAATGCAAGAGTTGGAATATTTCAGTAGTGTTTCTCTGTGCGTTACCTTGTCACAGTTACATTCTCTTGATTTTTCAAAGTTTATTTTGGATTTGTCTCATTGAAATGCAAGAGTTGGATTATTTCAGCAGTGTTTTGTCGTGGTTTACCTTGTCACAGTTACATTCTCTTGATTTTTCAAAGTTCATTTTGGATTTCTTTCATTGAAATGCAAGAGATGGAATATTTCAGTAGTGTTTTGCAGTGCTTTACCTTGATACAGTTACATTCTCTTGACTTTTCAAAGTTCATTTTGGTTTTCTTTCGTTGATATGCAAGAGTTGGAATATTTCAGTAGTGTTTTGTTATAGTTTACCTTGTCACAGTTACATTCTCTTGATTTTTCAAAGTTCATTTTGGATTTCTTTCATTGAAATGCCAAAATGAACTTTGAAAAATCAAGAGAATGTAACTGTGACAAGGTAAATCACAACAAAAACACTACTGAAATATTCGAACTCTTGCATTTCAACGAAAGAAATTCAAAATGAACTTTGAAAAATCAAGAGAATGTAACAGTGAGAAGGTAAAGCACGACAAAACACTATTGAAATATTCCAACTCTTGCATTTCAACGAAGGAAATCCAAATGAACTTTGAAAAATCAAGAGAATGTAACAGTGACAAGGTAAACCACAACAAAACACTACTGAAATATTCCAACTCTTGCATTTCAACGAAAGAAATCCAAAATGATCTTTGGGAAATCAAGAGAATGTAAGTGTGACAAGGTAAATCACGACAAAACACTACTGAAATATTCCACTCTTGCATTTCAATGAAAGAAATCTAGTAGGAACTTTGAAAAATCAAGAGAATGTAACTGTGACATGGTAATCCAGACAAAACACTACTGAAATATTCCAACTCTTGCATTTCAACGAAAGAAATCCAAAATGAACTTTGAAAAATCAAGAGAATGTAACTGTGTCAAGGTAAAGCACTACAAAACACTACTGAAATATTCCATCTCTTGCATTTCAATGAAAGAAATCCAAAATGAACTTTGAAAAATCAAGAGAAAGTATCTGTGACAAGGTTTACCACGACAAAACACTACTCAAATAATCCAACTCTTGCATTTCAATGAAAGAAATCCAAAATGAACTTTGAAAAAATCAAGAGAATGTAACTGTGACAAGGTAAACCACGACAAAACACTACTAAAATATTCCAACTCTTGCATTTCAACGAAATAAATCCGAAATGAACTTTGAAAAATCAAGAGAATGTAACTGTGACAAGGTAAACGACGACAAAACACTACTGAAATAATCCAACTCTTGCATTTCAACGAAAGAAATCCAAAATGAACTTTGAAAAATCAAGAGAAGGTAACTGTGTCAAGGTTAAGCACTACAAAACACTACTGACATATTCCAACTCTTGCATTTCAACGAAAGAAATCCAAAATGAACTTTGAAAAATCAGGAGAATGTAAGTGTGACAAGGTAAACCATGACAAAACTGTACTGAAATATTTCACATCTTGCATTTCAATGAAAGAAATCCCAAATGAACTTTGAAAAATCATGAAAATGTAACAGTGACAAGGTAAACAACGACAAAAAGCTACTGAAATTTTCCAACTCCTGCATTTTAACGAAAGAAATTCAAAATGAACTTTGAAAAATCAAGAGAATGTAACTGTGAAAAGGTAAACGACGACAAAACACTACTGAAATAATCCAACTCTTGCATTTCAACGAAAGAAATCCAAAATGAACTTTGAAAATCAAGAGAATGTAACTGTGTCAAGGTTAAGCACTACAAAAACACTACTGACATATTCCATCTCTTGCATTTCAATGAAAGAAATCCAAAATGAACTTTGAAAAATCAAGAGAAAGTATCTGTGACAAGGTAAACCACGACAAAACACAACTGATATATTCCAACTCTTGCATTTCAATGAAAGAAATCCAAAATGAACTTTGAAAAATCAAGAGAATGTAACTGTGACAAGATAAACCACGACAAAACACTACTGACATATTCCAACTCTTGCATTTCAACGAAAGAAATTCAAAATGAACTTTGAAAAATCAAGAGAATGTAACTGTGACAAGGTAAAGCACAACAAAACACTACTGAAATATTCCAACTCTTGCATTTCAACGAAAGAAATCCAAAATGAACTTTGAAAAAATCAGGAGAATGTAAGTGTGACAAGGTAAACCATGACAAAACTGTACTGAAATATTTCACCTCTTGCATTTCAATGAAAGAAACCAAAATGAACTTTGAAAAATCATGAAAATGTAACAGTGACAAGGTAAACCACGACAAAAAGCTACTGAAATTTTCCAACTCCTGCATTTTAACGAAAGAAATTCAAAATGAACTTTGAAAAATCAAGAGAATGTAACTGTGACAAGGTAAACAACGAAAAAAAAACTACTGAAATATTCCAACTCATGCATTTCAACGAAAGAAATCCAAAATGAACGTTGAAAAATCAAGAGAATGTAAGTGTGTCAAGGTAAGGCACTACAAAACACTACTGACATATTCCAGCTCTTGCATTTCAATGAAAGAAATCCAAAATGAACTTTGAAAAATCAAGGGAATTTAACTCGGAAAAGGTAGACCACGACAAAACACTACTGAAATAATCCAACTCTTGCATTTCAACGAAAGAAATCCAAAATGAACTTTGAAAAATCAAGAGAATGTGACTGTGTCAAGGTAAAGCACTACAAAACACTACTGACATATTCCATCTCTTGCATTTCAATGAAAGAAATCCAAAATGAACTTTGAAAAATCAAGAGAAAGTATCTGTGACAAGGTAAACCACGACAAACGAAACGCTACAACGAAACACTACTGAAATATTCCAACTCTTGCATTTCAATGAAAGAAATCCAAAGTGAACTTTGAAAAATCAAGAAAATGTAACTGTGACAAGGTAAACCACGACAAAACACTACTGAAATATTCCAACTCTTGCATTTCAACGAAAGAAATCCGAAATGAACTTTGAAAAATCAAGAGAATGTAACTGTAACAAGGTAAACCATGACAAAACGCTACTGAAATATTCCAACTCTTGTATTTTCAACGAAAAAAATCCAAAATGAACTTTAAAAAATCAAAAGAATGTGACTGGGACAAGGTAAACCATAACAAAACACTACTTAAATATTCCAACTCTTGCATTTCAACGAAAGAAATTCCAAAATGAACTTTGGAAAATCAAGAGAATGTAATTGTGACAAGGTAAACCACAACAAAACACTTGTGAAATATTCCAACTCTTGCATTTAAACGAAGCAAAACCCAAAATGAACTTTGAAAAATCAAGAGAATGTAACAGTGACTAGGTAAACCACAACAAAACACTACTGAAATATTCCAACTCTTGCATTTCAACGAAAAAAATTCAAAATGAACTTTGAAAAATAAAGAGAATGTGACTGTGACAAGGTAAACCATAACAAAACACTACTTAAATATTCCAGCTCTTGCATTTCAACGAAAGAAATTCCAAAATGAACTGTGAAAAATCAAGAGAATGTAACTGTGACAAGGTAAACCACAACAAAACACTACTGAAATATTCCAACTCTTGCATTTCAACGAAAGAAATTCAAAATGAACTTTGAAAAATAAAGAGAATGTAACAATGAGAAGGTAAACCACGACAAAAACACTATTGAAATATTCCAACTCTTGCATTTCAACGAAGGAAATCCAAATGAACTTTGAAAAATCAAGAGAATGTAACAGTGACAAGGTAAAACCACAACAAAACACTACTGAAATATTCCAACTCTTGCATTTCAACGAAAGAAATCCAAAATGATCCTTGAAAAATCAAGAAAATGTAACTTTGACAAGGTAAACCACAACAAACACTACTGAAATATTCCAACTCTTGCATTTCAATGAAAGAAATCTAGAAGGAACTTTGAAAAATCAAGAGAATGTAACTGTGACATGGTAATCCCGACAAAACACTACTTAAATATTCCAACTCTTGCATTTCAACGAAAGAAATCCGAAATGAACTTTGAAAAATCAAGAGAATATAACTGTGACAAGGTAAACCATGACAAAACACTACTGAAATATTCCAACTCTTGCATTTCAACGAAAGAAATCCAAAATGAACTTTGAAAAATCAAGAGAATGTGACTGTGACAAGGTAAACCACAACAAAACACTACTGAAATATTCAACTCTTGCATTTCAACGAAAAAAATTCAAAATGAACTTTGAAAAATAAAGAGAATGTGACTGTGACAAGGTAAACCATAACAAAACACTACTTAAATATTCCAACTCTTGCATTTCAACGAAAGAAATTCCAAAATGAACTTTGAAAAATCAAGAGAATGTAACTGTGACAAGGTAAACCACAACAAAACACTACTGAAATATTCCAACTCTTGCATTTCAACGAAAGAAATCCAAAATGATCCTTGAAAAATCAAGAAAATGTAACTTTGACAAGGTAAACCACAACAAAACACTACTGAAATATTCCAACTCTTGCATTTCAATGAAAGAAATCTAGAAGGAACTTTCAAAAATCAAGAGAATGTAACTGTGACATGGTAATCCACGACAAAACACTACTTAAATATTCCAACTCTTGCATTTCAACGAAAGAAATCCAAAATGAACTTTGAAAAATCAAGAGAATGTAACTGTGTCAAGGTAAAGCACTACAAAACACTACTGAAATATTCCATCTCTTACATTTCAATGAAAGAAATCCAAAATGAACTTTGAAAAATCAAGAGATAGTATCTGTGACAAGGTAAACCACGACAAAACACTACTCAAATAATCCAACTCTTGCATTTCAATGAAAGAAATCCAAAATGAACTTTGAAAAATCAAGAAAATGTAACTGTGACAAGGTAAACCACGAAAAAAACACTACTGAAATATTCCAACTCTTGCATTTCAACGAAAGAAATCCGAAATGAACTTTGAAAAATCAAGAGAATGTAACTGTGACAAGGTAAACCATGACGAAACACTACTGAAATATTCCAACTCTTGCATTTCAACGAAAGAAATCCAAAATGAACTTTGAAAAATCAAGAGAATGTGACTGTGACAAGGTAAACCCATAACAAAACACTACTTAAATATTCCAACTCTTGCATTTCAACGAAAGAAATTCCAAAATGAACTTTGGAAAATCAAGAGAATGTAACTGTGGAAAGGTAAACCACAACAAAACACTCGTGAAATATTCCAACTCTTGCATTTCAACGAAAGAAATCCAAAATGAACTTTGAAAAATCAAGAGAATGTAACAGTGACTAGGTAAACCACAACAAAAACACTACTGAAATATTCCAACTCTTGCATTTCAACGAAAAAAAATTCAAAATGAACTTTGAAAAATCAAGAGAATGTAACTGTGACAAGGTAAACCACGACAAAACACAACTGAAATATTCCAACTCTTACATTTCAATGAAAGAAATCCAAATGAACTTTGAAAAATCAAGAGAATGTAACTGTGACAAGATAAACCATGACAAAAACACTACGGAAATATTTCAACTCTTGCATTTCAGCAAAAGAAATTCAAAATGAACTTTGAAAATCAAGAGAATGTGACTTTGACAAGGTAAAACATAACAAAACAGTACTTAAATATTCCAACTCTTGCATTTCAACGAAAGAAATTCAAAATGAACTTTGAAAAATCAAGAGAATGTAACAGTGAGAAGGTAAAGCACGACAAAACACTATTGGAATATTCCAACTCTTACATTTCAACAAAGGAAATCCAAAATGAACTTTGAAAAATCAAAAGAATGTAACAGTGACAAGATAAACCACAAAAAAAAACACTACTGAAATATTCCAACTCTTGCATTTCAACGAAAGAAATCCAAAATGATCTTTGAGAAATCAAGAGAATGTAAGTGTGACAAGGTAAATCACGACAAAACACTACTGAAATATTCCAACTCTTGCATTTCAATGAAAGAAATCTAGAAGGAACTTTGAAAAATCAAGAGAATGTAACTGTGACATGGTAATCCACGACAAAACACTACTGAAATATTCCAACTCTTGCATTTCAACGAAAGTATCCAAAATGAACTTTGAAAAATCAAGAGAATGTAACTGTGTCAAGGTAAAGCACTACAAAACACTACTGAAAAATTCCATCTCTTGCATTTCAATGAAAGAAATCCAAAATGAACTTTGAAAAATCAAGAGAAAGTATCTGCGACAAGGTAAACCACGACAAAAACACTACTCAAATAATCCAACTCTTGCATTTCAATGAAAGAAATCCAAAATGAACTTTGAAAAATCAAGAGAATGTAACTGTGACAAGGTAAAGTACAACGAAACACTACTGAAATATTCCAACTCTTGCATTTCAATGAAAGAAATCCAAAATGAACTTTGAAAAATCAAGAAAATGTAACTGTGACAAGGTAAACCACGACAAACACTACTGAAATATTTCAACTCTTGCATTTCAACGAAAGAAATCCGAAATGAACTTTGAAAAATCAAGAGGATGTAACTGTGACAAGGTAGACCATGACAAAACACTACTGAAATATTCCAACTCTTGCATTTCAACGAAAGAAATCCAAAATGAACTTTGAAAAAATCCAGAGAATGTGACTGTGACAAGGTAAACCATAACAAAACACTACTTAAATATTCCAACTCTTGCATTTCAACGAAAGAAATTCCAAAATGAACTTTGGAAAATCAAGAGAATGTAACTGTGACAAAGGCAAACCACAACAAAACACTAGTGAAATATTCCAACTCTTGCATTTCAACGAAAGAAATCCAAAATGAACTTTGAAAAATCAGAGAATGTAACAGTGACTAGGTAAACCACAACAAAACACTACTGAAATATTCCAACTCTTACATTTCAACGAAAAAAATTCAAAATGAACTTTGAAAAATCAAGAGAATGTAACTGTTACAAGGTAAACCACGACAAAACACTACTCAAATAATCCAACTCTTGCATTTCAATGAAAGAAATTCAAAATGAACTTTGAAAAATCAAGAGAATGTAACTGTGACAAGGTAAAGCACAAAGAAACACTACTAAAATATTCCAACTCTTGCATTTCAACGAAAGAAATCCAAAATGAACTTTGAAAAATCAAGAAAATGTGACTGTGACAAGGTAGACCATAACAAACACTATTTAAATATTCCAACTCTTGCATTTCAACGAAAGAAATTCTAAAATGAACTTTGGAAAATCAAGAGAATGTAACTGTGACAAGGTAAACCACAACAAAACACTAGTGAAATATTCCAACTCTTGCATTTCAACGAAAGAAATCAAAATGAACTTTGAAAAAATCAAGGGAATGTAACAGTAACTAGGTAAACCACAACAAAACACTACGGAAATATTCCAACTCTTGCATTTCAACGAAAAAAATTCAAAATGAACTTTGAAAAATCAAGAGAATGTAACTGTGACAAGGTAAACCACGACAAAACACAACTGAAATATTCCAACTCTTGCATTTCAATGAAAGAAATCCAAAAAGAACTCTGAAAAATCAAGAGAATGTAACTGTGACAACCCTTCTATAGAAGTTTCAAGCTCCTATATACGAAAATGTGGAATTTTGCTATTTTGCCTCCTGAAAGATCATGGATACGTGTTTATCTGTATTTGTGTTTGCCTTTTTTCCCCAGGGATGATCGTATCGAAATAATGGTCCTAGAAAATCAAAAGAAGGTGCATTCGAACGGAAATTAAGAAGTTATAGTGCCCTTTTCAAGTGACCAAAAAGATTGGAGGGCAAATAATCCTCCTCCCACGCCGATTTTTTCCCAAAGTTATCTGATCAAGATTTTGACATAGCCATTTTGCTCAGTATAGTTTAATATCCAATAATTTTGTCTTTAAGAGTAAAATGACCCCTCGACAATCCGTGGATAGAGAACTGTAAGTTATTAAATTTGCCCATTGTTTACGTATTTTATTTGTTATTGAAAAGTGTACGGACATTTTGCGTGGGGGGGGGGGGGGGTGGATGATTTTGTTCCTGGGTTGGATTTCCATAGTGAAAATTGTCTTTTGGAAGGGAAATTTCCTGAGAGTGAATTTTAAAGGGTAAATTTTACACTGCAGGATTCAACAGGATTCGTATACAAAATTCTTTTTAACTGTCTTTCATTCCCTTTGCCAACTCAATTTTGCATTTGGATATGTTCTTGGGGAATTATCTGAGAGTTTTTTTCCGAGTGTTTCGATTTCCGGGAAAAAATTTCCAGGGAAGGGGGCATTTCCAGAAGTATTGAGAAACCGATTAGAAATCAAAGTCTTTTTCAAATGAAAGTATGCTAAGCAGAATTTTTCAGGCTGACTTGTTGGCAAGAAATTTTACGGGGGGGGGGGTGGATTTCATCGAGGATGGAAATGTCTGGAGGAAATTTGAGAAGGAGGTATGCACTTTACTTTAGGTCAAATTTCTACGGAGGAGATTCCTGTGAGGGGTTGGGTATGTTTCATGGAAAGTAAGCCAGATTTACCGGCATTGTTCGAAAAACGATCAGAAATTAAATTAAAAATATTTTTTTAACTGGAAGTAAGGAGCAACATTAAAACTTAAAACGAAAAGAAACTATTCTCTATATTAAAGGTCCCTCCTCCTCAATACCTTGCTCTTTACGCCAAAGTTTGACTGTTTGTCCCATTTTTTTTTAAGAACGCTTACTGAAACACAGGGGCCGTTTAATTAGAATAGGAAGCTTTTTTAAAAGTGCTGACAACTTTAGCGTAGCCAGTAAGGTATTAAGGAGGACCTTTCATGTACAGAATAATTTCTGAAATTTAATGTTGCTCCTCCACTTTAAGCTAAAAAAAAACTTGTTTTTTAATTTAATATTGCAAATAACCAAGTATTGAAGCCGAGGTAGCTCCCTCATATATCTAATAATTTCTGCTCATTAGAAGTTTTAACGTCATTCCTTAGTTTTTGCTGAACTTTTTTATTTAATTTTTTTCCTGGTGTAAGTTTCATGTCCACTTCCCGAGCAATATTCATTGATTCGGAAAATTCGTTGCAGATGTTGTTCCTCTGTATTTAATTAAATAAAAAAACAAGTTTTTTTCAACTGAAAGTAAGGAGCAACATTAAAACTTAAAACAAACATAAATTATTACGTATATAAAGGGGGTTGCCCCCTCCTCAACACCTCTCTCTTTTCGCTAAAGTTTTTCAGTACTTTTAAAAAAGCGTCTTATTGTTCCAATTAAACGGCCCTTGTGTTTCAGGAGTCACTATTAAGGAATTGGGACAAAATTCAAACTTTAGCGTAAAGAGCGAGGTGTTGAGGAGGGGACCACCTCTTTATATACGCAATGATTTCTGTTCGTTCTATGTTTTAATGTTGTTCCTTACTTTCAGTTGGAAAATCTTGTATTTTTTTTATTTAATTTCTGATCGTTTTTTAAATAACGCCAGGAAATTTGGCCCCACCTCCACAGAGAACACCTCTCTCCATGGAAATATCCTCTAGACAATTCAATCCCGGTGAGAATTTACCCCGGATAATTACTCTTAATAACCTGCGCGTAAAATGAGACGGAGAAGAGAAAGCAAGACATATCGAAAGAATTTTGTTGTATAAGAATTCTGGCAAATTTCCCTAATGTACAATTTCCTCTGACAAGTTTTACTCACTGGAAACTTCCCTCCCCGTGGAAAATTCGCCCTTCAAAAAACCTTCATCAGAAAATTTGCCCCCCCCCCCCCCCCCACCTGAAAATGTATGCCTACATCCCAATAACAAATGGTATGCGCAAACAACGGGCAAATTTTATAACTAAAAGACCTTTCTCCTGGGGCTGGGGGGGGGTCATGTTATACCCATAGGCATAGTTATTGGGCCTTTCAACTATGATGAACAAAATGACTATCTCAAAATTTTGATCAGACGATTTTGGGAAAAAAGGTTCGGGGGAGGAGGCCTAGTTGCCCTACAATTTATTTGGTTACTTGAAAGGGAACTATAACTTTTAATTTCCGTTAGAATGAGTCCTCTCCTGATATTATAGGGCCAATGGGTCGACACGATGACCCCCGAAAAAAAATAAAAAATAAAACACGCATCCGTGATCTTTCTCCTGGCAAAAAAAATACGAAGTTTCACGTTTTTGCAGATAGGAGCTTGAAACCTGTACAGTAGGGGGTATCTGATACGCTGAATCTGATGGTGTGATTTTCATTGAAGTCACTTGATTTTTAGGGGCTGTTTCCCACTTTTTTCGAAAATCCGGAAAATTTTATCAGGCTCGTAACCTTTGATGAGCCAAAATCATGACCTGCATTAATTCAAAAACGTTCAAAAATTAAATAAAAAAAAGTTTTAACTCAAAGTAAGGAGCTTTAATTTCTAACTTTAATTTCTTAAAGTTTTAAAATTTTCTATTTATTAAAGTAAAAAAGGCGAAGACATTTGAACTGTATTTTGTTTTCAGTAAAGTGCAATTTATGTTCCGCTCTTGAGAAGCCTAACTTCAAGCTTGAGCCCAAAACTCAAAATTTGAATGTCTTATGCTCTACCTACTGATCCAGCCGGATTTGTAGGTTGGTTTTACATCTTTGGTGTATTAATATATACGCTGGCGGATCCAGGAGAAGTCAGGGGGTCCGGACCCCACTAGGATTTTTCTTGGCGCCCACATTCCGTGTTTTTCTGTTTTTCAGCCTTAAGAATCTTGTCAATTTGGCCAATTATTGGCACCCTTCTCACATTGCCCCTCCCCCAAGATTTTGCTCTAGCTCCACCTTTGTTTATATAAAGCCAGTAGATTTCTTTAAAGTGTTTTTCCTTAGAATCATGAATACTTACCAATTCTACCCTATTAATACTCCCTTAGTGTCAGTGGCAGATCCAGGGGAGGGGAGAGGGGGCTCGTGCCCCGTAAAATAGTCTAAAGTAGTGTAATTTACTTAATTAACGCTAATTTGCGTTAATTACACTTGCTCCTAACGCCAGTTTATCGGATCAACCTATTTTACGCCCCCCCCCTAAAAAAAATCCTGGATCCGCCACTGCTTAGAGCTACCCTTGGACAATTGTTCAGGAGAATGCTATTTAGCAGTGTTCCATAATCTCTTTCTCAGCAAAGCAGACATTTTCAGTTGAACTTATATTTCTCATGCCCTATTTCATTACCAACTTACTAAATTCAGATCTCACCTCCAGCAGAGTTATGTTCAACATTTAGAATAAACTCCGTGTCCACGGGGAAAATTACTTGTCCAAAGTTTGAAAGTACTAACCCTCCATAATAACCAACCGTAAGTATGGAGTGACTTGTGCTAATAGTGGCCGAAACTCTAATGCAAACCACGTAATATTCACTAAGTTTAAACTTACCCGCCAAAAATTAAGATCCTGAGAAATTTCCCTAATTTATAAAAAGAAGGAAAACACCATTAGAAGGGCAAACGATCTTGACGAGAATGGTACCTTCAAAATCGGTAGATCAGAGATCTCTATTGGGGAGGTTTAAGCATCTTTATATAAAACTTCAAAATTGTGTATTATTTCCGAGAAAGATGATTTTGGATGAATGTCTATAATATAAATTACTTTTACTACTACCATTATTATTAGCAACTCACTACAGCACCAAGTCCCCTGAAGCCATAGAGCTGCGCACGCTCAACCTCACAGGCTCCTCCTCCATCCAAATGTACCTAAGGCTTTGCTCTCTAGCCTCCATGTAGTTCTAATCAAATTCTTTCTTATGACCCCTTTCTAACACATTATGGGAAGGCAAATGCTTTTCGTTTGGCCCCTAGTAAATGACCGAAAAATTAGATTTTTGGCAATCTGTCACCCTTTATCCGTTAAATACGGCCTAGCCATTTTAATCTTTCTTTCCTTATAGCCTTAAGATGTGGAACCGAGTGGCATATTTCGTACTGTTTTTTGTCATATAGTGAGTTAAACGGTTACCTAAATCTGCCCATAGAAAATTCCTCTGGAAAAAATTAGTATATTTTCCTCTGCCTTTCAATGCGCCCACGTTTCAGAACCAAACTTGACCACTGTCGTTACCATAGCTTCCAGTATTCTAGTCTTAGTTCGCGACATTAAAACTTAAAACGAACAGAAATTATTCCGTATATGAAAGTGGCTGTCCCCTCCTCAATGCCTCGCTCTTTACGCTAAAGTTTTTTATTGTTTAAAAAAAAATAGAGTTGCGAGAAAGTCAAACTTTAGCGTAAAGAGCATGGAGTTGAGGAGGGGACACTCCCTTTCATATACGGAATAATTTCTGTTCGTTTTAAGTTTTTAATGTCGCTCCTTACTTTCAGTTAAAAAAAACTTGTTTTTTTATTTAATTTTTGAACGTTTTGAATAAATGCAGGTTTTGATCTTGGCTCACAGAACATGAATATTTAAAACAAAATTTTCATATCAATTTACTTTTATTTGGTTACATGGCTTTCTCGAAACTTGTTTCATTTTATTTACGAACGTTTTTATTAGTAATAAATATACGTAACTTACGAATTAACTTACGTAACGAACTTCTATATTCATATATTTTTAATACGTATATTAGGGGGTTTGCCCCCTAGTCAATACCTTGCTCTTTAAGTGAAAGTTCGAATTTTGTTCCAATTCTTTAAAAATGACCGCTTAATCACAAAGGCCATTAATTAGAATAAATAGCTCTTATGAAAATACTAAAAAATCTCTGGCTTAAAGAGTGAGGTATTGACTAGGGGGTGAACCAAATCATATATGTAATATTTTCTGTTCGTTTAAAGTTTTGATGTTGCTGCTGTTGCAGTTGAAAAACTTTTTTTTTTATATTTAATTTCTGATCTTTTTTTTTAAAATAGTGCTGTGAAGTCCGGCGTCCCCTTCATAGCAATGTGCCTTCCCCCATGAAAACTTCCTTCATCGAGAGATCCTCCTACATAAGCCCCGACCCCAGGAACGTACGCAGGAATTTTTTTTTTTTTTGGGGGGGGGGGCCCCAATTTGTTTCGGGGGGGCCAATCCTTCAAACCCATTATTCTGTGAGAAAAATCAGAAAAAATTATGGGAAAAATGAAAAAAATCGTGAAATTTCAGGGGGGCCCGGGCCCGGAGGCCTCCCCCTGCGTACAATAAAAATAAACACGCACCCGTGATCTTTCTTCTGGCAAAAAAAGCAAAATTCCACATTTTTGTAGATAAGAGCTTGAAACCTCTACAGTAGGGTTCTCTGATACGCGGAATATGATGGTGTGATTTTCATTAAGGTTCTATAACTTTTATGGGGTTTCTCCCCCTTTTTTCGAAAAATCAGCCAAATTTTCTCAGGCGCGTAACTTTTGATGGGTAGGATTAAACTTGATCAAACTTAAATATTTGAAATCAGCATTAAAATCCAATTCTTTTGATGTATCTATTTGTATCAAAATACCGTTTTCTAGAGTTTCGGTTACCATTTAGCCGGGTCCCAATAAACAATACTATATGTTAACATTGTGTAAAGTTCATAACTTTCAGCCCTCCTCCTGGGGGCTTCGAGGGATTAAGTCATCCTAAAAGACATATTTATAATATCTTCGACCATGTTGAACAAAATGGCTATCTCAAAATTTTGATCGGGTGACTTTGGGAAAAAAATGAGCGTGGGAGGGGGCCTAGTTGCCCTCCATTTTTTTGGTCACTTAAAAAGGGCACTAGAACTCTTAATTTCTGTTCCAATGAGCCATCCCACGATATTCTAGGACCACTGGGGTCGATACGATCACCCCTGGGGAAAAAACAACAACAAAAAAACAAAAAACAAATAAACACGCATCCGTGATCTTTCTTCTGGCAAAAAATGGAAAATTCCACATTTTTGTAGATAGGAGCTTGAAACCTCTACAGTAGGGTTCTCTGATACGCTGAATATGATGGTGTGATTTTCATTAAGGTTTTATAACTTTTAGGGGGTCTTTCCCCCTTTTTCGAAAATCAGCCAAATTTTCTCAGGCAACTAACTTCTGATGGTAGAATTAAACTTGATGGAACTTATATATTTGAAATCAGCATTAAAATCTGATTCTTTTGATGTATCTATTGGTATCAAAATTCCGTTTTTTAGAGTTTCGGTTACCATTGAGCCGGGTCGCTCCTAACTTACAGTTCGTTACCACGAACTGCTTGACTATCTCCCTATTCTTCCGAGTTTTTTTCAACAGGAGTAGGAGCAGAGCAGTGTTCTGCTCCTACTTTTTATATCTTCTTTTTATATCTTCTTTATATCTTTTATATCTGCTACTTTGCTATTCTACTTTTTATATCTTCACTTCACCCACCATGTTTACTAATGATACTACCCAGGTAGGCAAAGCTACACACTTATTCGTATGTCTTACTAAGTTTTTTTTTTTAATCAAGCAGTTCGTGGTAACGAACTGTAAGTAACGAGCGACCCGGCTCAATAGTAACCAAAACTCTAACAAACAGAATTTTGATACCAGTAGTAGATATATCAAAAGAATTGGATTTTTATGCTGATTTCAAATATATAAGTTTCATTTAATTTAACGCATCAAAAGTTAGGAGCCTAAAAAAAAGTTGCCTTATTTCGAAAAAAGGGAGAAAAACACCAGCTAAAACTAATATAATCTTAATGAAAATTAAACCATCAGATTCAGCGTAACAGAAAACCCTGCTGTAGATGTTTCAAGTAGCTCCTATCTACATAAATGTGGAATTTTGTAGTTTTTGCCAGAAGGAAGATCACGGATGCTTTTTTTTCAGGGGTGATCGTGTCAATCCAGTAGTCCTAGAATCGGCCTGTGGCATAGAGAGTAATTTCATTAGTTTTGTCTAACGAATATGCTAACATAGGCCTAGAATTCAACTCCAGCAAAAGCGAGGCGGTCGTCTGTAATTGTGGCAAGAATGAGTTTGCGCCTATCATATTTGCACTAGGTGGTAATACAGTTACTGCAGCAGTGTCAATGACTTACCGTGGTTTGTCAAGTGGGTCTAATCTTAAAGTTACCTGGTCCTGTCTAATAAAATGATCTCAAACAGAAAGTCCTAAAAGTGTATGGGACGATTTTGTCATGCAAACGCCTATATAACCGCCGCATTCTAGCACGGATTTTCAATTCCTTTGCCACCCGTCATATCTTAGATTTGTCACCTTTCTGGTCTTTGTTTACTTTTGATGATAAAAAAACCAATCCGTACAGTGTTCTATAAGTTTGCAAAATATCTGCTTAGCCTTCCCCCCTGGAGAAGAAACCGCCAGATTTCAGCACATTACAGACTCGATGACCCCTTCGTCGTGATCGCGACAAGGAGGGAAAAGTTCCTGAAATCTTTAGACCCAACGCATAGTATGTATGAAGCTATAGTCAGCAATGTGTAATGGTTGTCTTTTTATGTGAATAGTTTTGCCGTTGGTTTTTTGTCGTTTTCTTTTAGTTATTGAAGTATTGATTTAAGTTGTTCGTTCGTTCGATTTGTTTTGTTGTTTTTCTATTCATTTTCTCTCTACTCCATTTTTACTTCTTTGTATTGTTAAAGAGGGGTAATAAAAATCATTCATTCATTCAATGTTATGAGAGGGCTTATTCGAACGGAATTAAAAGTTTTAGTGCCCTTTTTAGGTGAGCAAAAAAATTGGAGGACAACTTGGCCTCCTCCCACGCTCATTTGTTTCCTAAAGTCACCCATCAAAATTTTGAGATAGTCATTTAGTTCAGCATAGCCAAAAATCTGATAAATATCTCTTTGAGGAAGACTTAGTCTCCCACAGTTCCCAGGGAAAGGTAAGCAAAGTTATGAACTTTTCCCATTTTTTACATATAGTATCGGTTATTGGGAAGTATACAGACGTTTTCAGGATGTTTTTCTGGTGGGGGGCTCGGAGAAGGGGGTTACATGCGAAGATCTTCCCATGGAGGAGGTTCTTTGGGGGAAGGGACATTTCTATGAAGGGGGCGCCGGATTTCCCAAAATTATTTAAAATACGATCAGAAATTAAATAAAAAAACTGAAAGTGAAGTTTTTTCAACTGAAAGTTTAGGAGCAACATTAAAACTTAAAGCAAACAGAAATTATTACGTATATGAGGGGGTTCGTCCCCAAGTCAATACCTCACTCTTTACGCTAAAGTTTTTTTTAGTGCTTTCAAGAGAGCTATCTATTCTAATTAACGGCCTTTGTGATTCAGGGATTTGTGATTCGAACAAAATTCGAACTTTAGCGTAAAGAGCGAGGTATCTTGTTTAGGGGAAAACCCCTTCATATACGTAATAATTTCTATTCGTTTTAAGTTTTAATCTTGCTCCTTATTTTCAGTTGATTTTTTTTTATTTAATAAAAACAAAGATCGATATCAAAACTTAAACCGAGCACAAATTATTCCGCATATGTGGCGGCTGTCTCTCCTTAACTCCCTGCTCTTTACGCTAATTTTTCATAGTGCTATGTTGAAAGCATTGATGCTAAAAGCCAATATATATATATATATATATATATATATATATATATATATATATATATATATATATATATATATATATATATATCTATATATATATATATATATATATATATATATATATATATATATATATATATATATATATATATATATATATAAGACTCCGAGAAATGAAAGCTTGTTTTGGGCAGTTATAATTTATTATAAAATTGAAGGCACTAAGTGTGATCTTTTTCTCGAAGTATTGTTCCCCAGCAGTTATACTTTCATTTGAATAGTAGGGCTAGAGGGGTCAATATTTCTCCCCTTATTTAGGGTAACCCTTTGTATAGTATTAAAAAAACGAACATAAATTAAATAAAAGACGAGAGGAATTTTTCATATGTAATTAAGGAGTGACTTTAAAACTTGTAACGAATTGAAATGAACATGTAAATGAGGGAGGCTGCCTTTTCCTCAGCCCCCACTCGTTACTTCCAAAAGTAACTGAAACTCTTAAACAAGAAATTTTTATCACAATTCATGCCCAAGAAAAATCCATTTTTGGGCTAATTCTGAAGCTTGGGTTTGAAGAGAAGGGCCAGAATTTTCTTCAGATTGATTTGTTTAAATGCTCTTTTGCTGTGTTGCCCCCTATGACCCTTAGAGTTTACTCCCAGTTAAGTGGTGAAGTAATTAAAAAATATTTAACAGACGAGTTTAAGACTAAAAATGAGCTAACCTCGATAAAGTTAAAGAAAATGAGAAAAAAGAAAAGACTTTGACAAATTGGAAGCGAAAGAAGATTTTTTTTTTGAGGAAGGGATAGAAATTGCACTAAAAGGAATGAAGTGAACAGGGCATCGCTGGCTAGATAACGTGAAATATGGTGGCAGCGATGTTAGGAAAAAACTGCTGAAGATTGCGAGAACGAATCATGACAGACGGCAAAAACTTAGGGATTTTAGGAACACCTTAATTAAAACGTTTAATAAGAAAGGTGATATGAATAAGTGAGGTAACTATAGGTACAATATTGCACCTATAGCTATAGTTTAATATAGCCTATAAGCTATAGCTTAATTTCAGTAGGAAACATACTATACCTAGCGTTACTTAGCAAATTACTTAGCATGCGCATCTACGCTGGCCCTCAGGTGGATTGTTACGGTTGTAAGCTGAAGCTACTAGCTGCAGTAGTAGTAGTTTAGGCTATAGTAATCGCATTCTAAATTGTAATACTATTTGTTTCTTTGAAATTCAGCTAATGATACTGACACGCTATAGCAGTCATTTTACCGACAAAAAAAAAAAAATATTCCAAATCTTAGACTTTGCTAAAAGGATATTTTGTTGTCTCATGAATTATTCATATTACTTTATCTGCTATTCTTTTTTTCTTCTCTCATCTTTGAAATTTCGATCTTTAATTAACACTATCATCCAAAGATTGTTTTAGTAAACAAACAGCTAACTAATCACATGATAAAAATAAGAGGAAATATTCTCAGAAGGGAAAAGTGTCGTATCGCAAGATCATAAATTTTCGAATTTTTCAGGCTAGCTTCATCCATTTGAGGATAAGGAAAATAACTCCTCCAAATTTCATTTAACGGAGAACTCTCCTGTGGAGTGTAATCTTAGAACGGATTTTGTTCTTACAAAAAGACGATATTTTTGGAAAAGAAACTACATATTTAACCTGTAGACTCAATTTAAGGTAGGTTTTGTTTACTTTCCAGGATCTAAAGTCCAAGAAATTTTTAATTGACTTTTGAAAATTCCTTTTTAGCTTTTATATCCTCCATTGGGAATCAAACTCTCCTTAAATATATTTTCTTTTAAAAAAATCTGAGGGACGCCTATTTCCTTCCAAGAATGATAATACAATCAAAAGAGAAATTCAGCTAACTGAAGTCTCGGTTCGTCCTTATAATTCTGTCCTTGTAATTTGAAGTTTCGTCCTTACTGTATCGATTATTCTGCTAAGTTTCAACGGGTGCAAATGATATATCGTATGACGCCACCACTATACGAGGAAGAGGAGTCAGACCCTTTGTAAATCCCAGGAGAAATTTTGAAACTTCCAAAAAGTTCGTGGTAACGAACGGTGAGCAGGGAGCGATGCAGCTCAATAGTAACCAAATCTTATAAAATTTGGATTTCGATATCAATAGATCAAAAGAACTGGCTTGTTATGCTGATTCCAAATATTAAAAGATGCATTAAGTTAAGTGTTGCCAATCAAAAGCTACGACCCTGAGAAAATTTGCCTGATTCCTGAAAAAGGGGAGCAAATATTCCCAAAGAGTAAAGGAATGTTAATGAAAATTATGCCATCAAATTCAGCGTATCAGAGAACCCAACTGTAGAGGTTTTAAGCTCCAATCTGCAAAAATGTGAAATCTCTATTTTTGCTAGAATCCCACTAGAATCATGCAAGGATCACAGATGCATGTTTATTAATTTTAATGTTTTTCTAGGGTGATTGTATCGAACCAATAGTCCTAGAATATCGGGAAACAGCTCATTCAAAAGGAAATTAAAAGCCCTAGTGCCATTTTTAGGCGACTAAAAAGATTGGAGGACAACTAGCCTCCGTTCCCCGCCGCTTTTTTCCAAATTCGCCCGATCAAAATTTTGAGACAAGCCATTTTGTTCACCATAGTTGAAAGGTCCAGTGACTATGAATTTGGGGACAACATGACCCCTCATAGCCCCTGGGGAAAGGTCTGTAAGTCATGAAATTTGGTTATTATGTATAATACTTGTTATTGGGAAGTACAGAGACATTTTTGGAGAGAAGGACTTTTCCGCTGGGGGATTTCCCACAGAGAAAATTATCCTCGGGAAGGGAAGCTTACGAACGGTGGACTTTCCAGGGGAAAGTTTATACTGAAGGAGTTTGCAAGAATTCCTACACGAAATTATCTTTTTTTCTTGCTTTTCTCTTTGCCGAACCAATTTTACATGTAGAAATGTAAAGGGGATTTGCCCTGGGAAAAATTTTCACCGGGTTAGAATTGTCTAGAAGATCTTTCCGTAAAGGGGGAATTTTTACGGGACAAATTCACCATGGGGGAGTTTTCTGCAGGATAAATTCTCCAGTGGAATTTTCTGCGGGAGCCACTTTCTACTAGAAGGGATATTTGCGGGAAAATTTTCCAGAGAGTAGGTATTTCCGGAATGATTTGAGAAAGAAATAGAAATTAAGATTATATTTTAAAATTAAAATGTGCTAAGAATTTTTTTTTTGGCCGGAATCGTCCGCAAGAAATTTTCAGGGGGGAAGTGTCTGCAAGAATGATATTGTCTGGAAGGAATTTTTTTGCAGGCGATATTTTAAGCGTGAGAAATTTCCCATGGAGGGATTTTCTGTGAGAGGAATTTTTCATGGAAGGGGTGCCAGATTTCCTGGCATTATTTAAAAAACGATCAGGAAATTAAACAAGAAAAAGAAAGTTTTTCAACTGAAAGTAAGGAGCAACATCAAAACTTAAGACCAACAAAAATTATTATGTATACAAGGGGAGTTGGCCCTCCTCAATACCTCACTCTTTACGCTAAAGTTTGGCTTTTGTACCGATTCCTTAAGAGCAAATTCTGAAACACAAGGGCCGTTTGATTAGAACAATAAGAAGCAAATTTCTTAAGCCACATTGGCCTGACATAACATAATGAAAGAAAAACGAGCAAAAAATGGGGTTTTTAAAGGCCAAATGAAAATACTGAAAAAACACAACAAAAGCGAATATTTCGAGGGGACAAACGCCTCTCTTCTTCAGCGCAAAACGAAAAAATATAATCAACGCGAGCGCCGAAGAACAAACCAACAAATAAAACGCGGAAATTCAATATGAATGTGAAAAAATACAATGAAAAAAAAAACAACAAAAATTAAAAGATGAATAAAAATAAATAAAAGCCAAAAAATTGTAAGAATTAAAACCAAATACCTAACAACAATAAAAGTGAGTCATTCATCAATATCCGTGATTTGCAAAGAAATTCAAAACTGAACCGCTATCGACGGATACAAGCGAAACGAAAAAAAAAACGAAAAGTTTTATTTATTTTTATTCACCTTTTAGTTTTTTGGTCTTTTTATTGTTTTTTTTCTATAAATAAAAGTTCAAATATGGATAAAATCCTTTTAATTGACAATGATGATGATTTTAAAAGTCTTGAAATGTAAGCTTCGTTCAAACGTTTCTTCCTTGAAAGTGCCCAAATGCAAATTGAATTTTAGTGAAGGTGGCACAATTCTCATCTTCGTACATTATAGAAGAAAACCCTGCTAGTTGATAAACTCCATTTTCTGAGTGTTTATATATTTATAAAACAATTTTGGTCAAATCATCCCCATAAATATGACGTAGATAATTTCGGAGATCACTGTCTATTAAAAGGATTTTATCCCTATTTGAACTTTTATTTATCGTCATGGAAAGGCAGTGTGGTCTCCCAAATTATCTAGGTTTATTTTTTTCACATTCACATTGACTTTCCGCGTTTATTTGTTGGATTGTTCTTCGACACTCGTATTGATTATATTTTTTCGTTTCGCGCTGAAGAAGAGAGGCGTTTGTCCCCACAAAATATTCGCTTTGTTCTGTTTTTTCAGCATTTTCATTTGGCCTTTAAAAACCCCAATTTTTGCTCGTTTTTCTTTCTTTATGCAAAAAGAAGCTATTTTTTTTAATACTAAAGAACTTTAGCGTGAAGAGCGATCTATTGAGGAGGGGGTAAGCCTCTTACACATAATAATTTATGTTGGTTTTAAGTTTTGTTGTTGTTTCTTTTGTTTTCATCAGCTTCATGGCAATCTTCCAAAATCTCTTCAAAAAACTCCTCAGTTTATTTCTGATTCAGCTCCATATAACCTTCGTTCGTCACACAATATCTGCATTCCTCCTACTCCCACTGTGCGGTCAGATTTCAATCCCCTCATCGCTTGTCATCAGGTTTGGAACTCCCTGCCTTCTTCAGTACAGAAATGCCACTCGTTTGGCACTTTCAAGAGGATTCTTAAGGACCATTTAGTTAAGAATCAAACTGAATAATTATTTTTTTTTTTTTTTTTTTTTGTGGAGTTGATGTCCCCTGAATGTTTAGTTCTGTTTTATGGTGGTCTTCTCTGCGCTATGACTCCCAGGCCTCAGGTATGACTATCAATATTTATTGCTGAAACTTGTTTAGTTCACTAAGGAGTAGCATTCAAGAAGACGGGTTAAATTTATTGCTTTTGTACCATTTTATTACAGTCTAATAATTATAAGCCTTATGACTGAAATAACCCATAAACGTCAATTTTGCTACCTAGCCAAGAAATAAGCAGAGCTGATTGAATTGGAATTTATATAGTTTTAAATACAAGCTTAAAAGGGCTGTACATGGCTTAAGTTATGATATTTTAATATCTTGGATAAGAGTTATGAATAATATCGTAACAGCTATTATGATGTTGGTTCTACCTGACAATGCACATAATTCTGTTTGACGATAGGAATTCGCTTATAGTAATAATAGTATATATATATATATATATATATATATTTTTTTTTTTTTTTTTTTGAGTCTATTTAATATAAATAATAAATTTAGTTTATTTATTCTAAATTTTTCTATAGTTTTCATTTTATTTATATTTTCTTTTCTTCTCCTTCATATGTGAGTAAGTGATCATTTTAAATTTTCTCTTTGT
The DNA here is from genome assembly GCA_027921565.1 of Artemia sinica. Classification (NCBI taxonomy): domain Eukaryota; kingdom Metazoa; phylum Arthropoda; class Branchiopoda; order Anostraca; family Artemiidae; genus Artemia; species Artemia sinica. The sequence continues at coordinate 28,827 of JAPEVW010000533.1, read as the reverse complement.
TTTTTATCAATGAGTATATAATTCATATGTCGTCTCTCTTTGTACAGGCCAATGAGCCTTTGAGGGATTAATAACATGTAATATTGTACGTGTATTTAATGAAGAATAAAACTTATCTTATCTTATCTTCTTACTTTCAGATAATTTTTTTTTTAATTATTAAAAAGAATGACATATATATATATATATATATATATATATATATATATATATATATATATATATATATATATATATATATATATATATATATATATATATATATATATATATATATATATATATATATATATATATATATATATATATATATATATATATATATATATATATATATATATATATATATATATATATATATATATATATATTATATATATATATATATATATATATATATTCTATATATATATATATATATATATATTATATATATATATATATATATATATCAACTGTTTCCCTGGTTTCATTGCAGGAATGAAAAGGCTCTACAGGAAACCCAAGTTTCTCAAATAAAAGCAGTCCAGCTCATTTTGAGCGCCAGAAGAGGGGGAAGGGGGTCCTAGAAAATATCATGTAGCCATTAAATACCCAAACACGTACATCTATTTCTATTGTTTCCATATTTTCAGAATGATTCTGAATACTGCTCAACCCTGAATACTGTTTCCGAATCCTGAATGCACTCTCAATGCATTAATCATTCAGTCAGCTTAAAGTCCCAAGAACATCTAAATGAAAAGACTTTTTGGCCTTTTACCCATCTTTAGTTTTTTTTTTTTTTTTCGTGTTGATTCCCAAAGACTGTTACAGTTTTAAAAGAAAGCTTACACCTTCTTAAGCTGTTTTCTGCCGTATGTTTTTAGCCAGTTTTTGGCTGATTTTTCGCCTAAGTTTCCTTTTTTATACTTTGGCACCCACTACTACCAAAAGTTTGCATAACTGCATGTCGAAGTGTTTTTCATTAAATTGAATCTCCAGTTTTTTTTTCTAATTTTCTAAGATATATATAGCTCTGTAGGTTTCTTCCTAACCAATTCCAACAACCGAATTTAATTTCATTATCCTTGGCACTTCAAATGACCTTATAATTACACTGTATCTATATGCAAATATACATAAATTGTGTCCTATTGCTAGCCAGAGTCTAAGTCAGATTAAATATTTACCATAAGTCCCATGATAATAATAGTCCCCCACCATGATTAAGTAAATAGAAAAGGAATGAAATATTAATATTCTGGTTTTGTTTCCAGGTCCTGGATATACAGCCGGCAACATCATTGCTAATTAAGCGGAAACAAAAGTTCATTAGAAAGAATGAGAAAGGAAGGAAAATTATTAAAAGACAGTAATTAATTCAAAGAGTGATTTGACGGGACATTAACTTAACGCTTGATACTTTTGCTTAAACAACTAAAAGGTTAATGTTCACCTATGGTGAACATTAAGAATTACTCCTTTAAGAATTCTTTAAGAATTACTCCTGAAACGCTATGTTTGTTTAACTAGAACAATAAGAAGCTTTTTTTTTCACGATACTAAAAAACTTTAGCGTAAAAAGCCAGATATCGAGGAGGAGTAACCCCTTTCATATGCGTAATAAATTTTGCTCGTTTTAAGTTTTAATGTTGCTACTTACTTTCAGTTGAAAAAAAACTTGATTTTCTTATTTAACATTAGAAAGAGCTAATTTTGTCCGATACCATCAGACAATACCTATATGTGACTATACATTTGATAAACATATACAAGAGATCAATGCACGGGGCACCCATAAGGGGGGGGGCAAGGTGGGGTGCCAGCCCCCTGGCTGAATGACGGTGTCATATATTTGTATTAATTTAAAAAAAACTTTCCCACAGAATAAGTTTTTCAAAGAAAAGTAAAGAGCTCTATTAAGCCAAAAATGGGCAGAAAATAAAGTCAAATAATCATCCAAGCGTAAAACTACCACAAATCACTATCAACAATTAAATGAAACTGAAAATGAACAGAAATTGTAATGAATAGCCGAGTTAAACTCAAAACGAGCAAAAATTAACATCACTAGGGCTGACAATCTTCATGCCTTCTCAAGACCAGAACATAACTTAGGCTTTACTGAAAAAAAGAAAAAAAAATGACCGTGGATTGTCAGTTTAATTTTACCTATACTGATATTTATTCTTAAAATAAAAAATCGGTAAAAAAAAGTGATTTAAAAAAGTTTTTACTTATTTAAGTAAAAAAAAAGTGAAAACATTTGAACATATTTTGTTTCAGTAAAGCGCAAATTATGTTCTGGTCTTGAAGAAGGCATGGGGGTTATCAGCCCTAGTAACGTTAATTTTGCTCGTTTTCGAGTTTGACTCCGCGTATTTATTCTACTTTCTGTTCATTTTGAGTTTCATTATTTATTTATGATTAGTGATTTGTTGTAGTTTTATTACGCTGGATGGTTAATTGACTTCATTTCTGCCCCCATTTTTGGCTTAATGGGGAGCTCTTTACTTTTCTTTGAAAAGCTTGGTTTTTGTGGGAAAAAAGTTTTTTTTAGATGAATTTCCTGTTCGTTTTTTATTGTCGGTTTTTTTATAAGAAAAAATTCCATATAACCCCCATAAGTTTTTAGGACTAAATTGTTCGGGTGTTTGGAACCATACCCAAATTATCTTTCTGAAGGGAAAACATTTTAATTTGCTGGGGGGGGAACCGTTCTTTTAACTATGCTGAAACAAAATACTTTGTCATCAAAAAAATTTTTGACTAGGGATTGTTGTTTTCGGAAATACATTGGGCTTTAGAGGGGGGGAACGGGGCTGATTGGCCCCCTTTCCTATTTCTTCTTTTTACTTCTTAGGAAAACAGGGGGACCCAGGGTAAACTTTTTAATTTTTGGGGAATCGAAACTTGGATTTCTTGAAAGGTTTCAAGAATTATTTCTAGCCTATTATAGATTGGGTTTTGCTTCCCTTTATGATATTGCCTTATATGTGCCTTTTTGGGGGAAAAAAAAAAACCTGCACGTTATAACCAGTTTCCTCGTTTAATTCGGACACGCCCCCTAAAAACCACTTCCTATTTTTACGTTTCATTTCTTAATTACTTCTAAATTTTCAACCTTAACAATTGTTTAACGGTGCCAATTTAGGTAAAAAAAACAGGTAAACTGTAGGTTGTAGGGTTTACTAAAAAAGTAAACCAACAGTTGCCTTTTTCTTGGGCTGTTTCAAAAAAACCCCCAAAACCTTACTTCTTAAACAAAATCTAAAACTTAATAAGATAAAAATTGGTTCTTTCAGATTTTTGCCTTTTGGGTACATTATTGAAAGTTCCACCATTTCTTCATCAGTTTGTTTTGATTTAGTTTCAAACGTCCGCTAAATATTTTTTTTTTTCTTATATGTTTGATTTTTACTTGGAAGACATTGTTTATTTTAACCTCTCTTTGGACATTGGCTAACCCAAAAAATTGGGGGCTCTGGGTCTCAACAAATGTTCGATTCGGAATGTTGTTTGAGGAAAAAGGGGCAGGGGCATATCAGGGTAGATGGGGGGTGGGAGCGGTGGGGGGCTATGTTTCTCTCCATCCACACAGCTTGCTTTCCCTTTTAAAAAAATGGAAACTAAGGAAAAGTTATGCATGTTTTCCAAATCAACCATTGGAGCCCTCCTCTGTAAAGTTTCAACCAAAGGGGACCCAAAACCCTTCTTCATGATAAAAAAAACCTTACCATTCTCCCCCCCGGGGGGCGTAAAACCTTAAAAACCCCCTGATCCCCCATAACTTTTGGGGGGAGTTTGGTTGTTTCAAAAACCCCAAACGGCCCGGTTTGTTATGAGGATCTTTTTGGGGGGGGTACTATTTTTGAAGGGAAACATGGGCTATCTTCAAAAATTTTTCTTATTTTGGGGATGGGCATTGGGGGAAAATACGACGTGAGGGGTATGGTATGGCTGCCCCTTTCCGTAATGTTGGAACTTTTTTTCTTTCCCTAAAAAAATAGCTCTTGAACTTTCCGATTTTACCAATCCAATGAAACACCCTCCCCCCCGAAGTTTATTGTAACCGGGGACCCAACCGTTTCCCATAAAAAAACCTTATAAAGTGGCCCTCCGGGGGGGCATTACCTTACCAACCCTTGGCCACTGAGGTGGATTGTGGAGGGGGGTTTCTCATTCCTTTCAAAAAGGGGGGGGGGGGACAAATCTAAATTTTCTGAACTTTGTATTATTACTTTATTCGTTCCAAAACAAATAAAAATAAACTAAAATCTCAAAAAAAATTTTGGGGGAACTGGGGAAAGTGGTTTTGGGGAAAATGATGGGGGCCTGGGGGGGTGGGTTGGCCCCCTCCAATTTACTTTGGGGTGGGGGGGGGGGGAACTATTAAAACAGGAAGGGGCCCAACTAAAGCCCTTTTCAATTATCCACAAACCGAACTGAGACCCTTTTTCCGAAGGGTTTCTTCCGGACCCAAAAACAAAAATTGGCCATTCCTTTAAAAACTCTGTGTATAAAAAATTTCCAGATTCGGTATTCTGGGAAAAATACGGAGACGTGGGGTTTGTGTTAAGGGGGGGGGACCTATTTGGGCCTCTGATCACTTTTTGGGGGGACTTTCTTTTAAAAAAGAAAAGGCACTATAACTTCTGATTACGGAATACAACTTGGGGCCCTATTTTGGAAAGGTTTTATACGACCACCATTTCTATAAAACAAAACCTTTATATGCCCCCCCAGGGGCATAACACTTAAAAAACCCCTGGGGAACCCCTGGGAGGGGCTATTACGGGGGGGGGGGGGGAGGTTATCTCAATCCATACAATTTCTGGTGGGGGGGGGGGACCTTTTTCAAAAAACTTTTTACAAAATGAACCAAAATGGCTGTGGTTTGGGGAAAGTTTTGAATTGGGACCCGTGGGGGGGAAGGGGCGGGGATTCTGGGGTTTGCCCGTGCCATGAGGCATTCTTTTTGCAAGGTTTCCTATGGGGAATTTCTTTCTATAAGAACGTGCCCGGGGTCCCCCCCTAAAAAAAGAAAAACCAATTATATTGGCCCACATCCGCTTCTTTTACTTAGGCAGATGCTTATAAAAAAGGCGTTGCCTATTTGATATTTGTCTTGGTTGGATATTTCAAATGTATTACAGCACTTAGAAGTGCCTACCCAAGACCACAGGGCAAAAGGGGGCCCCCCCCCCCCTCAAAATTTAGGTGGTTTCTATTGGGGGAAAGGCCCCCATGGGATCAATGGGGAAATAGAAAAGCAGAAGCACAAAAAACGCTATAGGGCGTACCTGTAGTAAAAGGGCCATTTTAAAGGCTCCCAATGGTTGGTTTGTGTTTTCCCAAACTTTATTTATGGGAAAAAGGGGTGTATGGTTCGTATAAAATTTTCAAAAGGGTTTGCTCAATTCGATTGGGAAAAAATTTGGAAGTTTTAGTTTACCCTTTTTTAAAGATTCCAAAAGGTGGGTATCCGGAGGGGCCAAACTACCCCTAGCCCTTTTTTTGCCAAAAAAAAAACTCATTCAGATAGAAATTTGAAAATAAGCTAATTTTGTTAAAAATTAGCTCCAAAGAAATCAAGGGATAAACAAAAACCTCGGGGGTTCGGGGAAAAAACAGGGCCAAAACCACAGCAACCCCCTGGAAGAAGGGGGGGCGTTGTAAAGGTTTATTTTGGCCCTGGGGGGCATATTAATGGTTCTTATTGGAAGGGTATACTTGGGTATTAGGTGGGACTTCCAGAGGGGGGTGGAGCTCAAACTTATTGTGAAAAAAAACAGGGGAAAGGTTTCTTAGGTTCAAATTTTTTAAGAGTTTCAAAAGATTATTGGGGGAGAGGCAACTAAAGCCCTTTCCCCCTTTCGTTCCTTTGTTCCCCAAAAAAAATCACGGATTTTTTTTTAAAAGATAGTCATTTTGTTAAAAATTAGTTCCAAAAAACATCAGAATATCAAAAAAAAAAAAAAAGCCCTGGGGTGTTGGGGGGGGGGGACGCAAAAACCACCCACCCAAGAGCCGGGGGGCACGCGTTTTAAAAGTTAGTGCCAATGGGTGGGGCCTATAAGGGGTTTTTTATGTAAAGGGGTCGGTCCAAAAAAACTTTCAAAAAAATGGTGGGGGGCTTCCAATTTGATTGAGAATTTGACAAGGTTTCTTAGTTACCTTTTTTATGAGTCAAAAAGTGAAGCGGAGGGGCATCTTTGACCGGCACCCCCCCACAAACCACCCCAACACCACACCTCATTTTCTCCATATGGACCTCTGGATGAAAAATAATTTGGATTCCTAAGGTCCAGTTTGTTTGGAAATAGTCCAAACGAATTCAGATAAACAAAATTTCTTTGGCGGTGAAAAAACCATACCCCTCCCAGACAGGGCCCAGGGGACACACGTGTTAACGGGCTTATGCTCTCGGGGGACATGTAAGGATTTTTTTTATGGAAACGGAAGGGGGACGTCGTTATAAAAAACTTTTTCGAAGGGGCTCCAAAATGGGATTTAAAAATTTAATGGTTTTTCCCAATTATTCTGTTTACGATTTCAAAATGGGCAAAAAACTAATAAGTGGATTGATGGGGGCAAACCAAACTTAAACCTTCCCCCCTTCCCACCTTTCTTTTTCCCCCAAAATGCGGGTCACAAATTAGGAATTTTTATATAAAAAAGGCCACTTTTTTTGGTTTTCAAAAAATCTAAGGGGCCCAAGGAGAACCTCATATAACAAAAAAAACTTCAAGGGAAATGGGTATGGGGCCAGTGGGGACAGGGGCAATTAGTTACAACGGAGGTTGATAAGAAAATGATGTTTTTTATTACGTGGACTGCCACCAAAAACAGGTTATGCCAACTACTACAAATACTATTATGGGGGGGACTTAACATTTATACAACCCCAAAAAACACCCAAAAATACATTACACGAAAAAAACTGCAAAACAAAAAATAAATTAATTAATCTATAAAGAATGTAAAAAATAAAAAAAAACTTACCCATTATCCAACTAACAACCCCCATTTTCCTCAAAAAAAAACATTTTCCAATAAACCTCCAAAACTGGGGAAAAATTCTATTTATTGTGGCCTGAATACAAAGGAAATTTGCTTCTTCAAAAATTTTACATTGGGAAGTGTACTTTCGGGGAAAAAACATTGGTGGGGTGTGGAAGGGGGTGGTAGTTGGGCCCTTGGCCCATTCACTTTTTCCAAACTATTAAAAGAGGCACAGGGGACGTGCCCACCCACCTCCCAATTTATGTGTTTCCCAAATCGAATGAGCCCTTTTCGAAGTCTTTTTCTATTGGGGGAACAAAAAACACTTCTTTGACATTGAAGGTGGCCCTGGTCTAAAAAGGGAAAAAAAAATAGGATAATTTTTGAACCCATTTGTTTGGGTGGAACCAAGATATACGGATAAAAAGTTATTCACTACTTACTTGCCCCCAGGGTTTAACAACTTAAAAAAAACCGCTTGCACCAACAGCCCCGGTTGGTGTGGGGGGAGTGGCCCTCAAAAAACAACGCCACACGCTCCTTCTTTTCTATCTTGGGAATCATTTTTCAAAAACTCCCTTTAGTACTGAACCCCGCCCACCGAACAGTTCCACGGCTATTCCTTCCAAAATTTTGAACTGGATGTCGTTTTTGGGGAAATGGTTACCGATCCTCCCACCCCCCAGGACGTGGTTTAGGGACGGGCCCTTTCCCCAGTCACTTTTTGGACTATGTAAAAAAGTGGTTGGCCCTGGACCAAAGGAACAACCTGTGGGCAAATTCTGTTCATCAATAGAATGAGGCTGCTTTTCGGGAAAGTTTTCTACTTGACAAACTTCTTGAAGGATTGATGCAAAAGGAAACGCCCTGGTCTAAAAAAGGAAAAATGCACTGTTGACAAAAACCCCCATTGGAAAATTTTTAAATTACCCAACATTGTGTCAAAAATTGTTCTTTTAAGGTGTTATCTTGCCCCACAAGGGGGGCATTACTTGTAAAAGGCCCCTTGCCCTGAAAAAACTGTGGGGGGGATGACCTTCCTCTGCACCAAAGGCAAATTTCTTAACACCACATTGTTTCCTCGTTTCATTTTTACAAATTGCACTATTTGCTGGAACCCAAAAAGGGCTATCTCCAAAATTGGTCTATCGATCTGGAGATGGGTTTGGAGGAAAGAAGGCTTGTTGATGGGTTGGGGGAGGCTGAGCTAGTAAACAACAGGCCCTTTCCAATTCACCTTTTTGGGACTATTAAATTTACCAAATGTGAGGCCAACTAGCCCCACCCCAAATTCTCCCCAGGGGGCTTCATCAAATGGGGCGCTTTTTGTTTTGAAGGTTTCTATGACTTTCTTCCTTTGATAAACAAAAGTGTTGCCCTGGTATAAAGGACCCAAAGAATTGTGGATAAAAAGCAAAAATTCATGGGGTTGTCAGGACCATCAAATGGTTGTATACAAATAGGCAAAATTTAAATTTTTTTCCACTGGAACAAACTTTAGGGGAAATATTGAACTAATAAAATTCACCCCAAGGGCAAAAAAAGAAAATTATTAACTTTTTTTTCCAAAAAAACCCCCTTGGGGTACTTAAATAACTTTTTTATTGTTTCCCAGGGGGAATAAAAACGTAATTTGGGCCAACTAGGCTGGAAAACAAAACATTCTACATTAACTCCAGGGAAAACATTCATTTGTCTGAACTTAGGTAACTTCTTTTGCCCCTTCCCAAGGGGGGGGAAAAGTTTTAAACCAGTTTCTTAGCGTAAAGATTCGGGATGTGCTTGATTTGGGCAACCATCTTCTCATTCCCAGGACATAAAGGGGGGGGGGGGGGACCATTTTTAAGCTTTCAATTTATTTAGCTCGGTCCCTAGGGACCAGTTTGGCCCCAAAAAAAAAGGAAGTAACCTTTGGCAATTTTGTGGGATCGGTTCATCTTTAAAAATAAGCGCCAAGGAATGTTTGGATTCCATACGCCAAAGGGTTTCTTCCTCCCCAAGGGGAAAATTTTATCTTTTCAATTTGGATTTAAACCTAGGAGAAAAATTTAAGCAGGGATGGAAACCAAACAATTTTGTTTACAACAGGCCTACTGTTTGTTCCACGGCATAATAATGGAGGTTCCAGGTACAATAGAATTGCAAAGTACCCCAGATTATAAAACCAAATTTCGTTAGAGGCAATTTCTATAGAAAAAAAACATTCTAAGCAGTACGCAATTGGTTCCCCTGAATTAATGGGAATTTCTATTCTTTAGTGTTTGGTATTATTCTTGGATGATTTCCCAAATGGAGGTAAGGGGGTCTTGGCTTTGTTGTCAGGGATAAAAACCCAGCAAATAACATAATATTGGAAAAACAGAGGCATGGGAAAAATAAGAAACAAATTGGGTATTTTTATACTTCTAATAACCTTAACCACATTATGCGTTTTTTGAGAATGTGGTTTACTGGCTTTAAAAGCTTAAAGGGGGAAAACACCCCTTTTCCCATTATTTTGGAAAATTTTGGGGGGGCGATTCGTAATTGTTGTAACCTTCTATCTTAGAGTGGGTCCATGTTTTATGCACTGGGGTCCACATTGTTATTCTTGCAAAGTAAGAGCCCAGGGGGCCTATTAAAAAATAAGTGGCCAGGGTGAAAAGCCCTATGTTGGAACAAAAAGAAGCAATCACCAGATTTTTTGATTGGGGAGGGGGAACCGTTACTAGTGGGAAACTAATTGGAAAAAACAGGTGGGCATTTGTTTTTCTGGGGGACCTAGTTTGTTTTTTTCCAGCTCAGTTGGCGCCCAATATTGAAGTGTTGGCTGGGCCACTAGAAAACTTTTATTTAGTTTCAAAACTAAGTTTAGTAAAAAGGGCCCCTCTTCCCACAATGGTTTTTGTGGGTCCCACTGGATCGTTTACGGATTTCCAGCTGGGAGTTGGCAAAATTAAAGTGGTTTGCTGGGGAAAAACGAAAGAAAGGGTATTAGTCAATCTGGTTTGGACAAATTAAACAACCCCCCGCACGCATTTCAGGTTGAAACAGGGTTTTCCTTCCTGTACCAAACTAGGTACAAAATTCTGGGCAACAGCAGTAGAAATATAATTTCATTATCCTTATAGGGGATGGGCAAAAATTTCCTTTTCCTTCCTAAAGGGGATAGATTGGCCAGAAAATTAATAAACTTTTCCAAAAACAGTTTGTGAGTAACAAAAAAACTGTAAGTAAGGGACCGCTTGACCTCCCAGGCGTCTAAATTGGTAACCGAAACTCTAAGGCAAAAACGGGGGGGAATTTGGATTATGAGACCAAGCTTGCAGATTCAAGGGGGGACAACCGGCGCTTAGGTCGTTTCTGGGAAGAACGCTAAGAATCAGATTTTTTAGGGCTGATTTCCAAACAAAAATGCTACAGCAAGGATATTTCATCAAGTTTTAAGTCTTACCCATCTCAAAAAAATCTACCCCGCCCCAAAACTGATGAAAAATTCAAGCCTGAGTTTTCAAAAAAAAATTCATTAAAAAGGGATTAATGGACGAAGGGATTTGGGCTCCTTGTGGGTTCGCTTATGAAGAAAACCTAATGGCAGGGACAAGTCCCTGAGAGGCCGGGCAGCCAGGGCCGATATTTTTACTCGGGGAGAAATGCTTTGGGGGAGTGGAGGAGTAAATGTTTCTTGGGGTAAAGGATTTCAATATTTCTATGTAAGAACCTTAAAAGGGGGGGGGGGGGGGGACAGGGATGTAGTTAACCTGCAAAAAAATTCGCGGGGTTTCACCCATTTTAAAAAAAATGGATCTTTGGAAAATTTAACCCGTTTGGCTGAGCCTAACAAAAAAAAACAAAGTTTTTTTCCAAAAACTGAAAGTTTCAAGATAGCAAATCTATTAGAAAACTTGAAACAGGGAAACAGTGAAGTTTTGTTTACTCCTTATATTGCGTTGAGGGGGTCTCGGGTTCCCCCCAAGTCCAAATACCATCGTAAAATCTTTACGCTACAAGGAATTTTTTTTTTTTTTTTTTTAGTTGCTTCAAACAAAGGGGAAATTCGGTCTCCCATTGTCTAGCTCTAGAAAGAAAAGACGGCCAACAACTTGTTGATTCAGGGGGTATTGTTTTTTGAACTTAACATTTTTTTGTTATTTTTTTTTTACAACCTTTTAATGTGAAGAGCGTGCGCTATTGGGGGGGAACTTAAGGGGGACCACAATTCTCCCAGCCAGCTATAAGTGGCGCTAATAAAAAAAACCAAGCCCTTCCCCTCGGATACGACTTCAAACAGTAACGCGGAATCTTCAAAAACTTTACCCCAAAATACAGGGGAAATTTTTTGTGTTCCAATCAATGTATCAAAAAAGAATGCCGGCTTGGTTCGGAAATTGCTGAATTCTAAAATATATTAAAACTGCGTTTAAAACTAAGTTTAGTTATTTTACTCATCAAAGCTTAACGTAAGCCTGAGGGGGGAACAAATTTCACCTGGAATTTTTTTGGGGAAAACGAGAAACAGAAAGTGGGGGGATTACATCCCTTTACCAAATGGGAAAGAAATTTTATGAAAAATTCATTAGGGGGGCCACATGGTTGCCCCCGATTTCAAGGCGTACTACAGGGGAAAAAAAACCCCTTTTAAGGACATTAAAAAACAAAGCGTCAATTATCATAGCAAGATAAATACCGGGAGTCCCCCCAAAATACGGTTAAGTTAAATTTTTTCTGCCAAGTTGATATTTAAAACGCAACAAGATACAAATATAGAAGGTTCGTTATGGTAAAAAAGTTCCCATTTGAGTAATTACATTTCGTTTCAGAAAAAAAGTCGCCCAAAACATTTTAAGAGACAGCCCATTTTGAGCAAAAGAAAAAGTCTTATCCCGGGGAATACCAATTTTTTTCGAATCAGGAATTGAACGACAAATTTTTGTTACATAATTCCAATTGACGGTGAGCCCAGTTTTGTACCAATAACACAAAGCTGCATTTAACTAAAAAAACAGCGGATCAGAAATTGGGGGGGCATAAAAAAAAAATGGCAAGATTCTTTAAACTGATTAACAAGGGTTAAGGAAAAAGCGGCCCCCCCCCTTAAAACCCTTTCTAAAAAACAGGGGTTCGAACAAACATTATTATTACCGTTATAGGGAAACGGGGCAATTTAAACAACCTCCCAACCCCGGCTCCGCCCAATCTAAAATTACAGGGGTTGATGGGGACTTGTTAAAAGGCATTTTTCTTTTACAAAAGGGAGAGGAATTTATAGGAAAAGAGCGGAAAGGGCGTTTGATGGAGGGGACAGCCCCCATAAAACAAATAAAAAATTAAAAAACCCATTGGAGTCGTTCAGTTTTGAAAAACTTTTGAATTTTTTTCGCCCACAAAAAATATTAAGGGAAAAAAATAATTGTTTCTGGATTACTATTTTTTTACAGGGGGGGCATTTTATCTTGTAGAAAAGGCAAAAATTACGAAAGGGAATTGGCTGGTTTCCTGGGCCCATTTTTAAACTGGGCCATTGGGAAAAACAAAAAGTTCATTGACTTAAAAAACACCTTTTTTTGCAAAGGGTGGCTATTCCCCCCCCCCCCCCCCCCGAACGGAAACTATATTAGGAGTTAGTTAAAAGATTTCCAAAAGGGGAATATATTTCAAGGGCACGGGTTGGGAATATCTTCAGGTACCAAAAAATCAGGGTATAGAAGGTTACGGGGGTGGGAACTAATTTCCGAAGTTGAATTTAAAATTGGTTGGCTAAATGGCCTTTTTTAATGCTGGATAACGCAAAAATTAAAAAATAGCCTTTAAAAAAACGGTACTCAAACCCGAACCCCGGATACCCTTTAATTTTCCAAGGGGCGATCCAGGGGCATTTCCCCCCAATATTTCTTTTTTTTCAACAGGGGATAAAACTCCCCCAGGGTAGCCAACAAAGGACAAAGTACTAAACGCCAAGGGAAAACCCCGGCTAACTAGGCCAGGAAAAAAAATGAATCAGATAGAAATGCGTTTTTTTTATTTTCAAAAAGTTCCATTAAACCCTGACAAAAGGGGAATAATGGTGCTTATGGCTAGTTCACCTTGGCTTCTAACTCAAACATCGTTGTGGCCAGACCATTGAGGCAAACGAGGAGGGTGCCCACAAACGTCACCAAACCTGTTTTCCCATTACCCAAGAAGAAATGGGATTAGGTACCGGTTAATTATGGAACCCGCTGCAAAAAAATTACGGGTTAAACCCCATTTTTGTTTCAGAAGGAAAAACCCAAAAATTTTTTAACTTAAGCCCCAAAACCGGTTCCTTATGGCAAATAGGCCCCCCCCATAGCCAGGGGGGGGGGATATTGCCCGCCCAAATCCCCCCCCCATTCCCAGGTACCTTATTAATTCCCAGAATTTACCCAAACCCCAAAAATATGTATAAACAAGGGCCCTCACTCCATCCAAAAACAGGGGCCAAAAAACAATTTAAAATTACCGGTTTGGGGAAAAACCCCAAATACCTATCGGCCAAGGTCAAAAATATAAATTCTATGCGAAAGAAATGCAATATAAGGAAAAATCATTGAAAAAATTTTTGCCGATGGAGGAAATGAAAAAATTTTTTTACCAAAGCCAAATCGGCACTGGGCAGTGCAAACAGCCGCCCTGCAAAAAAACGGCCCACTGGACACGGGGAGGTGGGGGGGGAACATCCCCCACGGTTTTACCATTAAATTTAAAATAACATGGGCAAAGGGGGACAAAGGCCCAGGGACGTTAAAATCATTTTAAATATGCCCCCTACGGAAAAATAAACCTAATTACGGTCCCCCCTGAATATCTATTAACAGGGGGCCAACCGGGGGGACAAACCCCTGAAATAAACAATTTCTCAGGGAAAAATCTGACGTTCCTTCAGGCCCCCCTTCAGAAAACACAAAAGTTTTGGGGGACCCATTTTTGAGGGGTTTTTGGCCCCAGGGATAAATTCATAGGTTCCAAAAAAATTTACTACAGTTGACTGGCCTTTCTTGTAAAGTGATAATTATTAAAACAAAGTTACCTTATATTTAATGATTTTTGGTGTAGGGCAAAACAACGTTTTAAAACCTTTTACGGGCCCTGAGTTTGGGGGACAGTGGAAAAGCTACTGTAAAATTATTCATTAAAAAAACTCTTTGCGTAAATTTAGAATACAATTATAAGTTTGGGGGCCTTTCTGCCACATTAAGGCGACCAAAAGAAAACCCCTAATGTAATCCCAATTTAACCAACACAAATTTTTGGTGGACATTTACAGGTGGGTCATAAATTTTAAATGCCAAAAAGGGTCCAATTTGCCTAAAAAACGTAAAAAAACTGAGGGTGGGACAACAAGGGAAACCTTCCCATGGGGGAACAAAATTTTTATTATTATGTGATAAATTCTTTCCCCCATATGAAGGAAGCTATTATTTAGGGGGATCAAAAAATTTTTCTTAAGGGTTCCTTAAATTAGAAGGAATACTAAACTAGGGGGGGGGGACCGTTTAGCCAACGAGTGAAGCTTTGTATACCCCAAAGCTAAAGGTGGGGGGAAGAAAAATTTCTACCTTAAGAAATCGTAAACAACAAGGGTTTACGAAAAGATAACATAACAGTAAACAAAAAAAATTTCTAGTTTTCCTTAGGTTATTTTAAATGTCGGAAAAGTATTTTTTGAAAACCCCATGGTCTCGCAAAAGGGGACATGGGCATAATTGGAAAATTTTTTATTCAATTATTTCCTGAAGGGAGATAATTCGTGGCAGGAAAATGAAGTGTATATTTAAAAATAATAAAACAGTAATTTGAAGCCTGGCGAAAATAAAAAATAGGGAGGATATGCGGGACAGTAACAGATCAAATGGGGAAATTAAGAAAATAGTGGGGAATTGTGGGAAAAAAAAATAATGAACATAGTTAAAAAAACCAACAACGTGGGGGGGGGGACCCACAAGATTGCCGCAATGGGGCGGGGCAAAGCCATAAGGGTCGCCAGTATGAAATCTAATAATAAAACAAAATGAAAATTGAAGAGAAAATATTTTTACGGATTTTTTGCGATTAAGGGGAAAAACAAAAAAAATCCCTCCCAAAAAAAAAAACGATTTTGCAAAAAAAAAAAAAATCCCAAATATCACAAATGAATCGAGGCCAAATAATTAGCAAATCAGAAATCGAAAAAAATTGGGTTTTTTGCGAACCCCCCCGTCTGGAAAATACCTGAAAAAAAAATCTGTTTTATATGCGAGGAAAAAAACAACACACATTATTTATCTTTTTGGGGACATAAAGGGGGGGGGAAAGGTTTTTTGATTTTGGGTTAAAACCCCCAATAAAACAAACCCCAAAAATGGGGAAAAAAAATTTGATACCCAATTTACAAATTAAAAAAGGGGAACGGGGTGAACTTTTTTTAGTCCAAAAATCGAGGGTTTTTTAACGGGAAAATGAAGATTTAAAAAATACAATGGGGGAAAAAAATTCCCTAAAAGAAAAACCTAGTTTAACGGTATTAAAAACTTTCACAAATAAACGGAATATCCCTTGGACTAACTACTAAATCGCAAATTTTTTAACAACAAATTTTTAAATATGGATCATGGGAAACTTTTCATATTTAAACGGGATATGGGAAACTGTAAGAAAAAAAAAAATTATGCGCCGAATTATTATGGGAAATTTTTGTAAGGGATGGTTATTTCTCTTGCCATCTGAAGGATGGAAATCCCGGGGGCTGATAATTCCCCATTTTATATAAACCGGAAGCATTTTCCAATTTTTAAACGACCCCTGGTAATTTTTCCCGTTAGGCCCAAAAAACAGCCCATTATCGTGATTGCCATAATAAAAGCCACAAAAGGAGTGGTTAAAAAAAAATTAAAAATCCATGGAATTTAGAAAAAAACGAAAAAATTATACGCCCAAAAAGTATAAAGTTTTCCGTATAAGTGCCCACCAGTGGGGATCTTAGTACCCAAAAAAAAGAATGGAAGGGATTTTAGGGCTCGTTGTAGGATTATTAGGGGCTCTTTCAACAAAACAAGTTAGTTTAGCGATAAAATTTCCTTCCTCTACCAAAAGAATAGGGGGACCCCCCCCGAAACTTCTTGGGGACTCCAATTTCAAGCAAAAAAAACAAAATTTTTTTTTACTTTCTTTGGGACCCTTTAACCCCCAAAGGCTTACCACCAAGTGAAAATAGCCGAAAAAAGGGGATGTTCCATAAAAAAAAACTGCATTTTTTCAAGCATCCCGAATATGGATCTTATGAATACTTGAGGGTTACCCATTTGGGCTTAAAAAAACAAGTTTTTTCAAAGGGGGCGTGCGTTATGTTTTTAGGGGGGGGGGGGGGAACCCCCTATTGCACCTGTTAAAGGTGAGGATTAAAAGAATATAATTTTTTCCATTTTGGTTTTGATTTGATTTTGTTATATGGCGTGGGGGGAAAAACAAACACTGAAAGGGCAAAACACTTAGCAAACTTTAGCTAAGGGTGTTCGAGAAAGTTTCAGGGGCAAAGGCAATTTAAAAAATTTGGCCGGCCCTGTGAGAAAAGTAAAAAGTTTATTTTCAATTTCCAAAAATTAAATTTTTTTAGGAGGAGTAGTTTAGTAACCCCAGGGAGAGGGATATCCCCAGGGTGACCCTGATAAAAATTAAAATGTGTGTTGAAAAAACCTCAAAAAGGCCCCCCCCCAGAAAAACTATGAAAAAAAATTAAGGGGGAATTTTAGGGGGGGGACTTTACTGGGGCTACTTTAGAAAAAATTTTTGTACGCAAATTATGCCCCAAATTTGCGGGAAAACAAACAAAAACCCCCTCAAACGGGAATTTAAAACCAAAGGGGAAAAACTCCCATTAATGTTTTTAACCTGGGTTCCCAGGGGAAAGCTCAAAAACAAACTTCCCTAGGGGGGGAAACCAACTCAAAAAGGGGCGCCTCAAACTTCTGAACCAAATTTTTCCCACTTCCCTGATTTTTCGAAAAATGGAAAAATTCATCGTTTGTGGGTTACCACTGATGCTAGCCTCCAGCTGTCCAAAGGGGGCATATAGGGGCCGCTATCCTTTTCGCCAAAAAATTCCCAGTAGAAAAAACAACCCCCCTTAAACCCTCTTTACAGGGGAAACCACCCAAAAAAAAATTTAGAAAAAAGTTTTATATTTGCTATTCAAGTTAAAAAAAACTTTTATTATCAAAAAGGGCGGGAAAAGTAGTTATTTCCGCCCACAAACTTAGAAAATTGTTATCTATTATCTAACCACTTTGGGACAAATTTTAAGGGGGGACATTATTTTAATTGGTAGAAAAATTTTATATTACGGATCAGGGGGGGGACCCATAAAAAAAGCTTGCAGTACCTGCCCACACATTTAAAAAAAAACCCCCCACGGGCATTCTAGGCTAGAATGGGGGATTATGGAAAAAAAATCCAAAGGGGGGACCTAGATTATTTGAAAATTTGGGAACATTTTAAAGGGAAAAACAAAAAACGCAGCTTGGCGGGACCTTTTTGGAGTAGATACCCAGAAAAAAGTCCGTTCGGAAAGCTGAAAGAAAAATGAAAGTTTAATGCTATTTAATTGCTAAAAAGCAAAAAACATGGGATGTAAGGAAAAAAAAAAAGTCAAAAGGGGGGGGACGCCAAGTAAAAAGGAAAAAATAAGATTAAACTTTATTTGGTCCCTTGGTCTTTGGGAAAATATAAAAAAGAAAAGCAAAAAAAAGGAGGGGACGAAAAATGTGTGTGGTAAAGCACTAATTGATTATTTTTTGTGAATGATGAGGCGGCGTACCGGATAAAATTCAAAAAAAAAACTCTTAGGAAAAAGAAGATAGATAATTTTTTTTACTACGGGACCTTGATGAAGAAAAAAATACTGTGTGTAGGATTTGTGGGGGGACTGCTGAGGGGGGGGGGACAAAAACAAAATAGAAAAACCAAAAAACCTCGATAATAACCTGTATTACCCCACCAAAAAAACTTGATAGGGGGCCTGCATTTGGGAATATATTTTTCATTCGGGGACCACAGGTGGGGGGGAACACATTTAGGAGTTATTTGAAAAAAACGTTTCCATAAGTTTAAAAACAATTACTTTTACGTTAAACCAAAAATCGGCCACTGACAAAACTAAAACAAACTTAAAGAAATTTTTGTAAGTACATGCGAAGCATGTAATTTGAACGGGAAAAAAAAAATTTGTTCCCCCCCCAGCTTATCCCAAATTCCCCCCCAATTGGGGAAGGGGGTCCCCACAGTAGCAAAGGAGTACCCCCTTTCGAATATTATCTCAATTTGACCCCTATTTTCGGGGGGGGTGGTGACCAAAGTGGAGGCTTTAACCTGTTTTCTAGCAGGCAGGGAGGGGGCCAATAACTTGTATTCTTTTCGGGTTGTAGATCATTTTTTTTCCGGATTTACTTTTGCAAAAAAGCATTAAAAAAAAAATCAAGGTGCTTATGCCACAAAGTAAAACAAGGGCATTAGCAAAAATTATTTTTTTTTACCCAAATTTGGGCATTCCTAATAAAAATTTTTGAGCGTACACAACGGGGGGAGCAATTTTGTTGCAAAAAAAAGGTAAAACCAAAAAAGATTTAATGAGTTTTCCTTTAATATAGGGAAAAAAAAAATGGTTGGTGGGGGACAAGGGCCGCCCCCGTACCATCCCAAAAAGCTAATGGGGGCAAAAATAGAAAAACAGGGGGGAACATAAAAAAATATTTTTCGAACGTTCTAAGTATTTATACGGGAAAAAGGACAATAGGAGGTGAGGCGGGCGGACTGGGATTAAATTTTCTTACCTTATTTAAAAACCAAACGTAAAAATCAAAACCCCACACTGCTTATTTCCGAAAAAAGGCAAAAAAACAGAGGGGGACAAATCCATTTTATTTACTTTTGGTCGTGATTTTTAGAGGAAATTCCCGTATGATGAAGATTTATTGAAATCTTCGGGGGGCAGTATATTAACGGAACGGGGGGACTCAGAAAAGGGATTATTTTAAAACAAGGAAATTCATAAAATAGGGATGAGGGAAAAAAAAACTTATAAAAAAAAATAGGTTAGGGCAAAGAAGTTGGAAAAAAAAAAATGTAAAAAAAAAAACCAAAGGAAAAACTAAGGGAAAAACAAAAACCCCAAAGTTAAAGGGGGGAATTTATAGATTTCAAAGTAGGAGGACTTTCGTTTTTACCTAAAGAAAACGAGGGCCGAAAAACGGAAGGAAAAAAAAAAAAAAAAACTTTTCCAAACAAAATTATTTTCTGGGGGGCCCGTACAGAATAGTCAAAAAAGTACGATAAATGGGGGGGGGGAAATATACCTTTTTAAAAATGGAAAAAAACCCCGATAGTGGAAAGAAACTTTACAAGGCGGGCCAGCATGTTAGCCGAATAAAAAAAAAGGAGCCAAATTTCCCCAGAGGAGGATGGGTATCAACCACAAGGCCCCTCCCTCTTTCTACTGGGGAATTTCGTTCAGATTCGGGAAAATGAACCCCCCTAGGTCCAAGATTGGCAGAAAGCTAAAAAAACCCCTTTTTCAATTTTTAAAAAAAGAAAGATTATTTTTTTTGTGAAAAAATGAGAAAAAGTGATGAAAACAAAAACTTTGAAGAAATTTTTTTTAGCAATGGAAAAAAATCTAGTTTGTTCCCCTAAGAAAGAAAAAAAAATCCCCCTAATTTTTTACCCAGTAAGAAATAAGAACGCCCCCAAAAAGTCCAAAAAAAAAGTTATTCCATCGGCGAAGGCGCAGGAGGAGGATTTAGAATTATACAAATATCTCCAAAAAAAAAAACCCCAATTCTTCCCCGATAGAAATTTCGGGGGGGGGGGACCCCCATGGTCCCCCCCAAAAAGATTTTCCCAGGGGGGGGTGGGGGACGGATATGGGTTTTCCCCTGCAAACACCAATAGGGAAAGGGGCCCCCCTGTCCTTTTACAGGGGAAAGAATTTTAAAACAGAAGCTGTAGAAAACCCCCCCCGGTATTTACTGTTGAAAGAAAAACCTTCCTCCCAAAAGATTTAAAAAAAAAACTAAAAAAACAAAACCTGCCGAAGAAAAAGAAGCTTTATGGATTTTTTAAAATTAATTAAATTTTTTTCCCATAAAAAAAAACGGAGGAGTCAAAGTACATTGGCCCGGGGTGAAATAATTTATAAAAAACTCCAAAGGATGGATTTGACCCAGCAAGGTCAATTGATTCATGGGATAAAAAACTGTGTTCCCCAAGGTGGTCAAAAACCTAAAACGTGCCTGGGAAACTGGACGTGGGACTTTCCATGGGGAAAGGGGAAACCCTTTTGTGCAAAAAAAAATTGGGGCCCCATCCCCCACTGGAAAGGACCATTTTTGGCCTTCAAAACAAACCAATGGAGGGAAAAAACCCCGCAAAAAAAAAAAACAAAACTATTTGATTTCCTCCCAAAAAGCTCTCAAAGATACCTTTCCAAAATCCCCCGAGTGGAGTAAAACTCAAGGGCGGAGGGACTTAGGGGGGAATCTAAAAAAAACCTTTCTTACTTTTCCAGGGGGGAGTAGAAAAAAATTTACGAAGGGAATGGGCAGGTGATTTAACCACAAAAAAAGTGCCCACCTCTAAAAAGTTTCCCCCCCTCCAAATCCGGGATTCGTTTTCAGGAAAAACTAGGGTTCCGGAAGAGTCTGATGGGTGGAATTTTCAGGCCCAAATTAGTAGCTAAAAGGGGGAAAAACTAGGGGGAAATCAAGGGGGCCGGGGCCGAACCTCAGCAGGCCCGCACACGGGGGAAAACAAAACGAAAAAAAAAAAAGGGCAAGGAATTTTTGAAAAAAAAATAACCAAATACAAAAAAGTTTGACCTTTATTTCGCTAGGGACAACAAACCGGGGGGGGGGAAAAAAAAGAAAAAAAACCGCAAAGAAACAGAGGAGGAGAAAAAAATAACAAAAACGACCCAACCAGTCAGGGTTAGGAAAACTGTTAAAAAAACCTGGGGGGGGGGACAGATGGAAAATATCCCCTAAATTAATGTAAAAAGGGACCAAAATTTCAAAGATATGGGAATTTAAACACCATAAATAAAATTCACAAAACAAAAGTGTGGGCAAGTAAAAGTTAAACCAAAGTCAATATTATTTAATGAAAAAAAAAAATAAAATAAAATTAAAAATAATACGGAGTAATGGGTCAAAAAAAAACGTTGGCGACGGATCACAGGGGAAATAAACCAAAGGTTAGGGAAAGGGCTAAAAGAAAATCTAAAAGGTGGCAAATCTTGCTTGGAACCAAACAAAGGGACTAACACCTGGCGGGTGTTGGGGACCACCGGGTCTTGTGGGAAACAGCCCGGGGGGAGGGAAACTTTCCAAGGGGGCCCCATGGATTGTTTTTTGTAATTTTTTTTTTTTGTGTAAACGACCGATAGGAAAGGGGGATATTTCTCAGTCCTTCCAAAAAGTGTAAGGAAAAGAAAAAATTAGTATTTTTTTTTATGGGCCAAAAATTCCAGGGGGGCCAGGGTCAATCAAACAGCCAAATACTTAAAAAGGTTTTGAAATAGGTGGAAAAAAAAAAACTTCAGTTTGGAGCTAGTTTTTTTTCGTTTTTTTGGAATTTTGTGGAATGCTTTTGAAAAGGAGGAAACAGGAGGAGTAGTTTTACTTTTCTTTTATAGCTTCCGAGGGAAAAAAAAAAAAAAACAAAAAAAAGGGAAAAAAAAAAAAACACAAAACTTTTTTAATTTTCCATCGTATAATTTATAAAAGACTATGGGGGGGGGGGACGTATGGCTGTTCCTACAGCTTCTGTGTTAAAACATTAGGTTTTCAAAGAGGGGAAAACAAAGGGCAATTAAATGGTTCTTTAAAGGGCTTCCTTGGCGAAAAAAAATTTAAATTTTTCACTAGTTTATATCTATTGGGGGGGACGTATATACAATAAAACAGACAGGGGAGAGGGATCCCCACCGTTTCTATAGTTTCTGTGGACAACAAAAAAATGTCCTTTTAAATTTCATTTGGGGGTTATTCTATGGACATATTATTTGTTGGGCTCTGTAATTTTTGGTTGAAACCATATTTTTCGCCAAGTTCAGTTTTCCACGTTATTATATCTTACCTATTTTACTGGGGGGACTTTCAGGTCCCCTCAGAATTTTTCTATGAAAAATCGGGGGGGGACCCATTGGTTTCCTAAACCAAGGGATGGGGGGAATATTATTCAAAAAAAAAAAACAAAAAACAAAGGGAAAATTTATCCCCCAGTACACGGAAAAAGCGGGTCTAAATTATATGGAAATATTTTCTATCTTAGTTTTTGCAAGATTATAATTACTTTTAGCCCTGGGCCCTTTTGGACCCAGGTGTAATTAATAGCGCCGCCCAAAGGTTTGGGGCTTTATTCATGTGGTTTGTTCTTACTCGAGAGAAATATTAATGGTTCTTACTCGGGAGAGTTTATTAGGTATGTACCCAATAGCCAAAACTATTGGTAAAAAAAACTATAACAAAAACCAAACAACCTAATTATGGGTACCGTTTGATATGTAGAATTTTTTTCACGGGCGGGATGTGAAAATCTATATTCTCAAATTGTAATTTAAAAATATGGTTAAAAATTTTAAAACAACCACATTTAATCAGTTAAAGGATAATATTGGGATTGAAAACCCTGTTTGTATGGCCAAATGGGCGGGGGACTAAGTAAAAACCCACAACAGGGAATTCCCCCATATTAAAATGTGAAAGGTGGTTTCTCGCTTAAACACGGGATTTCTAATAAAGAACTTTAAATATTAAAATTTATTTTTATTTTAGTTTGCTGAAAGGGAATTTTGCTTCTCAAAACCCAAATTAACCAATAGGCCTTTCTAAAAAAAAAGATATTGATGAGTGGCACCAGTTTCTTCCATTTTTATGCTTATTATTTCTTTGCCAAAGGCATCAACTGGAAATTCTAACGTCGGAAGGGCAAAAAGCCTTGGGAAAATCCTGTGCATCTAATGGGGGGGGGAACCTTTATTCGGAAACAAAAGCGGGGCGAATATGGGGAGGGCACCAAATGTTGGACTTGCCAATTACGGGAAAAAAAAAATCCTTGAGGGGGGGACTTTGGGAAAGGAACCTCGGGCCAAATTTTTGTCCAGGCCCAGCCGTTCTAAAAAAAACCCGGGTGGAAAAAGGGGGCCCCCATGTAGAGAAAAACGGTCTTAAGCCAAGGGGAAAAGAAAATAGGGAAGGGTGGTGTGGGACATCAGAAAAACTAGTTGGGTATAGGGGAAGGGGTCCGTTACCACTAGGTCCTTTGTTTATGTCTTGTTCCTTCCATTGTTTAGTTAATCGTTTGCGGTAAAAAAACCCGTGCGGTTATGACCCTGCAGGCCTCTCGCTTGGACACCATGCGTTTTTTCCTTATACAAGCGGGGCGGACTTGCGTGGAACAATGCAGGGGCATTGAAAAAAAAAATATTTTGTCCAAAAAACAAAAAAACCAATAACTGTAGGGTTTAACATCCAAAACTTAATAATGTTATTGAAGGGTTAAACATTATAAGGTTTATTTAATATCGATATTTTTCGTTCTCCAAAAAAAAAACAAAGTTGAAAACATCTCTGTTTGTAAATTTTAAAAATTTTTTTCATTTGTTGGAGTTAACTAATTATTAAAGTGTATTTAATTTTTTAAATTTTTTCGTCCCCTGTCTCATAGGCTGAAGGAAAATTTATAACCCCCAATTAATGCGTGAAATTTATTTTTGTAATGTGTGTTATTTAACTTCAAAAAGGAAAAACCCATGGTGATTTTCTTTGGCCCGCGTTTGTTTTTTATTACAAGGAAGGTCAAAATGTTAAAGGGGGACACTGGGGGTTAATTCGAAGGCAATTTTTTAACACCAAATAAAAAAAGGCTTTTTTGGCCCCCCAGTTACAAGATACGGGGGTGGGGACCCCAGTGAGCCAAATCTATTTTATGTCAATCATATTTCCTCAATATCTCCAACCCACGAAAGGGGGAGGACCCTCACCCATAAAAAAAACCTCCCAGGGGCAAAAGTTTTCATTTCCCCTCCCAGGGGGGCTTCTTCGTTACGGAAAAAAACAAACTCCCCCAGTCCCCCCTCCCAAGTGCCTTCGATCGTGTTCTTTTCGGGACTTATGAACCCATATTATGAATCAGGTTAAAACCCCCACTTATTTTTGGAAACCCTCCAAGTTATTTAAAAGGGTGCTTTAAACCCGGAAAAAAAACAAACTTATTATAATCACACATTAAAAACGCTGAGAAAAAACCCACATCGGGCAGAGGGCGAACAAAGATATAAATTGACGTAAGATTGTCGCTATGTTTTGGGATAATACTTCCCCACTATGGACATGGGAACCCCATAATTGAAATTTTGAAACAACCAATAGTGAAGTGGATTTAAAACTTTGGAAAGGGCTAAAAAAAACCCCACGATCAGGGGAACAAATAAAACCCAAATTTTAAAGTTTCGAAATTGAAAAAATACTTAAAAAAAGGGGGGAACATTTTGGAAGGATATTTTTGAAGGACGAAAAAATTAAAAGGGGACAAAATTTGAAGGGAAAGTTTTAATTTCTGAGAGAACTCTAATCACGGATCAGCCCCAACACGATATAAACGACCGGATTTGGGAAGTTACAAATGTGGGGACACTTAAAAGGGGGACATTTGAAGGATATTTGAAAGGCAAAAAGGGGACAATTAAAGGGGGGGGGGACAATTTGAAACTTTTTAACTCTGGAGGAACCACCACCATCCGGAGGGCAGTTTTACTTAAGATAAAAAAAAAACGGATATTTAACGATATTTGAAGTTAAATGATAGGTTGAAGAGGTTCGAAGTTGGTAAAATTTTAAAGGGGGGACCCAAGTTTTATATTAAAAGGGTTTCCCACTTCACATAGTTACAGGGGACGGGGGGGACAACCCGCGGTTTTCAAAAAACAAAGGCCCCACAAATGGGAAACAAATTTTTACTTACGCGAAGGAATACCATTTTTCTCCTATGGCCCTCTAAAAAAAAAAATCCTAAAAAAAAAAAATGAGGATTGCTAAGAAGAAAAAAACCCCAACAAAAAACCACCTGTGCAGTGGGGTGGGAAGAATCATTGTCCCAGGCGTTGGGGGGGGGGGGGGGGGACTATATTAGGGAAAACAAAAAACGATATTTAAAACGGTTCCATTTCCCTCCCCCAGTTGTGGGTACTAATTTGGGGGGAAAAAAAAACATTTTTACCGTTTGTAAAAGGGGGGGGGAAACAAAAAACTAGGACTCGAAAAAAAAAAAAAAAAAAACTGTTTTTCCATGGGAAGAAACCATAACAACGTACGTGGCTTCGAAAATTTTTGCCGGGCCAAACAACAAAAAAGGAGTGTGAAGGGGACAGTTTAAATTTGTAACAACAACAAAAAAGGGGCGTGTAGTTACCCCAACTAAAAGGGGGACACGAAAGGTGATGGGAATAGATGTGGAAAAAGCTTACAATGTGGTTACTTCCTAAAAAACCAGGCTTTGACAAAGGCAAATTTCAAAAATTCAATCCCAATAAGTGAAAAAAGTGTTTTTAATGTTTCATCCCCCCCAAGTTTTGAAATTATGTATGAACCACAAATATTGTTGATTGTTAAATCAAAATCATTGTACATGTAGATATTAAAGTTGTAATATTATTATCATGTTAATTTCAGAATTTAAAAACCGTTGTTGTAGATATAGTATGTAGTTACCTGTCCATGTATAGGGGGGGACAAGTCAAAATCAAAAAAAAACAAAAAAGAGACACTAGGATTGTAAAGAAAAGAGACTAGTATTTTTTCCCCAAACCCTTATTGGGAAAAAAGGTACAAGGGTAATTCCAAGTTGTTAGATTATAGGCAAAAAAAAAAACAAATCCTTTAGTTATAGGGTAGCTAAACCCTAGAACCCAAAAATAATCTTAGGTCCGGTTTAGATGACAAATTTTAGAAGATTAGGGGATGTAGACATAAAAAATAAGGAAACAAAATAATTGAAAAAAAGTTTTAATAACAAAAAAAACTTGTCCTGAGGGGGCATGTTTACAAAAATGGGGGACTTAATGACGGGGGGGGACGGTCATTACAATTTTGACGGGTGAAGGGGGGATATGTTGTTTACCGGGGGCCAAGTTAGAAGAATACCACGATGGTATTTTTACAAAATACCAAAAAAATAAAGTAGTTCCTTTCTAAAAGATTGAATTACGATTTTCTTAGGGAAATTAAAAAGCTTTAAACTCTATTGGATCAAACTTTTTTTTTTTTGCAGGGAGTTCTAATTGAAAAAAAGTTCCTTAAGTC
This sequence comes from Artemia sinica, assembly GCA_027921565.1. Taxonomy (NCBI): domain Eukaryota; kingdom Metazoa; phylum Arthropoda; class Branchiopoda; order Anostraca; family Artemiidae; genus Artemia; species Artemia sinica. The sequence goes on along the minus strand of JAPEVW010000533.1, from coordinate 2,515 downwards.
AAGCAAAAAGGAGAAAATTGGCATTTCTAGCCTTCACCAGTCAGAAACCAAAAACGGGCCGCTAGTCGGTTTATTCGGGGAATTTCGGCTAAGATTAAATTAGTTTAGCAAAGAAACAGGCAAAATGGCATTAAGGCACGGATATTTTCCCCAAAGGGGAAGGTTTAAAATGGGCCCAAAGAAAAACCGATGGTGGGACAGCCTCTAAATTCAATCCCAAAAATTAGATTTAAGAGTACGTTAGTATTGGACGGAAGGGTTTTTGTGCCGCGTTCCTGGGGTGCCAACCGTAAAGCCAATGGCCAGGAACCCCAGGGGGTCCCCTAGAAAAGCGGCAGGGTAACGAAAGGAATTTTTGCGCGTATTGGGGACAGTGGGGGGGTACAAATGTGTGTCTTTTTAATTTTCAATAATCTATCCCAAGATTTGAAGGGACGCGATTTTAGTACCGCAAGTTAAAATTCCTCGGTCAACACCCAATTTTTTATTGTCATTGAAAGTGGGGGGGGGGAACACCGTTGCTTGTACCAAACTACAGGGGCATTGTAAAGTTTCAATTTAGAACAATACTATTTGGGTTCTCTTTTTAATATGTGGTTTGCGTTTCTTCTTTTATTATGGGTTTCTGAGGGTCTTAGTCCGATAAATCAGGGTAAAAACTAGTCTCGCTCCAGTCTCCAACGGTAAAATTGCTCCCAAAAGGGAAATCTGATCTCAGATAAGCTCAAGAAACAAAGAAGGAAAGCCAAACCCATTTGTATGGGTCTTACATATTTTCAAATTTTCTTCTCATTTTAATTGAGAGCGGCCCGCTTTTAGCCTTAGTTGACACAAATTTCTCCCAGGGCTTATAAAGTGGCGCTATAGGGAGAAAGAAAACTGTCTATTCAACCACCAGAAGCGGAATTCTTTCCCCCATTACCCCACAAATTGAAAAACTTCCCAATTGGTTACAACAATTCCAACATTCCTTAAAAAAATAGGAGTTTTAAAACCTCTTTACGGCAGTGGTTTCTCTGATTACGGGGCTTGGGAATCTGAAAAAAGGTGGGAATTTTCATTAAAAATTGTCATGGAATTTTTTTAGGGAGCAGGGTTTTTTTGCCCCTTTTTTTCGGGAAAAATTCAGGGCAAAATTGTTGTTTGTTTTTTCCCAGGGGCTCGTAGCCTTTTGGTATGGGATAAGTGGGGGGGGGGGGGGGACTAAATCAATTCTTTTGAATATAATCTATGGTATGAAAAAAATTCCATTTTTTTTTAGGGTTTTCGGTTTGACTATTGAAAGGGGGGGCGGGTCCCTTAGGTTACAGGTTCGTTACCAAAGAAAACTGCTTGATTAAAATACAAATATTTTTCGTGTTTGAATGGAAAGTAATATCTAATCCGAAACATTAAGAAAAAAAAGAATAAATTGGTTCTCTAAAAGGCGCTTCCCTATGGTTTTCCGGAAAAATTCCATTTGCTGAAAGGAGGGGACAGTAGGAGGAAAGAAGGAAGGGGTTGAGGAAAGGGGTAAAAACTCTTTCCCTAACTCATTGTCTTCCTTGGCTAAGGATTCTCTGTTGAAAGACGGTTGCAAGGGGGGTAACCGGATTGGGGGGTGGGGGGGAGGGTAACTGCTCACCCCCCCTCTTCTCATCTGGGCAGTCGGGCCACAAAAAGCGGGCCTTCTGTAGATCTTGCGATTTTCTAAACTTCCCCACTTAGGCCTTCACTTCCCCACTGATTTACAGGCCTGGGCCCGTTCAACAAAACTAGGTGAGGCAGGTGGGGGCTTCATAAAAATTTTTTTCATGTCCGCGGGACCCCGGTTTATGATATGCCAAATGTTTCCTGCCAAAAGAACCCCATATAAATTATAAAGGAAAAAGATAAAATAAAATATTTTTTTGCTGATTATTTTATTTAAGGTAAGCCAATATACATATACAAACATTGGGAAAATATATAGTTTTTAGTTATTTGTTTAGAAACATTGCATAAAAATTCAAAAACAAAAATTTTCCCACTACCAGTTAAAAAAGCTGGTCTTATTTTACTTACATTTTTCACAATAAATAAAAGGGAATTTCTGACTGTCTTAAGGTAAATCGAATATATTTGAAACGCCAGTTATGTTGGATGGGTAAAATATTACTATTAAAATGAAAAAACACAACCTTTAGGGAGATGGATTGTTGGGCCTGTTTTTATAAGCATAACAAATTAAATTTTGGTAGGAATTGTTGGGGGGGACACTTTCTGGATGTAAGGAACCTCTTCAAACCATTTTTTTTAGCCGATGATAACGATTATTTGGGGAATTTTGATAATGTAGTTAAAAATGAGAAAGGTAACTTCAAACATATAATTATTGGAATGGGACAGAAGAACATTTTAATGGCACAATATATGCGGATTGTTGGGGGGGGAAAGTCAAGGTTCTAGGTTATTGATTCCAGAATAATCAGGGCCAAAAGGCTTTTTTCAGAAAATGTATTGTGGTAAGTTTGGAATTCCAACAATGGTTATTTTA
>JAPEVW010000531.1:50000-82758 GCA_027921565.1 Artemia sinica | reverse complement strand
CTTCTTTCCTAAAAACATTCGATTAATATTTTGAGATAACAATTTTATTCAAAATAGTCCAATAGTCAAATGACTATACCTCCTGGGTGAATATACCTCCCATCTGCCAGGGAAAAGGCTTGAGGTTCTGAAAGTTGCGATAACAAATTTATTCCAAATAGTCCAATAGTCAAATGACTATACCTCCTGGGTGAAATATACCTCCCCTCCTCCACATCTGCCAGGGAAAAGGCTTGAGGTTCTGAAAGTTGCGTATTGTTAACGTATAAGGCTTTTGGAAAAAGGGGGACATATTTGATCCTGGGTCTCCTTATAAGCTTGGTGTATTAACGTAAAATTTTGAGGAAATGTTGGTTGGGTTGGGATGCCGAAAACAATTAAAACCCATTATATAAGTTATGGTTGTCAAAAGGGCGTATGATCAGTATATAAGGGATGACTGATGGTATTAAGTTTAAACTCTTAGGGTATTTCCGTTCCCTAGCTCATAGAGTATTTCCATCTTTTGAATTCCAAGTTGGAGTATATTTGAGGGAGGGAGTGGGTTCGACAGTTAGTACAGTATATAGGAAGGGTGGGGATCAAATTCATGATAGGTTCCTCCAGCCAGTAGTTAGTTGTTGTTTTTTCATTGGGTATGGAGGTATGGCCTTTTGAGGCCTGAGCCTTGACATAGAGATTTTGTGGGCCCGCCCGTCACAAATTCCAATTAAAATTACATGTAAATAACCGCTAATGATTTAAGAATATCTTATTTGCATCGCCTTTTTTCCCTCTCGACAATACCTTTCATTTGCATAAAAAAGGCTAATGTCTTGATGAATTTTTAATTTAAGCCATAAAACTAGCTTTTAGGAAAGCACAAATGATAATCTAGCCTTTGGGAGTTTAAAGGGCTTCAACACTAGCCCTATTAGTGGTAATTTGCCCTCGATTTGAGTTTGGCTTCATTGTTCATTGTAAGTTTTGTTTTTTATAGCTCTCATTGCTTCATTCAGTCTCGTAGAGCCTAGCGTACTCTCGCTTGCACTCCAAATATGTTAATTTTTCAAAAGAAAATATATTGGCTTCATACCAATATTCTGTGCGAGTCATTGCATGGGATAGTTGAATCTTTCTCGTTGATTTTTAATTTATGGATACTGTGAATTTAGTTTTGGGATTCCATTGGATTGATTAGCCCACACCGATACTGGTTGACCTATTCTGTGTATATACGTTTTATAGTTAGTTAATCCCGGTAGTTCGCTAGTCATCTTAGACCTTAGACCGAGTCCGTTGAGCTCGGCCGGGACGAACACTATCTACGATAAACATTTTTATAGCAGCAATTTCAATTATATATATGTATATACGTATAAACGTATATACATAAATTAAGGGACAGCCCTCACATATACGAAATAATGCTGTTCGTTTTAATTTTTAATGTCGCTCCTTACTTTCAGTTAAACAAAAAATTGTTTTTTATTTAATTTCTGGATGAAACAGAGAAAGACAGGCACTTTAGACATACAAACACCAACCCAGATATACAAACCAATAGATTCAGACATACAAACAGAGAAAGACAGGTACTTTAGACATACAAACCAACAAAGACAAACATTTGGACTTGCAAACACCGACCCAGACATACAAACAAATAGATTCAGACATACAAATAGAGAAAGACAGGCACTTTAGACATACAAACCAACAAAGACAAACACTTGGACTTGCAAACACCAACCCAGACATACAAACAAATAGATTCAGACATACAAACAGAGAAACCAATGCACTTCAGAAATACAAACCAACAAAGACAAACACTTCGACTTGCAAACACCAACCCAGACATACAAACAAATAGATTCAAACATACAAACAGAGAAAGACAAGCACTTTAGACATACAAACCAACAAAGACAAACACTTGGACTTGCAAATACCAACCCAGACATACTAACAAATAGATTCAGACATACAAATAGAGATAGACAGTCACTTTAGACATACAAACCAACAAAGACAAACACTTGGACTTGCAAACACCAACCCAGACATACAAACAAATAGATTCAGACATATAAATAGAGAAAGACAGGCACTTTAGACATACAAACCAGCAAAGACAAACACTTGGACTTGCAAACACCAACCAAAACATACAAACAAATAGATTCAAACATACAAACAGAGAAAGACAAGCACTTTAGACATACAAACCAACAAAACACAAACACTTGGACTTGCAAACACCAACCCAGACATACAAACAAATAGATTCAAACATACAAACAGAGAAAGACAAGCACTTTAGACATACAAACCAACAAAGACAAACACTTGGACTTGCAAACACCAACCCAGACATACAAACAAATAGATTCAGACATACAAATAGAGATAGACAGGCACTTTAGACACACACACCAACAAAGACAAACACTTGGACTTGCAAACACCAACCCAGACATACAAACAAATAGATTCAGACATATAAATAGAGAAAGACAGGCACTTTAGACAAACAAACCAGCAAAGACAAACACTTGGACTTGCAAACACCAACCAAGACATACAAACAAGTAGATTCAGACATACAAACAGAGAAAGACATACACTTTAGACATTCAAACCAACAAAGACAAACACTTGGAGTTGCAAACACCAACCCAGACATACAAACAAATAGATTCAGACATACAAACAGAGAAAGACAGGCACTTTAGACATACAAACCAACAAAGAAATTCACTTGGACTTGCAAACACCAACCCAGACATACAAACAAATAGATTCAGACATACAAACAGAGAAACACAGGCACTTTAGACATACAAACCAACAAAGACAGACACTTGGACTTGCAAACACAAACCCAGACATACAAACAAATAGATTCAGACATACAAACAGAGAAAGACAGGCACTTTAAACATACAAACCAACAAAGACAAACGCTTGGACTTGCAAACACCAACCCAGACATACAAACAAATAGATTCACACATACAAACAGAGAAAGACAGGCACTTTAGACATACAAACAAACAAAGAAAGACACTTGGACTTGCAGACACCAACCCAGACAAACAAACAAATAGATTAAGACATACAAAAAGAGAAAGACAGGCACTTTAGAAATACAAACCAACAAAGACCAACTAGCCATTCCAATTTCCAATAGAATGAGCCCTTTTCGAAGTTTCTACGACAACTCCTTCGATACGAAATGCCCTGGTAGAAAAAAAATAATACATTGTGCCAACATCGTTCTTTACTTAGGCACCGCGGTTGTGCTGCCTATGAAAAAGGGCGATTTCAATTTCCATTCAAATGAGCCTTTTTTGAAATTTTTACAACAACTTTCTATATAAACCTTATATGCCCCCAGGGCATAACTTTATATTGGGCTTGAGAGGGGAATTAGTTGTCCTCCAATCACTTTCGACTATTAAAAAGGGCACTAACCCTTTTTTCCAATCGAACGAGCCTTTTTTGAAGTTTCTGAGACAACGCTTTCTATAAAAACCTTATATGCTCCCAGGATATAACTTACAACCCTTGCCCTGAGGGCTGTGGGGGAGTGTCCTCCCCAAAAACATAATTTCTATCTGGAAATCAAATGCGCTGAACAAAATGGCTATCTCAAAATTTTGATTGGATGTGTTTGGGGAATGGTGGGCGTGGAAGGGGTGTTAGCTGCCTTCCAATCACTTTTGACAATTGAAAAGGGCACTAGCCATCCCAATTTCCAATCGAATGAGCCCTTTTCGAAGTTTCTACGACAACTCCTTTGATACGAAGTGCCCTGGTAGGGGAAAAAAATAATACATTGTGCCAACATCGTTCTTTACTTAGGCACCACGGTTGCGCTGCCTATGAGAAAGGGCAATTTCAATTTCCATTCAAATTAGCCCTTTTTGAAATTTTTACAACAACTTTCTATATAAACCTTATATGCCCCCAGGGCATAACTTTAAACCCTTGCACTGAGGGCTCTGAGGGGGTTATCATCCTAAAAGACCTAATTTCCAGAACTTTTAACTACGTTGAACGAAATGGATATCTCAAAATTTTGATTGGATGTGTTTGGGAAAATGGTGGGCGTGAGAGGGGCGCTAGCCCTTTCAATTTCCAATTGAATGAGCCCTTTTGAGTTTCTACGACATTGCTTTCAATAAAAACTTTATATGCCCCTAGAGCATAACTTACAACCCTTGCCCTGAGGGCTGTGGGGCGAGGGGTTGTCATCCTTAAAGACCTAATTTCCAAAACTTTCAACTACTTTGAATAAAATGGCTATTAAAAATATCGATTGGATGTGTTTGGGGAAAAAGTGGGGGTGAGAGGGGGGTTAGTTGCCCTCAAATCACTTTCGACTATTAAAATGAGCACTAGCCCTTTGAATTTCAAATCGAAAGAGCCCTTTTTCAAGTTTTTACGAGAAAGATTTCAATAAAAACCTTATATGCCCCAGAGTATAACTTATAACCCTTGCCCTGAAGACTGTGGGAAGAGTGTCCTGCTAAAAGGTATAATTTCCTGAACTTTGAACGTCGTGGGATAAATTGGCTATCTATAATTTTTTATTGGATGTGTGTTTGGGGAAATGGTGGGCGTGGAAGGGACGTTAGTTGCCTTCCAATCACTTTCGACTATTAAAAAGGGTACTAGCCATTTCAATTTCCAATCAAATGAGCCCTTTTTGTAGTTTCTACGACAACACGTTCTATAAAAACCTTATATGCCCCCAGGGCATAACTTACAACCCTTGCCCTGAGGGCTGTGCGGCGGTTGTCATCCTCAAAGACCTAATTTCCAGAACTTAAAACTACAATGAATAAAATGGCTATCTCAAAATTGTGATTGGATGTGTTTGGGGAAAAGGTGGGCGTGAGAGGGGGGTTAGTTGCCCTCCATACACTTTCGACTATTAAAAAGGGCACTAGTCCTTTGAATTTCCAATCGAATGAGCCTTTTTTGAAGTTTCTACGACAACGCCTTCTATAAAAACCTTATGTGCCCCCAGGGCATAACTTACAACACTTGCCCTGGGGGCTGTGGGGGAGTGTTCTCCTCAAAAACATAATTTCTATTGGGAAATCAACTACGCTGAACAAAATGGCTATCTTAAATTTTTGATTGGATGTGTTTCGGGAAATGGTGGGCTTGGAAGGGGTATTAGTCGCCTTCCAATTACTTTCGACTATAAAAAAAGGGCAAGCCACTCCAATTTCCAATTGAATAAGCCCTTTTCGAAGTTTCTACGACAACTTCTTCGATACGAAGTGCCCTGCTCTAAAGGTAAAAAAAATAATAAATAATATATTGTGCCAACACCGTTCTTATATGCCCCCAGGGCAAAACTTAAAACCCTTGCCCTGAGGATTGTGGGGAAGTATCCTCTACAAAAACATATTTTCTATCTGGAAATCAACTACGCTGAACAAAATGGCTATCTCAAAATTTTGATTGAATGTGTTTTGGGGAATGATGGGTGTTTAGGGGGATAGTTGCCCTCCAATCACTTTCGACTATTAAAAAGGGTAATGGCCACTCCAATTTCCAATCGAATGAGATCTTTTCGAAGTTTCTACGACAACTCCTTCGATACGAACTTAATATTAAAAATAGCACTAGCCATTCCAATTGAAAAGGGCACTAGCCATAACAATGAAAAGGGCACTAGCCATTCCAATTTCCGATCGAATGAGCCCTTTTCGAAGTTTCTACGACAACTCCTTCGATACGAAGTGCCCTGGTAGGGAAAAAAAAAAAATTGTGCCAATATCGTTCTTTACTTAGGCAGCGCGATTGCGCTGCCTATGATAATATATTTTTAAGCTATTAGAATTCGAAAAGGAAAATCCTTCTGTCTGAGGAAAACTGGTTCATTCTAAAACTAAAGACTGCACCTTCAAAAACTGAAAGGTACAAGATAAAGTTTTAAATTTCACGCAATATCTTACTTCAAATTATGATAAGTGTCTGTAACTCTAGGGAAAACCTGCTTATAGAAACAACTTACATTTCTAAATATTAATACATCATAGGTGTAAAACTAGCTAACAAGCTATGCCAACACAGACGGTAAAGTATCATACTCCCAATCTTTGGGTCACGGGTCATGGGTTTGAGTCCAACGCTAGGCTTTCCGTTGGTAAAAACTCAAATACTGAGAAGATGTTCAATTTTTGGCAAAAATTGCATTTCTGGAGAAAAAAATTGACAGCAGATTATTTTAAGTGTTCGACTCACTGCAGCATCATGCTGGCTTGGAACAACATGGGACCCGGGACCGACGCTCCTATTCGACCCCAATCTATTCTTTACTTCATCCTTCACTCCCTCCCTTATAGTTCTTATTTCTTTTAAATCCGTTCTTATGACCTCTTCCTATTCTGATGGGGACGATCTGCTTTTTGTTTCGTTTTAGATTAATGGCCAAGAAGCACAATTTCTAGTAACCCATCATCATTCATCAATAAAAGCCCAGCCATCTTAAATATTCTTTCAGCATAAGACATGTGAGTGGGGTTGAACAGGCAGAAGCACGGTACGGTTTGACTATCTAGGAGAAGAAGGGCACGTGGAGAACATTTTAGACAAGAGGTAACAAAGTTACCTCTTGTCTTTCTGCCGCAGAATTCCCTAAATATGAGTGACTTGCTCACTGCGAATCCAAATTCTCATCATCTGATCTTGGTCTAGAATCTAAATCTGATCCTTCTTATGCAGATGGTATTTATTCAGGCTATCTCACCTCCGATGTCCTACAAAGCTGATTCTCTGAGGAAGTCAATACACTATGTTTGTTAGTAGCTATCGCAGAACGGTGGCTAAGAGGTTTTATATCCTTTTTATTTTTATCATGCTTGAATAGGCATAATTTAATCTTCAGCATAAAAAGTAAAGGGTTCAATTCCGAGCCAGTCATCGTATTTACGATAGTTTCTGTTTTTTTTTGTTTTTTTTTTTTTTAATTCTTTATAGAGAATGAAACAATGGGCTATATAATATTTTTTGACAACACAAACGTACCATCAGGTTCAGGTTCATTTATTATTCAATCTTACATAATGACAATAAATATATACAGATATCTGGCAGTGAGACAAGCTCGTTTTGCACAGATAAAAAAAGAAAAACAATAAAGAAATATACGGATTTTTATTCAAAATGGTAGACTTCACAAACAAATATAAATAAATCAATAAATGTAAGGTTAATTACTCACCACATCACGGCAGACACCCACCCGACGATACATAAACAACTCTCAACCAGCAATGGGACAGAAGAAGAAGGATATCAAGATCCGAGAGAGATCAAAAAAATAAAAAAGAAAATATTATTATAAAGAGAATATATTAATAATAAAATAATAATTGACTAATAAATGTCCAAAAGGAATGATTTTATTTTATTTTTTAAAATTCCAATCGACACATCAAAATCAAAAATAGATTCATAATGGTTCCACGCGGCGACCACACTATTTCGTAGAGAAAACCGGGACCTCTCTGAAATTATCAACGGCTGGCGTAGTTAGCGTATGCTGCGAGCTAGATGAGAAGATGGCGGAGCAACTGGGAACAAATCAAAAGAAAAGAAATAACTGGGCAGTGACAGGAGATTATGATTAACCTTGAATAAAATCGAGTTAAAAGTAACTGCAAGTTCAACAGGAAGAATATTCAATAAACAATATAAACTCTTTGTAGAAGACTTACTGGGGAAAGACGCTGGAAAAGGAAGATAACTTTTTAAAATACGAAGCGCCTTATTTTGTTGCCTCTGAAGCGGAATTAAATGGGATCTGAAAGTATTCAAGTAAATAAGTGGGCAGTAATTTAGATAAGAATGAACAAGAGCGAACTAAATAGAACGCATAGCTTCGAGCGGCATAATGAATTTCATACGTTGCATAATACCCACGTTCCTTCCAAGCCTCAATCTTATACCATTTATATGCGGCTTCCAACTCAAATTTGAGTCAACCAGCACACCAACGTAACGAATAATTTCAACACGTGATATATCCATACCTGAAACAGATGACTTAATCAACTTCAGACATGGAAGTGCCCGTGACGTACGCGAAAATACCATAAACTTTGTTTTTGAAGTGTTCAGAGCTAGCCTATTTGCCGTAAACCATGCTACTAGTCTATCGAATACTAGACTTAAATTATGTTTGACACGATCTTCATCGATTCCAGAGACACTACAGGCTGTGTCATCTGCGAAGAGAACGGTCAGCCCTAGGTCCTCAACTGAATTACTAATATCATTAACATAAATTAGAAACAACAGAGGGCCGAGAATTGAACCTTGGGGCACTCCAACTTTATTTGACTGGTTCGAAGACGTTGATATAACTTCACCCCCATCAATACACTGGACTCTATCGCTTAAATATGACAATATTATCGAATTAGCCGGACCACGTATACCACAATTAGACAATTTTTCATTTAAAATCATGTGACAAATAGTGTCAAACGCTTTCCGTATATCCACGAATATAGAAGCTGGAATTTCACCCTTATCCAAGGCATCATGAATAAACTGGGTTACTGCCAAAATAGCATGCTCAGTAGAATGTCCTTTTCGAAACCCGAATTGGGACTTACTGAAAAAACTATTCTTGTCAAGAAAATTTACAATCCTCACGTACAAACAACGTTCAATAATTTTTCCGAAAGCAGATAGAATAGATATGGGCCTATAGTTGGACGGATCATTTATATCTCACCCTTTGTGTAGTGCAATGACACGGGCGGACTTCATACATGAAGAGAAGATACCATTCTTGAAACAAAGATTAATTATGTGCACAAGAAAATTTACTATACTAGGCATAATCGATTTAAGCAAGTTCGTAGAAGATCCGTCAATTCCTTCTGAGTGTCCATTTTTGAGTTGATGAAGTACAAGCATCAATTCAGCAGACGAGACTGGAGTGAGGAATATGGATCGGTCAGTAGAAGAGGGTAGAAAACTTTTGAAATCAGCAGAATTTGGCGTTGATTTTTGGGATGCCTCTTCCGACGTCTTTTCACCTATTTTAGCGAAGTGCGTGTTGAGCATGTTGGCGACGTTAAGTTTTCCTTTAACAGCTGTATCACCACCTGGGGGCATCATTTCGTCCGGAAAAGAATTCAACTTTTTTTTGCCGATACAATCGTTTATTAATGTCCATACCTTCTTAGGAGATCCATGCGCGCTATTGAATGCCTTCAAATAGTAGAGCTGTTTAGCAGACCTGAGGGCCTTGGTTAAGCAATTTCTGTAAGCTTTAAAAAAGGCTTGATTTGTTTCATCGGGATTCGATAGATATATTTTATACAGCCTGTTCTTTGATTGGATCGACCTTAGTAGTCCTCGTGTAACCCAAGGCTTTTTAGATCTGTTGTAACGTCTTAGACGGGTCGAAGACATCGGACAAGCCACATTAAGTGCTGTGGTAAATTCGTTGACAAAATACTGTGAAGCTTGATTTACATCCTCGCAGTCTAAGCACGGAGAGGGGTCAATTTTAAGCAGCAGTTCATTCACCGCTGAACAGATGTAGCATCAAGCCTTCTAGTTGTTTTGATCGGAGTCGCCGTTTGTCGCCCAGTTTTTATCTCCATCAAAAGCATAAAGTGGTCTGACGTGTCATCGATAATAACATGACACGAATCAAATTCCATATTCAGAAAAATATTGTCGATTACCGTTGCTGTCGAGCTTACAACTCGAGTTGGAATACGACAAGCTGGGAGAAGCCCCAGCGAAAGACAAAGTGTCAGAAAATCAACAGCCGAAGGCAAATATTGTGTAGATGAAAGATCATGACCAGCATTACTTACAATCATCAATATTAAAATCCCCAATGTACATAATCTTCCGACTTCGCTCGATTGCGATCGAAGAAAACGCTTCCAGCTTACTTATGAAATGTTGCACCGAAGAGCTAGGTGGTCTGTAAAACAAACAACACAACACTTTTTCATTACCAAAATCAAGCTCAACAACCAAAAATTCAAACAACATTTCATCATACATAGAATCAAAATCCGAAACAATCCTGTAAGTAATATCATTATGAATAAAAAAACCAAGGCCTCCTCTCGATCTGTCATTCCTAGTCTTAGAAATAAAATTGTAACCGTTAATATTCGCTAGGTGACTAGTTGACTCATTTAAGAAAGTCTCACATACAGCTAATACATCAACTCGGTAGCATGGAAGGAACGAAGATAAATGGTCCAAACTACTCATCAACCCGCAACAGTTTAAACTCGCCAGCCTCACACTACCAGGAGAAACATGTCCATTAATCTCATTAGGGAGTAAATATTTGTTAATAGGGAGGGATCTAATAGAAATATCATAATCATCATCCGAAAGACCACAATCTGCAGAAATTTTTATTAAATCTAATGGGTCTCTCTCAAAATCTCTCAACCTACTCGATGCCCCATCACCAGTAGAATTAATCATAATCATTTTGACTTACCAAACCGTCTGGTGGGAGTCTGTAGTGATGCGGCAATAAATCATCAACCAAACCTTGATGTGGAAGAGTACGGCACGTCTTGTGAAATATCTGATCTTCAACTGAAAAAAACACACGAAGCAAAAACAGAACCTGATTTCTAGGCCTATGGAAAATAGAAAAAAAGAATAGCGACGATGAAGCATAATCTGGCATGGCAGACTTAACAAGTCGAAGTCGCATTGAGCACTGAACACAATAAGAAAGAAAAAAAACAACGAAAAGAAAAAAAACCAACACTGACTAGTGGTCATTTTCCCAATCATGACACACACCAACAAAATGAACTTGTTTCATCTCTCGATCGCGGACGTATTTCATTAAACAAATAAAACAAATAATGGTCCGCGTATACACTACAAACAAACTAATTAATCTTTTCCCAGTCAGAAGAATCACTTTTTTTCACTTCTAGCCATAAGTTAATACCCTTATGACGCACTCTGGATGAAACGATATGTTTTGACTCTTTCATTTCTTGTGCTTTCGAGAGTAGGGAGTTTCGAATCATGTTGAGAGCAGGGGGCAGGTCTGTAGAGATTATAATCCCACTACCTTTTAGCTTTTTAACATTGTTCATGATCGACTGGACATCACTCTCCGAGCTTAGTGAAATAAATACGGGGGACTCCTTGCGTCGGCTATTTTGCTTGCTGCGCCTATTTGTGATGTTTGCAGCCCGTGAAGAAATCCGATAGCACTTAGTCATAGATATGTCACTAGTTACACCCAGCTTTTCGCTAACTAATTTAATGACGCTATCTTCAACTTTCTTGTTAGGCTCTTCTGCCGGTAAACCATGCACAATAAGGTTCAGACGGCGATCTTTCACGTCGATAAGTAGTAGCTGTTTTTCCAGGGCCTGGTACTTGTCGACATACTCGTCGATAGTTTTCTCAAAGTTATTAAGCCTCACATCTCGGTCGGCAGCCTCCGTTCTCAGCGACGCGATCTCAGAAGTAATTCCGTCAAGCTTATTATTTAATTCTGTCTGCGTAGCAATAATAGAATCTAGTTTTCCGCTCAAAACTTTTCTGAACTCGTCGAACGATTTTTGCGTAACATTAGCCATGATAAATCTCGATTATAAATCCGCTTCGGGAGGATTGGGGATTAGCAGTTCATTCGAAATAGCATCAAAAGGGACTTACTGGCAAGGGGGGTGTGTGAATACCCCCCGCTAACCAAATATAGCACGATTAAATCAGCTCTTGACTCCTACAGGCAATGCATCAAACAGGTTTGGTCAATTAACTATAAATAATTCAAGTTCAAAAATGTTGATTATGCTAAGTCCATAGGGAATCACAATTGAATCTTACTGTATAATGAGATTATATCCAGACTTGATTCTGTTGACTATAATAAGTCCGTAGGGAATCACAATTGGTCAAAAAATTGGTCACCCCGTCAAAAAATAATTGTATTCTGTTTTTAAATCTGCCAATAATGGACTCATCGCATGCTGAATACTGTGTGAACTCCCTTCCGCATTTAAATGTATTCTCAGAATGACCTAGCTGTCAACCTGTTGTTGATTCATATATATATATATATATATATATATATATATATATATATATATATATATATATATATATATATATATATATATATATATATATATATATATATATATATATATATATATATATATATATATATATATATATATATATATATATATATATATATATATATATTTATTATGGAATTACAGTGACTTCCATGAATAGTTTTTTAATCAATATCAATACTTCTGTACTTTATTTCCATAATATGTTTCATTAGATTCCCCGAATAGATTCATAACCTTTCGTCAAAAATAATATAAATTAGTATGTTAGGTCCATAGTAGGGAGAGAGTCTTATTTATGTATTGGAACGGTCAACAGTTTATACTTCTGTTTATGGCTTTGCATACATTAATTAAAAAAACATTTTCCACAAAATAAGTTTTTTTTTCAAGTAAAGAACTCCATTAAACCAAAAATGAACAAAATAGAATCAAATAATCTACCAAGCAAATAACTACCACAAATCGGTATCAATAAATAAATGGAACCCAAAGCAAACAGAAACTAAAATAAGCAACAGAGTCAAACTCAAAACGAGCAGAAATTAACATGATTAGGGTTCTAAATCCCTATGCTTTCTAAAAGTCAGAATATAATTTGTATTTTACTGATAAAAATTACAGATGAATTTACTGAAAAAAATGTGCATTGACAGTTTAATATACATATGATGATATCTATTCCTAGAAATCTTAATTAATTTTAGATTTCTTAAAGTTATAAAACAAAACATTTAAAAAAAATTCTCATTTAAAAGAAAACATTTTAAAAGAATGGCCTAGCCTTGGGAAGGCGTAGGGGTTTTGAGTCCAACTCGTTTTGAGTTTGACTCGGTTATTTATTGTAATTTCTGTTCATTTTGGGTTTCATTTATTTATCGATGCTGATTCGTGGTAGTTTCACGCTTGGTAGATTATTTGATTTTATTTTTGCTCATATTTTGTTTAATGGAGTTCTTTACCTTTCTTTGAAAAACTTATTTTGTGGAAAATTTTTTTTTTTAATCAATCAATATAAACATTAAACTAGTTTATCGTACACAACGCAGAAATGAAAACATCCGAGTCTCAAAACAAATTTAAAGCATAGTCTCAGTCTGCCAATATAGGTTTACAGTGAGTAGTGGTGAGTGAATTATGCCTTCCTGCTCAACACAAGACGAGCTAAGAAATTCGTATCAAGTGAATATAAATACAACATATACACCTTTGCGCTGCTGATAAAACTCTCATTTTTGCCAAAATAGTCCGTCAAAAGCCGTTTCATAGTGCAACATAAGAGTTGACGCTAAACCCTTGCACGTGTAACCGCTATCCGTAAATGTGTATAAAAAGGTTTTTATCATAGGTAGCACAATAGCGCTGCCTAAGTAAAGAACGATGTTGGCACAATGTATTATATTTTTTTCTGGTTTTGGCCAGGGAACTTCGTATCCAAGGAGTTGTCGTAGAAATTTCAAAAAGGGCTCATTCGATTGGAAATTGGAATGGCTAGTGCCCTTTTTAATAGTCGAAAGTGATTGGAAGGCAACTAACAGCCCTTTCACGCCACCATTTCCCCAAACACATCCAATAAAAATTTTCAGATAGCCTTTTTGTTCAGCGTAGTTGATTTCCAGATAGAAATTATGTTTTTGAGGAGGACACTCCCCCCAGAGCCCTCAGGGCAGGGGTTGTAAGTTATGCCCTGGAGGATATAAGGTTCTTATAGAAGGCTTTGTCGTAGAAAGTTCAAAAAGGGCTCATTCGATTAGAAATTCAAAGGGCTAGTGCCCTTTTTAACTATCAGTTGGAAAAAATGGGTTTCTTTTTATTTCATTTCTGATCTTTTTTTAAATAATGCTGGAAAATCCGGTGCACCCTTCATAGCAATGTCCCTTCCCCCAAGAAAACTTCCTCCATGGAAAAATACTCCCACGTAACCCCCGCCCCATCCCCCACTACCAGAAAAATTCCCCCCTGAAAATGTCTGTATACTTCCCATTAACCAATACTATATGTAAATTTTGGGCACAGTTAGCCCCCCTCCGGGGACTGTGGGGGATTAGTCATCCTCAAAGGCATAGTTATTATATTTTCGACCATGATGAGCAAAATGGCTATCTCAAAATTTTGATCGGGTGACTTAGGGGAAAATGAGCGTGGGAGGGGGCCTAGTTGCCCTCCTTTTTTTCACTTAAGTAGGGCACTAGAACTTTTAATTTCCGTTGCAATGAGCCCTCCCGTGATATTGTAGGACCACTGGGTCGATACGATCACCCCTGGGGAAAAAAGAACATAAAACAAAAAAAAACAAATAAACACGCATCCGTGATCTTTCTTCTGGCAAAAAAATACAAAATTCCACATTTTTGCAGATAGGAGCTTAAAACCTCTACTGAATCTGGTGGTGTGGCTTTCATTCAGGTCCTATGACCTTTAGAGCGTGTTTACCCTTTTTTTGAAAACAAGGCAAATTCTCTCAGGCACGTAACTTTTGATGGGTACTTTGACTTTCATATTTGAAATCAGCATAAAAATCTGATTCTTTTAATATATCTATTGATATAAAATCCCGTTTTTTAGAGTTTCGGTTACTATTGAGCCGGGTTGCTCCTTAATTACAGTTTGTTACCATGAACTGTTTGATAACATCAGAATAGCCAAAGCCATGGAAACTGATTTTTAAATGAAAACTAAACTTGTATTTAAAAAGGAATTAAAGTTATAATTTGTTGTCATCTTTTTTGGCAAGTTGGAAATCCCCAGCGGGATTGTTGAGTGTAAAATCGAACAAGGAGAGTATTTCCTCAAATCGAAAATCGTGCTTGCTCTGTGTTTTAGCTTTTCAATTACTTGAAAGCATTGCTGATTAAAAAGAAGATAATACTAAAAAGGATTCCTCTTCTATTGAGGATGAATATAGGAAAGATAAGAAGCTAAGGATTATATCTTTCTTCGAGTGAGAGGATGATTATTGAAAGACAATAATAAATGAGCAGCCCATAGGCTAAATTGATTAACTTCGTTAAATATATAGCCAAGAAAAATGAAAATAAAATACCAGCTTGACATTAAAAGAAGTTTAGAACAGTTGAAGATATAAAATCAAAACAAGCTTTTTATTTACATATATCAATCATCTCAATGTGGCAACAAGTGTTAATTTTGAACCAAGACTGATTATGTTTTCAGAGAGAGATTAGTAATAACTTAGTTAATATTTATACAGGAGTTAAGGAGACCCTAGACGGACAATCATTTTGATCAAAATTTTCGTCAATCGATTGACGTGTGCTTCCTTCAATCGACCCTTCAGTCTCGACCAAAACTAATGTAACACATTGCTTTTGATCAAAATGATTGAGTCATTCAAACTTTCTATCAATCATTGCTAACGCTTGACTCAAGTGTCAAACAGGTTCCTAGACGGTCAATCACGCTTGAGTCAACCGATTAACGGAAAGTTTTGATCAAAATAATTGACCGTCTAGGGCCTTCATTACAAAACTAAAAACCTAAACTATAATATGATAACGGCATTTAAAGGACTCAGGTATTGATTCTACAAACCCTAAAGAACTGTTCTGAATAAAAAATTTTAGACCGATTCCATATTTTTCTTAAAACTGATGCTTATTTAAATCTTTATGCTTTTTAGATTTCTAGACGTATATGGACTCATATCAAGACGTATAACTAGTTTTAATTCCATACTTAAATTACTAGACTAAAACACTAAACTTATTTAAATTACTAGATAACTATTTAAATTTCAAGACTTGATATTTTTCCAAAACCTTTAGCTAAATTGCGTCAATATTCTCCATTATAAAATAAACCTCTGGAAAATTATAAATTTAAGATTAACAACCACTTGGTGCGGTTTCGTCTGTATAGCCCATTGACTAGCCCTGGGCTAAATCATGTAGCAACAGTTAAAACCCAAAAGGCACCAAGGATAATATGCTATTGAATGAAAAAAAAAATAAATTATTAATTGCTATAAATAATATATCAATTTTAATATTAATAACAAAATATTGCTAACAGAAAATATTAGTAAAAACAAAGGAAATTTCGTATTCTTTTTTGATACGAAACCGTGTAATAACTTAACCCAATCCTCAGGAATGCTCTCATAACATATGAACTCAAACAAAGAAGCGGATGAATTGCACAAACGCAAAAACTTGGGCTTGTGTTTAAAAAAAATAAATTAAAAAAAAATAAGGTAGCCCAGGATAAAAATAAGTTTCGATGGTGATATCGCAAAGAAACACAGTCTTGTAAGAAATGCTTATGGTTATGGCAAGGATTGTGGTATACAGTTTACGGTACAAGGGCCGAGAAATAGAGAGATTACTTATAAAATATGTACACTATTTAATGGCAATGGCAATGGTAATGGCAAGGATTAGGGTATGTAATTTACGGTGCAAGGACCGAGAAAAAAAAAAGATTACTTGTAAAATATGTTTATAGTAATGGAAAGAATTAGAGTATATGCTTTATGGTGCAAGAACAGAGAAACGGAGGGACCAACTCATAAAATTTTGAGATACAAAAACATCAAAACCTTCCGTTTTTTATACTGGCTTAAAATTACATGTAGAAGAGCCAATCAGGTTTTGAGCAACAAGTGTTTTTTAAACGTCCATCCTGTGCCAAGCAATAAACAAGTCGCCCCTGAGTGGGGCAGGAAGAGGTCACAAGTGAGAATTAAAAAACATAAGAGGTCATAAGCGAGACTTAAAAAAATATAAGAGGTCAGAAGTGAGGATTAAAAAAAAACATAAGAGGTCATAAGCGAGACTTTAAAAAATGTAAGAGGTCAGAAGTGAGGATTAAAAAAAACATAAGAGGTCATAAGCGAGACTTAAAAAAATATAAGAGGTCAGAAATGAGGATTAAAAAATACATAAGAGGTCATAAGCGAGACTTTAAAAAATATAAGAGGTCAGAAGGGAGGATTAAAAAAACATAAGTGGTCATAAGCGAGACTTAAAAAATATAAGAGGTCAGAAATGAGAATTAAAAAAAAACATAAGAGGTCATAAGTGAGAATAAAAAACTTAAGAGGTCATAAGTGAGAATAAAATTGGAACTTCTTAGGAGGGATTAAAAAGTGGATCTTCAAATTGATAAGGGTGGAGGACAAGCAGGCGTAGGTGTATCGACTTTGGGTTGCTTTGTGCCGTAAAAGGATCATTAGTGTTAGTTGCTTATTTTTTTGCATGCCATCCTCTCCCTGATACCCGTCAAATATGGAGCCAGAACAGGAGGGATCCTAATTGACAAACTAGCATATGTGGATGATATCGACCTGATGTCCCCTACTGCCCAGAAATCCAGAGTCAGGCTGACTACATCTCCCAAGCAACGCAGCCGTTTGGTATGCAGATTAATGCAAACAAGACCAAAATCATGGTCACATCACGACAGGAGGTAACAATCCCCCTTGATAGTAATAGATGGTGAACAAGTGGAAACAGTGGATAAGTTCCTTTACCTCGGCAGTCTTTTGACGGTTGACAACTGCCACACTGTCGACACTAAACGCCACCTCGGTCTTGCCAGCTCTAGCTTCAAAAGACTATCAAAGATCTGGAAATCTAGCCACCTTTCGGACCATCTGAAAGTGCATCTATTCAACAGTCTGATCATACCCATTGCTTTGTATGGGTGTGAAACCTGGACACTAAAAGCTGAAAACGAGTGCAACCTCCTTGCGTTCGAAATGAGATGTCTGCGCCGGATAGCCAAGATCAGATATACTGACCATGTCACAAACGAAGAAGTCCGAAGAAGGCTGAAGTCGCAAGACACTACCCTGAACAAAATCCGAAAACAGCAGCTGCGCTGGTTCAGCCATGTAAAGCGAACGAATCCCGAATGCCTCCCCAAGATCGCACTTGAAGGGAAAACTGAAGGACTTCGACCACGGGGAAGACCGCGCAAAAGGTGGATCGAAAACTTTGACCGACAACGCATTGTCCAATTATCCCGAACTCCACTTGACAGAACAGCATATCGAGCCCTAGTTGATCATATTCTGGAAGGAGTGGCCCCAAGACGTCCCGTGAGGATGTATGGGACTTAAGTAGTAAGTAAGTAAGCTTTTTTTTTTTTTAACTTGAACGTTCAACCTAAGCTCAACCATACTAATTTTTGCTTTTGAAGAACTCAACTTTTTGAATTTATTAGGAAGACAACATAGGTCTGGAGTAAGACAAAAAATTGATAAAAATGATTAAACGTCCCATGTGTAACTGCCTAACTGATAATAATGGCTGACAATGCAACTGACTAACTTGATAATAAAAGCTTTCATTAATGCGATAACAACCTTTTGTCTATTTTCTTTTTATTCTAGGAGAATGCACGGATGCTGACTGGCCAGCCTCCAAGACCTCCTGGCCTAACACCAGCTCAAATAGCACGAATGCGAGCATTAAACGTCGATCACTTTTCTAGATACTTTTTCTCACTCTCGTTCTTTTTTCTAAATCTTACTTATTGGCTTGTGTTTTTGCCGTTATCCATGTATAGTTACTGAACTTATGTTTGGTCACAGTGTTAATACATGTTACAAATATCGTTTGAGCATATCTAAAAGACTTAACTTTCTTAAGAATTGATTACCTCCCTTTTTGACACACTGAACCACAGTGAAGGTAATATACAGTAGCGAAAAGTCCTATACTCTCTATTGAAAATTTGTGACACAGATCTAAAACCACACAAGATTCATTACACCTCCTTCGCGCACGCGCAATGACAAATGTTTCCGATAGAAAACCAAGTAGTAACTGAAACTATGGCTCTGACGTATATGCTCAGAGCATATTACGCACTAATTACGCGCTATGAAATGTGTGTCATGTTTGGAAAAAGATTTCGCTACTAGTATATGCATTGAACTTACTAGAGTTGGTTAAGACCCCTTTAAAATATGAGCCTTTGAATGAATAGGGGTCGAGAATGAGCATGCGTAGTGTAGTCGGTTTATTAGGGGAAAGTTTCGAGTTCCACAGTTTTTTCTTTATTAACGAGGTACTTGGTAATCGACGAGTTACTGTCAAGGAGGCTAAAACACAACTTCATATCAGAGGTTTTATCAGTTTTTTTTTGTTGTTTTTATTTTACTTTTTTTTCTTCCATAAAATCTTTTTTGTCTTTCAGCCAAATTAAACACAACAAAAAAAAAAAAAAATCGTAATATACAAAGTAAAATATAAAACATACAATAAATATAAACAAAAAGAATATGGCGAGGCTAATGAGGATTTTAAATACTCTTTATTTAGAATGGATTATCTCCCCCACCTAATCATTCGATATGTTGAACCTCTTACTGAAACTGATTAAAAATCCCGCTAGAACTGAAATCGAACTCGTTGATTTGTTGTGGGAAATAGTCCAATTGCCTATTATATTACCGAACTTTGCCGAGGTACTCGGTAGCCAATAAGGTCTGCTGTCAAGGCTGAAACCCAACTTGATATTTTAGATACTTTTTTTTTTTTTTTTTTTTTTTTTTTTTTTTTTTTTTTTTTTTTTTTTTTTTTTTTTTTTTTTTTAGTTACTGATCTTATATGGGTTATAGTGTGTAATATATGTTACAAACCTTTCAGGGCATGCTGAAAAAGCCCCTTTAAGTTGAAACCAAGCTAGTCAGTTTGATGTGGGAAATTCCCAACTCCAATGTTTTATTTTCTTACCAAATGCCAAATGAGGTACTCAGTAACCAATGAGGTATTACTAACAAGTCCTTACCTTAGACCTTATTTCCTCTGAGCCGTCGGTGGCGCACAGGACGTTGACAAAGTCTCTCCGCTCGCCCTGAAGCAGTGCTGCAGTGATCACTTCTTTTCTTTCAGGCAATATTGAGGTCTCAGCCGTCCTCAGTTCTCAATCAAAAGTTCGCCGCAAGGGTTAAATCAAAAAGGCTTAAGGATAACTCAACATTCCAGGGCGTTATTAGTTCTTGTTTGTTTGTAGTTTACATTTTTTTTACTTACTTTTTTTAAAATCTACTTTTTCCTGCCAAATTGAAGAATAAAATATTGAATATGAGATTTTTGTTGCCGCTTATTTGTAAGTAAAATAGAGATAGCGCCATAGATTTTTGTTTTGTGTGTAAATTGATTGTGAAGTTTATAGTCGGAAACATTATGGATATTCTTGGGAAGAATATGTGTTTCATTTGTAGAGATAAAGAACGATTTACAGGTATACTTTAATTTTGAAGTAGAAAATATAATTGTTTATGTAATTTTTTCCTTAAAAAAACTTGCCCACAAACATTTGTTTGCATAAGACAGTCTGAGACGAGACTACATCAAAATGTCGTTTGACACTATTTTGTGCTGAAAAAAAACGACGATTTTTATTTAAGAGAGCTGAGCAAATAATCCTAGATAGCCAATCAAATTAGAAGCATGGATGACATCAATGTGAATGAAATACCACAAAATTTCAGTAGTCTGCTGTCACGCGTTGTTTCAGAATATAGTATAAGATGACAATTTTCGCTCTTAAAGTACTTAGTCAGTATTGGTATAAAATTGTGAAATAACCGATCTATTTAAAAGCATCAAAAAATCTTGCACAATATCTTCAAAAATTCTGCTGTCTACTGTCACCTTCTGGTCCAGAATATGGTAAAAGATCACAATTATTGCTCTTAAAGGGCTTAGTTAGCATTGGTAAAAAATTTTGATGTAGCCAATCCCTTGAAAAGCATAAAAAAGTTGTGCAAAATATATTGAAATTCCAGTAATCTGTTGTCAAGATCAGGTTCAGAAATATGATGTAAAACGAAAACTTTTTATACTAAGGGCTAAAATAGCATTGGTCAAAATTTATGAGTTAGCCAATCCATTGAAAAGCATCGAAAAGTTGTGCAAAATATATTGGAATTCCATTATCTGCTGTCAAGACCTGGTTCAGAAACATGATGTAAAACGAAAAATTTATAAAAAAGGCTAAAATAGCATTGGTCAAAAATTTTGATATAGCCAATCCATTGAAAAGCATCAAAAAGTTGTGCAAAATATATTGAAATTTCAGTAATCTGCTGTCAAGACCTGGTTCAGAAATATGATATAAAATGAAAAAACAAAATTATACAAAGGGCTAAAATAGCATTAGTCAAAAATTTTGAGATAGCCAATCCATTGAAAAGCATCAAAAAGTTGTGCAAAATATATTGAAATTCCAGTAATCTGCTGTCAAGACCTGGTTCAGAAATATGACGTAAAATGAAAAAAAAAAATTATACAAGGGGCTAAAATAGCATTAGTCAAAAATTTTGAGATAGCCAATCCATTGAAAAGCATCAAAAAGTTGTGCAAAATATCTTGATATTCCAGTAATCTGCTGTCACAACCTGGTTCAGAAAAATGGTCTAAAACAGAATTTTTTGATACAAAGGGCTACATTAGGATTTGTCAAAAATTACTAGATAGCCAATCAATCTTGGGATATCAAAAAGTTATGTAAAGTACAACAGAAATTCAGCAATCTGCAAAGTGGTGTCAATTCACAAAAATGTACGAGTGGCAAGCGGAAAGGATAAATGTATTTATGAAAACATAGGAGGGAAAATTTGTCGTTTCTTCAGTTTCTCAATAAAATAAGATATTTTCGTTCAAAATAGCTCCTAACGAATTGATTTGTCAAGATACACGGGGTGAGGTTGGGAGGAGTGAAAAAAATCTCCCTAAATTGTAATTCCGTCAAAATGAGCGACTACTTAGCAGAATATTGACCTTGTCTAAAATTTACAAGTTGTAATGCAGTTACTATTTCTGACTTTAGTAATGTGTGGTCACTAATTTCATGCAATATGTACATAAAACTTTATGATATGTAATCAGTAAGTTACCGTAATATGTAAGTTTACTACATTTTTGCACTTTTGATAAGCTCCTAATTTTACTAAATTTCTAGCATTCTTCTTTTTTTATTTTAGCGTTTTCTATATTTTTTATCCTTTTCATCACAGACTCCAAGGAGAAGCAGAATAAATACATTGCACCTGTGAAATTTATTGATTTTTGAATAGTACTATTGGCTTGTAGCAAAAGCAAAAGAGCAAATAGTGACTTTTCGGGAATATGTAATCACTCGTTTTACATAATATGTACATAAATCTATATCATACGAAGTCAGTAAGTAATATGTAATTTGCTAATTTTTTTTTTCAGTTTTGATAAGCTCCAAATTTTACTAAATTTCTAGCATTCTTCTTTTTTTATTTTAGCGTTTTCTATATTTTTTATCCTTTTCATCACAGGCTCCAAGGAGAAGCAGAATAAATACATTTTACCAGTGAATTTTTTTTTAATATTACTATTGTCTTCTAGTAAAAACAAAAGAGGAAATTGTGACTTTTCGGTAATATGTAATCATATATAATCAGTAAGTTTAAATAATATGTAAGTTTTCTTGATATTTGCAGTTATACTAAAATCATAAATTTAATAAATTTTGAATATTTTTCCTTTTTTTATTTTTCTGTATTTTTCATGCTGCAAATTTATTTTTCTGTACTTTTTCATGCAGCTACAAGCAAATCGTAGCTTTTCAGTAATATGCAATAAGTAATGTTCAGTAATCAGTACTGAGCAATAGGCCTCGGCCTCATTTACCCTGTACTTGCGTTTTGGTGACGAAAAACTGCCGTACAGAGATTATTTTCAATTTTTTGGTTTTTTAACTAAAGTTACAAAAAAACTCAAAATCCAGAAGAGGACAGCAATTTTTGGTCTTTCTTAAGTGCCAAAAAAGTATTTGTGAAAACTACGGAGGTGATTGCCCCCCTCCTACTGGTGCCCCTATGTAAAGCATAAATTTGGTTTCGGTCATTACTATAAAAACCACTTTTATGAATAAATCTTTCATTCCTTGCACAAAACAGATTTCAAATTTTAGTTCTATTTTTCTTTTTGAAAAATGAATATTTATTGTATTTTTAAACAGTCAGATATGATTCTAATAAACTTTCTTATTTCTCAATAGCTTTATTATTAAGGCGAGTTTGTGAGTGACAGCTTTGGTTTCATGAAAATCGAACAGACACAAAACAGCAGTTATGCTATAGAGCTTTATTTATAGAACTTCTTTAAAGATGGTTCTTGGATACTTTTAAGATGATCAGTTTTTTTTTTTTTACTGAGTTATAAAGTTCATAGCAAAATTTGATTGGATTCCCATTCAAGTGCCATACTTCACCTGTGGTAATTTTTAAAGACCGTATGTGACCTTGTCAAATATATTTCCGAAGCTGACACTAAGCAAGTTCTATTACTTAGTTCAACCCGTCTCCCTTAATACCCCTGAAAACTCATTTGTTTATTATTTTAAAAGTGAGTTCAATAGACACAACTAAGGCAGAAGACCTAGGAAAATGATTCACTAGGGGCAAATCAGGTCCTTCTGCCAAATATATCTTCTTTGCGTAAACAACTGCTCTCTAATAGCAGTTAATAAAACCCAAGAAATTAACTTGGGTTCAGTTGCACGGACGTACAGTTGCAGGGATTCAGTTGAACGGGGGCTCAGTTGCACGAGGGTTCAATTACAATGATATCCTCCGATAAAGTTGAACAAACCTAAAAAGTGTGCGTCAGTTTCTTACTCTTCTCTTAAAGGTTTTGTAGCACAGGCAGTGCTTAGATTGTGTAATAATTTTCTGGGATTCCTGAAAATTTTCCAAAACATCAATTAGTGGAAATGAACAAAATTAGCAAGAAATACAAAACATTCATTTTGGATAATTTTAATCTCCAGCAATATTTTGGAGAACCCATTTTTTTCTGGAAAACTCAGGAATCATGTAAGCATAGCACCAGGTGGTTTACATGGCCAGTTTGAAAAGATCTATTTGGCCCAGGAGGTATGGTAAGTCAGTCATCATTGAGGGGGATTTTCTTTGCTCTAACTCAAAGAGAAGCAAATATAGTTTTATTCACAGGATGATATATTTCTGAATACCCTATGGAATGAGATTTGTAGCCATTCTAACTATTCTACTTTGAAACACCGTCAGTTGGTCATGGCTTGAAGTTTGGAGTCAGAAACAGTATTAAACGAGCCTGGTCCTTTTATCAGATGTGACACAAATGGTGTGAATAGAGAATTTCAAACATGGTCCAACGAAAATTCAATATACTGAGGTTTCTGAAAGGGTTAAATTAGTTACAACAAAAGAAGCCACAAAAAAGTTAACAAAACCACAGGAAAATGTTGATCCCCTTCCACTCCCCCAAAAATTGCTCAACTCGTAAAAACGTAACAAAAATGTATATAAAAAATTTTTCTATGCGTTTTTAAAGTTTTTTTTGTATCCCTGCACGAAAAAATCCTGGATTCCCCCTTATTTTAAAATAAACCTTTCCCGGCTGTTCGTATCGGTAGGAGGGTAATCGATGGGCGGCTGTTCATCATTTCCCTTTTAGTGTTTTTGTTTTATTGGGGTATATGTCGATGTATTTGGATTTATTGTTATTATTTCCTGATTTATATAGATCTTTTAACTTTTGAAACGAAATCCTTTGAAATTACCGAAATATCACACAGAAAAAATGGATCGCTACAGCTGAAGTTTTCTTCGATTTCTTCAATGAAGTTAACGATTACTACATATTTGGAAGTAGTCTAAAAAGTACATTCTTCTGATGTCACCTATATGTTACATAAATAAGCTTTTGTATTTTATTATTCACTAAGATCCCTCCTTACTTTCGGTCAATTAGTATCAAGTGTTTGATACCAAGCACATCTGAGAAGCAGCACACTGAACCTACCATAAATCACACTTGCAAACAAGATGGAACCCCCCCCCCCCCCACTCCCCTCTTGGATATTAGCCTAAACGAATAATTATTTGGAACCATGTTTTTCCTACAACTGAACTTCATAAATCCCTTGAGACTATTAAAAGCCTATCAAGGAGGGACACTTGTGCCTCTTTAAAGAGGCGACCCACCACAATCTTAAGCGATATCCGGTCCTAGCGGTCGCAGAGAGACGGTGGTGACCGCATTTTATAGCCTAAGCTCAAACTAAGAAACATGCAAAATTTCACCCCCCCCCCCTCCGAATTTATCTTCATGGGGGAAAGTGGGCCGGAAGTTTCGACCCTCCCACCACAGCCCCCCTTTAACGTTGTTAAACGTGTGTTTTTGACGACGATTTGTGGACAAACCGTCCGATGTCGTTTGGAACCAAATAAGATTATGCAATAGCGTGCTGCGAAGTGACTGTATGGACTGGAATGTTAATCAAGTTTAGCGTTCTCAAGCTTAACCTGAGCATCAGCAACCGCTTCCATGTTATTTAAGCTCGCAGGGGCAGATAAATAATCCGCAGACGAGGCGCCGACGTCACTATTAGAAATAACTAACCTTGTTCGCTTGGGTGCAAAAAATGATATTACATCACATTTCATTTTCATTTTTCGAATCGCTCTGCACTTAATAAAGTCGGAAACTAAAACTACAATATTTACAATGGTCCTGTGACCCCTTTATGTTCCTGTTTCACAATTACAAGTTCTGCAACACAAGACCCACTGACTACAATAAATTAGTGATTATCAAGGTCACTGTTTGCAAATTTTTTTTTTATATTCATTTTTGTTACTTTTGCACGATTCGGACAAAAATTTCGGGGGGGGGGGGATTCAAATCGGGTAACCCCCTCCTCCCTTGTGAGGATTTGAAACCTACTAATCCTTACTATATAATGAAAAATACTCACTTCAGGTATCAATTGCATAAATAAAACACGTTTGAGAATTCTATAAATGCTATATAAATGTCGGAGCTAAAGATTAGTGACTGGCTAAGACAAGGGTGTATCAAGGATTTTGTTGAGGGGATACAAAACAACTTTTAAAACGCATCACAAATTTGATTATATGCATTTTTGTTATGTTTTTACGATCCGGACAAAGTTTCAGGGTAGGGGGGGTTCAAACCCCGTAAGCCTTCCTTTATTACGAAAAGGGGGTAACCCCCCCCCCCCTCCGGAAGTATTTGTCATACTCGTAAAAAACGTAACAAAATGAGCAAAAACATTTTTGTGATGTTTTTTTTTAAGTTATTTTACCCCCCCCCCCCCCCCTCCCCCCAAAAAAATAATAATAATAATCCCACCAAATAAAAATCTAGGGTACGGCCCTGTTTGAAAGAGAGGAATGGGTGGATATCATCTTATGTTATATACATTTTTTGGAGATAAAGTAGTCGGAAAGGTCGGCTGGTTTTTTTCAAAATTAAAATTTTTGGAGATAAAGTAATTGGGAAGGTCGGCTGGTTTTTTCAAAATTAATTCAAAACTATGGTGCATAGAGACCACTTTCTTTAATTTATCTAATAGATTTTTTAATTTATTTAATAGATTATCTAATAGATAGATTAAATCAATTATTTAGTAGATTTAAAATTTGTGCATAATTTAATTTATCGAATTATTTTTTAATTTATTTTCAAGTAGATTATTATATTGCAAATGGTCCTAAAATACTTTTAGTGTTACTGAATAAGATCTCGTATGTTCATATTACAGCCAAAAGGGCTATTGACTTTGACAGACGCAAAACATTTTTAAAAGGCTACCAAACTGGCATATTATATTACTGCATAAAAATATGTATTCAATGTCGTAACTCAGGGAGAAGTCCTTACTGAGCTTGATCCAAAAGGCTATGAAGAAATTGCTACCTAAAACTATTAAAATTTGTCCCCACATGTAGCATATATATTTGAAACTTGTGCACATACTCTAACTGTCATTAAGGAGATAAGAAAATAATCAGCAAGGTGGGTGCCTTTTTTGCTTATTCATAATAATAAAAAAAAAAAAACCTCGAGGTGGTTCAAAAATAATATATCAACTTATCCCAGCAGACTTTTTAACGGCATTTTTGTGTAAATTGGAAGAGAGTGGCCTGTTTCTTGCCCCAAGCCCAACAACAGCAACCTAAATAGATACTAAGGAAGGGGCATCTCAACGTTAAAAAAGGGGGTAATGACGTACAGATGAACAAGTATTTGTCAGACAAACTTTTCTATAAGCTTCAAACCAACCAGAGACAAATATTTCCCAAGCCTATTTTTTCAGTCCCCTAATACCCCCCCCCCCCCCGAAAACAAAAATTTAAAATACCCTCGACTTAAGAAACAATCTCTGAAAGCGCCAAGACCGAGCCCAGGATTTTTTTTCCCGAGGGGGTTTCACTCAAATTTTTTTTTTTTTTTTTTTTTGGGGGGGGGGGGGGGGGGGGTACACAAAAAAACTCAAGAAACGCATACAAAATTTGTTTGTCCATTTTTGTTACGTTTTTTACGAGTCAGACAATTTTTAGGGGGGGGGGGGGTCAAACCCCCCAACCCCCCCCCCCCCCCTCCTGGATATGGCCTTGGAAAGCGCGAAGCCGATGAAACAGTCGAGATAAAATACACCCCCCTTTTCCAACTATTTTTCCCCCCTTTTCCCCTTTTCCGATGGCAGATTTCCAGAACTTGTGTTTCAAAAGTTGTTTTCTTTAACTAATTTCAATCTATTGCTAAACTTTCCACTTATATATCTTCAGCAAAACTTCGAACAAAAACCTAAAATGCCTCAACTTTATATGAAAAAACAGAGCCAACAATAAATATTAAAATTTCTATTCCAAAATCAAACCAACACAAGAATTTTAACTTGTCAAAAATTCAAATTAACAAATATACAATAAAAGTAATATGACCTGACGTCTTTCTGCAGTGGCAAGTAGATAAGCACATGGGGGGGGGGGGGGGGTGTCTCAACCCTCACCCTTCATTATCTGAATATCTCTTAGATTTTTTCATAATTGCAATTAAAATCCTGATAATTCGTCTTTTTCTCACATTTTCAGCAATCCCCCCCTGTAAGTAAGTCTTTGTGTCGTGTCTGCTCAGAAAACATAAGGATATACAGGTAAAACTCTAAAGACAGAATTAGAGCGTATGTCCATAGAAGTTGGCGTAGTACTAAAGAAGACGAATATCCCATTTCTGTGGCAACTTAACACGTGGCAACTTAACGCGATTTCTGAACGGAATTTGCAACTACCTTACCCCTTTCCTACGTAGATGCATACAGTAGAGGGGTAGAGAGTTCAGACCAGGTCCCTAAAATTATGAGAAGCTCTATTTTACTTAATTAATTTCACTTTACCGACAAAGTAGGACATCCGGATAAATAAAATAATATCAAAATGGTAATATAGTAGTATACAGATGGTAAACGATACTATAATTGCACATACATTAAAGTAATTTGTATACTCTTCCTATGATTTCAACATAAATATGAACTTCGTCGTTCACAAACTGTCAAAACACTACCCGCCCACAACGTTACGCTTTGCAATTAGAGCCCTTCCCACCCCTACCCCCCACCTCAAAAAAAAAAAATAAAAAACGTCATTAAAAAATCTTTGAGCAGAGAATAATGCTTGTGGGTTTGACACTATCCATTAAGGCAAACTTGAAACAAGCCTAAGATTAGATTATATACTTTCAAAAAATAGCTTTAGCACAAAAAGTATTCCTCGCCTGAAGGCACAGAACTTAAAACAAAAAGAAGAAATAAAACTAGCAGATGAATTAACATTGGAATGCAGTCACGCTGTCCAAATACTTTACTCCCTCCCTAATCTGCAAATTTATAGCTCAAATTATATATTTTCCATCTATTCTGTCACTTCTTTTTTTCAGGCTGATTCTGATTCAGATACAATGGTTACAAGCTACAGTGTCGATGAAATTGATTCTGACGACCCTTCTTGCGTGAAAACTGTCGGTGATACTTTCACTAGCAAACGTATCACCGACAGTTTTCACGCAAGAAGGTCTTCACTTTGTCTTGTCTCACGCTAAGCTGAAAGAAACTAACGAAAAAACCGGTTCTATAATGCGTCAATGAATGAACAACTTGAGCGGTAGGGGCTATATCATGTAAGTACCTTTATTTTCATTTTTTAATGTTTTTTTCTTTTTTTCAGGCTGATTCTGATTCAGATACAATGGTTACAAGCTACGGTGTCGATGAAGTTGATTCTGACGACCCTTCTTGCGTGAAAACTGTCGGTGATACGTTTGCTAGTGAAATTGTCCAAAAACTTCGTAAAAAATTTGATAACACTGCTGATAGCATGACCACTAATGCTGATAGTTATATTAAAATGAAAGACTCGGATAAGGAGAATTCGACAGCGCAGCTATTTTGTGACAAAAACAGGGCAGCCATTACCAAAGAGAAAGTCACAAGCGGAATGATTGTTTCTCCGCCCCCCTTAAAGAGGGGGTTGACTCCTTAAAATCCCATCTGGGAAGCCTTCAAGGATAAAGGGGAGTATAATAATGAAGTAAGTGAGGTTCTCAAAGAGATTCAGTGTATTGAGACTTCAAAGATGACAGATGAAGTATTGGAGGGGAAAAAAAGGTATGTTAAAAGGAACACAATATTTTATTTGAATTTAAGTGGGGTATTATTTGTAAAATGGTGAAGCAGAAGAAATGATATTAAACGAACACAAACAGAAATAAAAAAAAAAAAAAAAAAAAATTTGAAAAACTCCTTTGATGCTTCAAAGGCCTATCGAATGTGTTCAAATTTTTAAATATTTTCGAAAAAAAAAAATATCCAAAGTGCTTAGATTAATATAAAAATGTATTTTCAGTTCATTACCTGAGTGCATGACTTTTTTAGACGTGTTTATGCCCCCCCCCCCTGTCACTCATATTTTTCATATTTTACTCTTGACTGATTGAAATTATCTATATTTAGATATTCATTATAAGACGTATAAGACATTAGTTAATAAACCGTTCCAGGTTCGCTGTTAATTTGTATTAAATTTGAATTAAAATTAAATACGTATTAAATTATAAAATTCCACCACGAACGTACTCAATATGATCTTGAACGCTAACTGTAACTCCATTTCATGACACAGTGATCACTGTAAGACGTGAACAGAGTGATCGTCTTACATTGAAACGTGAAACGTGATCGCAAAAAGTGATCACTTTAAAAGGGAATCGCAGTGATCGTTATCACTGTACACAGCAATCACTATTCGAAATGAGCATTGTAATCATGGTTACAACGGTAGCTGCAATCTAGTAGAGGACTAATCTCTATTCAAGGTTATCATTGTAAAACGGCAAATAAGTGGGTATATAATATGGAAATCCCCCAAATTCCAATAAGGGAGTACAAATTGAAGCATTAATACTCATTAATTCTCATAAATTCGGACATTGGCTATTCTAAATACGATAGTTAACCGTATTCACAAAAAAGAAATACAGAATTTATTTCGAGTTTAATTTTCTATCGTTCCATCTGTTATTCGTGATTGTTTCCAACCAGTGGATCCCCAGGATGCGCCGAAGACGGTTATTTTCGAAACATTGTATTTGGTTCTCAAGCTGTTTCGTCAGTACCCATGTCTCACATCCATAGGCAGTATAGAGAGGACATAGCTATTTAGGAGTTGGAGTTTCAGCTTCAGAGAGCACGCAGCATTTTTCCAAACTATTCTTAATTTGATAAAAGCATTGTCTGCACAGGCAATGCGTGTAGTAATTTCACGCTCGAGGCTTCCGTCAGATTTGATGAGGCTTCCCAGATACTTAAATTCTGTAACCTCATCTAGCTCATCTAAACCAACATTCAATGTCCTGGCCGGGGTTGTATTTACGTTGTTACGCATAACCTTCGTCTTTTGAGTACTAATGGACAATCCAACTCTCCCAGCTTTGTTCGAGAGCTTGGTGATGTTCTGTTGCAGGTCTACACTTAGATGAGAGAGGAGCGCAACGTCATCTGTAAAATCAACGTCAAAGACGCTACGCCTCTTATTCAACTGTATCCCTCCAACAAAATGACAGGACCGCAGTAGATAGTCAATGAGAATCGTGAAGAGTACAGTAGAGAGGATACAACCTTGTCGTGCACCAGAATTGATTTGGAACCATTCCGTCTCCATCTTCGGTTCGTATGGCAGCTAGCTGGTCATTATAAAAAGCAACAATAATACTAATAATCTTGTCTGGGAGCCCATAATGTCTTAGTACTCTCCATAATGATTCCCTATGTACTGAATAGAACGCCTTTAAGAAATCAGTAAACGCTATTAATATTTCAGTTTGCCACTCGTTCGATTCTTCAATTAGAATTCTTAGGCTGAATATCAGATCAGCACAAGATCTGCCTGACTGAAAATCGTGTTACTCATCTCTCAGGATCTCGTCAATTCTCGACTGAATACGAGTAAGGAGTATTTGACAGATAACTTTACTTCCTATGGACTGTAGGGTTATACCTCGCCAATTGTTGCAATCCACGGTACGACCTTTCTTAAAAAGCTTTATAATGACTTCTTTCTTCCAATCAGTTGGGACACTCATGGTTTCCCAAATTTGATTCAAAATTTCGCAGAGAGAGGCTTCGTCAAGGCCGAGGTGCCATATTTCAATAATTCAGGTTGTACGCCATCAATTCTGGCAGCTTTGCCGTTTTTCAGGTTACGTAGTACGGTTTTCACTTCCAGTAGGCTAATGGGTTTAATGTTGATTCCAAGATTGATGAGCGGAACACTGGGCGGAGGCTCCATGGGATTTACAGGGGGAGGAAAATTTGTTACTTCGTTGAAGTATTCTCTCCATCTGTTATCAATATCTTCTTTCCTCGTAAGTAGTTCGCCAGTCTTACTTTCAACAGCGCATATCGGCTTTCGGAAGTCGCCAGTGATCTCTTTGGTTATTCGATACACTGTTCTACTGTCGCCTTTGCTGGCAGCCGCCTCAGCTTTAGCTCCTTTTGTCTCAAAATAGCAACGTCTTTCATTCCTTGTGGACCTCTTTACAGCTTTGTGGATTTGTTTATATTGGGCCTTGAGTTGGTCTTTGTAGTGAGGGGTGACGTTACTATCACAGCTGTCTAGCTGGATCTTTATTTCTTTTCTCTCTCGCATGAGTTTCCACGAGCCATTGCTGATCCACTGTTCACTGAATTGGAAATGAGATGGATATTCCCCCCCCCCAAAAAAAATGGATATAACCCCCCGCCAACCACCCCCCCCCCAAAAAAAAAATTCTTTGCTTTGAACAAAATTGTAAGGCATCCTTTCTCAGTAGCACAAGAAGATTATAAGACCAAAACATATAGCTTTTCTGTTTATATATATATATATTATA
Source organism: Artemia sinica (assembly GCA_027921565.1). Classification (NCBI taxonomy): domain Eukaryota; kingdom Metazoa; phylum Arthropoda; class Branchiopoda; order Anostraca; family Artemiidae; genus Artemia; species Artemia sinica. Next base: position 50,420 of record JAPEVW010000531.1, on the reverse strand, counting down.
TATATATATATATATATATATATATATATATATATATATATATATATATATATATATATATATATATATATATATATATATATATATATATATATATATATATATATATATATATATATATATATATATATATATATATATATATATATATATATATATATATATATATATATATATATATATGTCAATTTAACTTGAATTTATTATTATGCTGTTAAGAAAAATTGTCAGACACAAGAGAACAGTGGTAAGGGGGTTAGAGTAGGTAGCTTCCCGCACTAGAAAAGTCCTTGCATCTTCCTACCATCATACAATCTTTTAAAGCCATTGAAAACCTAAGTTACCTTGGCGATCAAAAATCAAATTTTTTCTTCAGTAGTAACTGACCCAAAAGAAGACGTCTAGTAGCCTTTAGGTTAT
>JAPEVW010000531.1:0-45000 GCA_027921565.1 Artemia sinica | reverse complement strand
ACAGTCTTTTAGTGGGCATTTCCAAGACTAAGAAATAAATTTTTTAAGAGTCTTCACTATTCATTCAGTCAAACAATCACCGTTGGGATGGTAAGGAGGAGCGTGATTCACACCAAGACAAAAACTTGCAAAACTCTAGAGAAGTAAACAGAGGTTTGACTACCTGAAATCGGCTCGATTTTAGCTCAATAGCATACTCGTTACTTTGATTATTCCTATACTTATTCTTTTACTTCCTTTACTCGACACTTACTCGTTTATATAGACTTTTTTCTTCGAATCCGTCGATTTAGAAGCAGAAATTTCTACATAATCTTAATACAAATAAACTTAATTAAAAATTGGGTAATTCCTAAGCAGCCCCGCAAGATCTATTCAAATATGCTGTCGAGGACTTCTCTACTCATCTCCAGTCCCTACTGAATTGGTTAAGTAGTTAATTTCTTGGCAGGGGATCACATACTTTGTTTCAGCATCACTGTCAATAGTTGCCCACCGTAGACGAACAATTGTAACAGATTCAACCCTCACTGCCCACATATTCTATTCGTATTACTTATTAATTACACAGGGGCAACATTTCATGACATCCATCCTAACCGCGAACGACCTACTTTCCTTTTAGCCCTGGACGGTTGGCCGACAGGGACAATTTTTGGCAATTTGTCATACTTCATCCACAGAACGTGCCCTAGCCACTTTTTGTACAGCCTACTCTTTAAACTACTGTCAGTCAGTCGGGGACCCAAAACAATCCGTAGTCAATTTCTCAGGTAAATAAATAACAAATCTTCCACCCTTTTTCAGAGCGCTGATGTTTCAGAACTATATTGCACCACTGTCATCACTGTAGCTTCCAACATTCTAATCTTGGTTCACAGACTTATCTTCCTATTCTTCCAAACTTTTTTCAACTACAAAAAAACACCCTGGACCTTGGGTCTTCTACTTTTAACGTATTCACAACATTCACCGTCATTACTAATGATACTACCAAGGTAAGGGAAGCCGTCCGCTTGATCGATGTTTTTGTAACAGGATTATGCAGATATAAAACAGAATTTTGCAGACTAATCTTAAGCCACTAAAAATACATCCAGAATCAATTGGAAACTCAAAACATCATAAAATGATATCAGCTTGGCGGTCATATTTAATTCTTCATTCCAATTCTAAGTTTTTAAATATAGAACTTTACCTAAGAGAGAGTTTTAGACAGAACTTACGCTGCTGAGTCTCCAATATTTATTCAACATTAGAATTAAAATATTAAGCTTATAATGAGTGGCATCATATTTCTTCCCTGATCAGTTATGTTTTCTACTTGACACTATATTCCAGAGTCACCAAGAGTCAAAACTAGGCATAGGAGAAGCATAGTTTTCTGACTGCCTCCTCCAGTAGAATATCCAAAAAAGGATAATCATATGGAGGGCCCCAAATTGTATATTCTAGATGAACTGCATTATAAACTACTTGACTTTTGTTTATTGCCTTGAGTTTGTTTCTTTTTTTTTATTTTTCTAGCTTGTTTTTTATTTTATGTGAATTTTTTCATTGAGTTGAGGTTGATCTTATGACAAATTAATTAAAAAAAACTTTTTCCACAAAATAAGTTTTTCAAAGAAAAGTAAAGAACTCCATTAAACCAAAAATTAGCAAAAATAAAATAAAACAATCTACCAAGCGTCAAACTACCACAAATCAGCATCGATAAATAAATGAAATCCAAAACAAACAGAAATTGAAATAACCGAGTCAAAATCAAAACGAGCAGAAATTAACATGAGTAGGGCTCAAAACCCCTATGCCTTCCCAAGGCAAGAACATAATTTGCCCTTTACTGAAAAAAAATAAATGTTTTTTTTACTCTTATAACTTTAATAAATCAAATAATATTAACATTTTGATTACTAAATATCAATATATGTATATTAAAATGACAATGGACATTCATTTGTATTTGTTTCAGTAAAGGGCTGGGGAGGGGGGGTGTCATCCTCCAAGACCTAATTTCCAGAATCTTCAATTACGTTGAAGAAAATTGCTATCTCAAAATTTTGATTGGATATGTTTGGGGAAATGGTGGGCGTGAGAGGGGGGTTAGTTGCCCTCCATTCATTGTCGACTATTAAAAAGGGCACTAGCCCTTTCAATTTTCAATCAAATGAGCTCTTTTTGAAGTTCCTACGACAACGCTTTCTATAAAAACCTTATATGCCCCAGGGCATAACTTACAAACCCTTGCCCTGAGGGCTGTGATGGGGTTGTCATCGTCAAAGACATAATTTCCGGACCTTTCAACTACGTTGAACAAAATGTTTATCTAAAAATTTGGATTTGATGTGATTGGGGAAATGGTGGGCGTGAGAGGGGGGTTACTTGCCCTCCAATCACTTTCGACTATTAAAAAGGGCACTAGCCGTTTCAATTTCCAATCGGATGATTCCTTTTTAATTTTCTACGACAAAACTTTCTATAAGAAAAACCTTGTATGTCCCTAGGGCATAACTTACATCCCTTGCCTTGAGGGCTGTGGGGGGAGTTTCTTCCTCAAAAACACAATTTCGGACTTTTTAACTACGTCGAACAAAATGGTTGTCCAAAACTTTGATTGGGTGTGTTTGGGGAAATGGTGGGTGTGAGAGGGGTGTTAGTTGTCCTCCAATCACTTTCAACTATTAAAAAGGGCACAAGCCCTTCTGATTTTCAATAGAATAAGCCCTTTTTGAAGTTTCTACAACATCACTATATATAAAAAAACATTATATACCCCCAGGGCATAACTTACAACCCTCGCCCCGAGGGCTCTGAGGGGTGTTATCATCCTCAAAAACCTAATTTCTAAAACTTTTAACTACGTTGAACAAAATGGCCATCTAAAAATTTTGATTGGATGTGTTTGGGGAAAAGGCGGGCGTGAGAGGGGGGTTAGTTACCCTCAAATCACTTTCGACTACTAAAAAGGGCACTAGCCCTTTGAATTTCCAATCTAATGAGCCTTTTTCAAGTTTCTACGACAAAGCTTTCAATAAAAACCTTATATGCCCCCAGGGTATAACTTACAACCCTTACGCTGAGGGTTGTGGGGGGAGTGTCATCCTCAAAGATATAATTTCCGGACCTTTCAACTACTTTGAACAAAATGGCTATCTAAAAATTTTGATTGGATGTGTTTGGATAAATGGTGGGCGTGGAAGGGGTGTATTCGACTATTAAAAAGGGCACTAGCTATTCCAATTTCCAATCAAATGAACCCCTTTTGAAGTTTCTGCGACAGCACTTTCTATAACAACCTTATATGCCCCCAGGGCATAACTTACTACCATTGCCCTGAGGGCTGTGGGGGGGGGGTTGTCATCCTCAAAGACCTAATTTCCAGAACTTCCAACTACGTTCAACAAAATGGCTATTTCAAAATTTTGATTGGATCTCTTTCGGGAAAAGGTGGGCGTGAGAGGGGGGGGGGTTAGTTGCCCTCCAATCACTTTCAACTATTAACTAGCCCGTTGAATTTCCAATCGAACGAGCCTTTTTTGAAGTTTCTACGATAACGCTTTCTATGAAAACCTTATATGCCCCCAGGGCATAACTTACAGCCCTTGCGCTGAGGGCTGTGTGGGAGTGTCCTCCTCAAAAACATAATTTCTATGTGGAAATCAACTACGCTGAACAAAAGGGCTATCTCAAAATTTTGATTGGATGTGTTTGGGGAAATAGTGGGCGTGGAAGGGATTTTAGTTGCCTTCCAATCACTTTCGACAATTAAAAAGGGCACAAGACACTCCAATTTCCAATCGAATGAGCCCTTTTCGAAGTTTCTACGACAACTCCTTCGATACGAAGAGCCCGGGTCTAAAGAAAAAAAATAATACATTGTGCCAACATCGTTCTTTACTTAGGCAGCGCATTGCGCTGCCTATGATAAAAATATAATGCTTTAAAATAATTTTTTTTTTAGTTAAGCGCAAATTGCACTCCGTCCATTTGAAGACCATTGATGATCAAACACGATTAATTAATGACTAAACGCGATGCATTCATGGCTAAAAAATTTACCACTTTCCTTACCTTCTCCCCAGTAGAATACCCTAAAAAGGATGATCATATGGAGGGAGTCAACCCACAGGTCATCTAAATCCAGTTCTGTAAAGACTGATTGACTTTTGTTTATTGTCTCAAGGGAAATTAAAAAAAAAAAAGGTTTATATTTTTCCAGAGCATATACTTGTTTGAACCTTCACCTAAGCCACCTGGGCCACAAGGCCCCCTTGTGACCAAGGTAATTTTTGTCTATTTTCCCTCTCTCCTTCTCAGTGACCCTGACAATTTCACTCAAAATTTTTCACATTTACACGATGTAATCATGACAGAACCTCTGATAGAGTATTTTTCATTCTCCAAACAATTATGGTATTCCATTTAGCTCAAAAAATTAATGTAGAATTGATCAAATCAAAAATTTGACTTCAATAAAAAGGTACAGGCAAATAATTATAACCAAATAATTTCGATTATGGTACCTCTCAAAACTCAATCCTAAGCTGTTTCGAATAGAAAAAATATTATATTTTAAAATATATATAAAAAAAACATTCTAACAAAAAGTGCCAGGCAAACCATAATAACCAGATAATTTCGATTATGATACTCTCAAACCTCAATTCTAAGATGTTTCTAATAAAAAAGTATTGTACTTTATTTTAAAATGTAAAAAATTCTAATATAAATGTGCCAGGCAAACAATAATAAGCTAATAATTTCAATTATGACGCTTCTCAAGACTCAATGTTAAGGTGTGTCTAATTTATGGTAATTACCCCACTTTTGCCATTACAAAAATAAGTTTCTTCAAACTTCTTATTTGATCAGATTTTAATCCTTTAACTGCGTTTCAGTTTGGAGCACCTTAAAACTGAGTCAGCTCAAGAATTAGCGGGAAACTTTAATATATTTTTACTTTCTAATTTCAAGCTTTTTTTTATTTGCTTTTGGGGTTTAATTCTATTTTACAGAATCGTCTTCTGTTTTTTGTCTTTCTGTTATTTCTTTCTCGTCACTCCCAGTCATGGAACCTTGCGGAGGACTTGGCTGAAGCATGTTTGCTTATACAGATAATTTTTTTAAGCTAATTGGGTAGGGGTAAAATACTTTCTAAACAATATTCAGAGGCTGGAAAAACACAAAAATCTATTTATTCCTTTCAACCTATTAATTTATATTTTGCATATTTTTATTTACTACATTTTTTACCATTTATATGATATATATATATATATGATATATATATATATATATATATATATATATATATATATATATATATATATATATATATATATATATATATATATATATATATATATATATATATAATATATATATATATATATATATATATATATATATATATATATATATATATATATATATATATATATATATATATATATATATATATATATATATATATATATTTATTATTTATTTCATTATATTATATTCTTTTATATATTTCATTAAGTTTAATAAGTGTTTTGTTTATATATTTATTCATTTAATGTGTTGTTTTTCACATGTTTTCCATATATATTCATGATCTTTTGGAATGACTGCGAATGTTCGACACGAAAAACTAGTATCAATAATTGGATTTGGATGGATTAAAAAGAAGATGTCTTTGAGGTCAACACGGGCAATGTCGGATGACTTGCCCCCAACTACGCATTGCACTTCCGGCCAAAGGCATCGAATCAGGAAATCGCTACCTGTGCTACTCAAACCATTGGTCAGCAAGCGAAAAACTTAAAAGTAATTCAGCAGCAGCAATGGTACATACGTTGGCAATAGATCAAAGCCTTAAAAAATGTATGTACTCTTTTGGTTTTGGATGATTGTGCTGTACGCAGCCCAGATCTTAAGATGAAGATAAAAATACTGAATTGGGGGGAGGGGGCCTGACTATAAAACCGTACGAATGGAAAGACTGAAGTCATTTTTTCCGAAGTTTTGCTTGTTTTATCATAGAGAGCGGTTCAGACGCTCTTAGGAAAGGAAGAATGCCTCTACACCTTGACCTACTTAAAGAAGATTAATTCAATAGTGCTTTTTACTGAATTAATTAGTTAATAAAAAAGCAAATTAATTTTTAATCAAAAAAGAAATTTACAAAAGAAAGTAAAGGAATATTCTTTTACTAGGAAAGAGTATCCTGTCTTAAGACAGGACCGAGTTCAAATAAAAATATAAACTAATTTTATGTTAAAGCAGGAACGGATTTGATCATTTCATATGCTTTATTTTCAGCCCAATGTAAAGCTAAAGTGAAACAATTAGATCAATAGTCTTTGATCAAACAGTTCGTGGTAACGAGCTGTAAGTAAGGAGCGACCCGGCTCAATGGTAACCGAAACTGTAGAAAACGGAAATATAAAAATATAAACTAATTTTATGTTAAAGCAGGAACGGATTTGATCATTTCATATGCTTTATTTTCAGCCCAATGTAAAGCTAAAGTAAAACAATTAGATCAATAGTCTTTGATCAAACAGTTCGTGGTAACGAACTGTAAGTAAGGAGCGACCCGGCTCAATGGTAACCGAAACTGTAGAAAACGGAATTTTGATACCAATAGATACATCAAAAGAATCAGATTTTAATGCTGATTTCAAATATATAAGTTTCATAAAGCTTAGTCCTGCCTATCAAAAGTTACGCGCCTCAGAAAATTTGGCTGATTTTCGAAAAAAGAGGGAAAGACCCCCTAAAAGTTATAGAACCTTAATGAAAATCACACCATCATATTCAGCGTATTAGAGAACCCTACTGGGGAGGTTTCAAGCTCCTATCTACAAAAATGTCGAATTTTGCATTTTTTGCCAGAAGATAAACACGGATGCGTGTTTATTTGTTTGTTGTTTGTTTGTTTGTTTTTTTTTTTCCAGGGGTGATCGCATTGACCCAGTGGTCCTAGAATATCGTGGGAGGGCTCTTTCGAACGGAAATTAAAAGTTCTAGTGCCCTTTTTAAGTGACCAAAAAAAATGGAGGGCAACTAGGCCCCCTCCCACGCTCATTTTTTTCCCAAAGTCACCCGATCAAAATTTTGAGATAGCCATTTTGTTTAACATGGTTGAAAATATGATAAATATGTCTTTTAGGATGACTTAATCCCCCAAAGTCCCCAGGGGGAGGCTCAAAGTTATGAACTTTACCCAATGTTAACATATAGTATTGGTTATTGGGAAGTATACATACGTTTTCAGAGATTTTTTCTGGTAGTGGGGTGGGGGGAGTGGATCAGGGGTTATGTGGGAGGATCTTACCACGAAGGAAGTTTTCATGGGAGAAGGCTGTCCCCTCCTCAACGCCTCGCTCTTTACACTAAAGTTTGACTTTCTCACAACTCTTTTTTTTTAAACAATGAAAAACTTTAGCGTAAAGAGTGAGGCGTTGAGGAGGGGACAGCCCCTTTCATATACGGAATAATTTCTGTTCGTTTTAAGTTTTAACGTCGTTCCTTACTTTCAATTAAAAAAACTTGTTTTTTTTTTTATTTAATCTTAGTCAAGAGGCCGAGAAGCGATCAATAAATAAAAAAATTCTTATAGTAATTAAATGATACAGCCTACTTTAGCAATAGATAATAATAATAAACCATACAAAGAAATAACATTATAAAATTATATAAATATATAAATAAAGCAAATATTGTTAGTTAGATTATACAATTCACTTTACGATAAATAAAAGTTCAAATAGGGATAAAATCCTTTTAATAGACAGTGATGATTCATCACTGTCTTATAAAAGGATTTTATCCCTATTTGAACTTTTATTTATCATCATGGAAAGGCAGTGTGGTCTCCGAAATTATCTAATTCACTTAACGATTTTTGCTGGACAGCACTGGACAGCACTAGACTTTACGATTTTGCTGGATAGCACTGGACAGTGTTTTTTTTTTTCCTTTTTATGTCCAGGTTGGATATACCCTGGATTGAAATTTCCTCTTTTATAACATACTCCAAGTACTCTTTGCTTTAACTAACTTTTACTTATGCTACCCAATGCACTGCGTAGCGCAGGTACCGATCTCCTGATTTCCTGCGTGGTTGAAGGTAAATCAACCGACACTTCCCGTTTTTCCCACAGATTCAGGTACCCATTTAGAGCTGGTACAGAGTCATACCATTGACCCCTGTTCCAAACCATTATATACTCTTTGGAGTAAGTTTAATTCAACGCACTTTTGTTAGTAAAATGAGCTTCTCTTTATTAGAATAAAGATCTTCTTGTCTGAATCTTAAATATTAGCATCAGACTTACCTTGCAGGTTGGCGTACTAGTTTCTCTGTCACCATTTGGCATTTGCATCATCTGATTCCCTTTAGAGTCCCTCCACAGCTTAGTTCCGTTAGGCCACTGTCTTTCTTCAGAGCCGTCACTATGAAAAATAGCAAAACATCCCCCGGGGAATTTCACTTCTCTCTTCCCAGACGAAAACCTGGTTTCTACGTGTCCCCTAAAATATTAACATAGTCATAATTATCGTTATCTCGTTTTTCTTTCATTGTCCTACGCTTTGTATTTTTATCATACTCATTCACTGTGGTTAAAGAACTTTTTTTTTTTTTTTTTTTTGTTAAACACCTGATGCAGCACTCTTTACTACATACAGTCACGAAAACATTGCAAAAAAATAAAGATAAATGCCATCAAAGTTATACAACTGTTTAATCATTGAGTCTATTGCACCGCAGTGGAGTGATCTCTGCTCGACAACACAGAAACTGGGGGTTCAACCCCAGCTAACTCAAGGATGGATGATATGTTTCCTACCTGACCTTGTAAAAGAGACCCAACATATAAAACGTCAACAATTTTCAACGTCCTACGCGCCGTCAATAGCTCTGGATTATTTTGGTCCTTTATCCTTTAGTCATCGAACACTAAATAAATAAACTTGATTAAGAAGCCAGTGTGACAAACTCCACTCTAAAAGGTCAAACATCAAACTGACTCTCAATGTTTTCCTCCCCGAATGCAGTGTTACCTGCCAGATGTCTGGTTTAGTGTTGCGCCGTCATAAAAGTGAAACTTTGCCGAAAGCGCCATTTTTCAGTGAAAATGCGCTGAACGAACGATTTTCCACAAAAAAAAAATCAATTTAAAAAATGCAATGTGCAACTACCTAAAAAAAGCGCTTAAATGGCGCAAATACATCTGGCAACTCTGCCGGAATGGTTCGTACTTTAAGATCAAAACTAGCGACGAACCTTACTTCAAATCTGCTCCGTTTTCATCTGATGGATCAGCCATACTGTTCTCTGAACGGTTTAGCTAGTAACATTCAAGGAGGGCACGAAGGGCACATCCAGCTTTTTTTGGGGGGGGGGGGGGGGCTATGGGGTTTTTACAAACAAAACCATTAAAAAACACATCCAAATTTGTCTTATATACATTTTTGTTTTTACAAGTCGGACAAAATTTCGAAAGGGAGGGGGGAACCCTGTAACCCTCCTCCCTGATAGTGCCTTGGAGGGCACTCATATTCAATAGACGAAGAACATATACAACGTAAACAAATCCGGTATATCTCCTTCTGGATAACCTATTACAAGTCAGATCACCATTCAGTGGGGCATGGACTAACCTTTGGGAATCAGGGTGTAAGAGCAATGTCACGTCAAAGAAGGCCACGTTGTCTCTTGCTTGATTTCCTCTTTTGTTCTTAGATACCTGTGCTTAATTCAACCCACAAGCTGATGTGCTACTCCTCATGCAGCTCTTGTCTCGGCACGTCATCACGTTCTGCTGGATACAGTCCTGGACCATTGAGGACTATTTTGATACATCATGGATCCCATCGAGGGTCATGAGGACAACAGTCAGTTTTGACGGTATTAAGGTAGAATTTGTCTGGCCAACACGATTTTTTATGCAGGGAGGGGCTTGCGTTGAACTGCCTTAGTGACAAAGGTATTCAGTAGCATTCTCCATAATGATGATGGTGCAGATGTCACATTCTTGCCCACGTCATATAATCTTATCTGCCACTAGATCGGGGAAATTCGACCCAAGAATATGCCTTGTGCAATAATTGGTCCCCATCGAAGAATAAAAGCCCCATCATCTTAACTTCATCCATAATCAATTCCCGTGTTCGTTGGACCACTCGTTGATGATGGTGGACTCTACAATACACTGAAAAGCAGCTCATCCAAATATCAAAATTACGTCTAAGATAGAATTAAATTTCCATTTTTCGTTCCAATTTTTACACCTTCTTTGATCTTTGGCTTTGATTAATCCGACCGCAAACACAGCATGAATAATACTCTAGTCACATTACAGGCGCACTTGTGGATAATGTCACGCATGGCTACAGCGCAAATAATACATCCCATTCGTGATGCGCTGCTTTGAGCAATGTTCACCCTTCAAACGCCATCTTTCTGATTGACTAATCAGAGTGAAAATTCAAAGTACAAACTTTAAAATTAGAAACGATGGAAAAGATATAGTATTAGTAGTCACTGTTTGGGAACTAGTTAGTTTTATTAAAGAATTCGAGCCGGGGTTTCACTATTTTAACTCCCCATTACTGTAGTAAAAGTGTAACGCTAAACTCGAGAAAAAGCTCATATTTTTTATAAATCAAGACTTTTTTCGTAGGTGTGACTATGGTGGGGATAGAACATAATCTTGACAGAGTTGCCAATAAAAGCGAGATAGGAGACGCTAAAGTAGGTCAAAAATATCTTGCCTTTGAAAATTATTGTTTTAAGTATTATTATAGTTGCAGAAACTCAAGGGGAGTGACTTGATATAACTTTTTACAATTATACCTACACTTTCTCATATTTCCCACGTAATTTGTCACTTTAAAATATCTTGAGTCTTGATCCGTTGTTGCATTGAAACATATTTCTAATTACTTTTATAAGGACCTTAGAGCACTATAGAAACCGAATAGCGCTAATTTGAGTGATCTCTAATGGTTCTAAAACATCTTAAACAGGTAGATATTAAAAGAAAAGAGAGGTACATAAACCAAGGCATGCCATGATACAGCCAATCATGTACATTTTCCCCATTCTAGGGACTCTTATGTTTTAATATGCAGTTTTGCCTATACTTATATTTGCATAGGTCACACTGCCTTTCAATTTAGAAAAAAATGTAACCATACAGAAATACGTAATTAACAGGTAAAACTTAAGATTTAAAATACATTTAATAACCATTGGTTATTCCATTGGTTATTTTTTTGTGTGCAGCATTTTTCGTTTCTTGTATTATTCTTTTGTATTTTTGTATTCATTTTTCGTTTCTTGTTTTCTTGGATGTTTTAGTTCTTTGGTCCAGCTTTTCTTCTTTCTGTTTTTTATTTAATATAGGGTTCCAGATATGAAGCCAAAATGGTCAGGTATTTTCTGTTTTAATAGAAATTTCTTGATTTTTATACCCGTTATCTATACATCTCATACATCTATATACATACATCCTATACATAAATCCTTGTATAAAAACTATATATTTTAATCAATTTATTTTTGTTTTGTCCCTACTTTGAGTCTAGTAATATAAAGTCCTTACTTTTTATTGACACATTCACTCAGAGCTAGTTTCCTAGGCTACAAGTCCAATCTTACTTTTCAGGTATCTCCAAGTAACTTGTTAACACTCATTACTTTCAGGTGTTGACAAAAAAGAGGAATGTAATAAAGTCAAACCTGGCAACCATGGAGAACGAACAATGTCCCACTTGTCACAATTCTAGATCATAGGTTCCCTAATTGATAGTAACGATCTCTATCGGGCAGTTGAGACCACCCAGCTGACATTGGGAATCATTAATAATCACAAGATTACATAACACAACGTAAAGTCTTCAGTTATACTAGTGTGAAAGGATCAACGGTTAATGGTGAAGAGAACTATAAAGGGTTTCTCCTTCTTATTTCTTACAAGAAAAATTTTGTTCTTCTTCTTCTTCAACAGAGGAACGTCATGAAAGAAAATACGGTAACTACCCGCCAATCAATAGGCTGAAAACATTCGTGTAATGTTGCTAGAGTGTTCCCAACTCTACGGACTTAACTGTGGATTTACGGAATTTGGGTCTATCTACAAACAAAAGAACGTAGCTAAGGAACAACGACGAAGAAACCAGAATCCTATTGACAGTGTCATGTTCACCCTTCCCTTATAGTATTTACCCAAGATCGCCAGAGAATTCTACTACAAATTCACATTTTCGATTCAACACCAACGCGTTGTGAGACTGAACCTTTGATACAATCTTATTTGCGAGTTTTTTCGTGTGTGTGGTATTGGGGTATTGGTGTTTTTTGTTTTTGAGAAACAAACAGGCACAAAATACAAGTTCTTCTTGACGTGATGATTCTTTCATCATCATCAGAAGAAGTATAAGCTGACTTGTTGACTTGGCTATTCAGGAAGAGAGGGAAAATTCAAAGATCTGCCATAAAGCAATCTATCCCCAAGAATATCAAGGTTCGATATTTTTAATAGGTGACTTATTCTCGAAGGAGATTAATGAGGAAGCAAACATTAAAGCACAAACTTACCAGCGAGGCCTTTTACTCTGAAAACTTATCAAGTCCTGCAAAAACATTAAGTACCTGCCAGAAGCAGAATATTTCCCCTGTCTACTGATTACTGGCTTATATGGGAATCTTTCAGTTCCTTTTGCCAGCTAATTCGCTGAAAACTAAAGTAAGGTCAATGGATTTAATTTTGACAATGCTGGAATAAAACAACCTTTTTGTTACATGGAAGTATCAGGATGACCTGACTGTCTTGAGTTAAATGTCTGCTTGGGTTTGCTCAATCTGTAAATCAATGTTTTTTGAACTTGCAGATTCCCATGCGTTTTAGAACTTCAAACTCTTCTGTTAACTATCTTCAAACTAGTGCTTAATGGCTATGTCATATTTCACCAAAAATTACATCATGACTGAATCTGTTGAATTCGTTCACAAAATGTTTTGTAAAGATGAATTATTTCTTTAAGTAAATAACAGGAAGGGAATGCGGACAAATCCTTTACAGAAAAGGAAATTTTGGAGAACTGTACCGGCCACTAAAAGAGAAAAATACTTCAAGTATGGCCGAAATTCCATTCTTGTACCTATGAACGTTTATGACAGAAATAACTGACGGATTTTTGCAGTCTTGTACTTGGACCATGAGAATTGTGGCACTTTGTTGCCTATAGTTTTTTTTTTTTTTACTGAATCCGAAACGACATCTACAGATTTTCTAAAGGAAGGTTACTACGTTTAACAGATTATAAAAAAGGAGCTAATAGAAACACTGCGCAAATATTTCTCCATTGATTCCGGATTATTGTCATTCGGTTTCCGATCAAACAGTTCGTGGTAACGAACTGTAAGTAAGGAGCAACCCAGCTCAATAGTAACCGAAACTCTAAAAAACAATATTTTGATACCAATAACTACACCAAAAGAATCAGATTTGTATGCTGATTTCAAATATATAAGTTTCATCAAGTCTTATCAAGTTTAGTCTTACCTATCAAAAGTTACGCGCCTGAGAAAATTTGCCATATTTTCGAAAAAAAGGGGAAACACCCCCTAAAAATTTAAAGTGACTACAAGTGAACAAAATAATTAGTACCGGTACTGAAACTTCGGTGCTTGAAACTATGAACTAAGTGCTTTCATGCTCTCATTATAAGCCTCGTCCTAACGACACGTTTCCTTTCACTTATAACATCCTTTATAAGGCATCCTTAGATCTAGTCTTCAGAAAGTCTTTTGTCTCATTTTTAATAGTTTTAAACACTTCTATTATATTATGCTTAATTGTGCAATTAATTATTTGTAGTCTAATGTTACAGCATAGACAACTCAGTAAGTGACAGCTATTAGACTAATCAGCGTTCAATTAATCAGCGGCCAATTGACTGCAAATTTTGCCTTTAAAGGTTGCAACTGGTCTTTGGTATTTGATTAAAAAAAAAAACAAAAAAAAAACAAGTTTTTTTTAACTGAAAGTAAGGAGCGACATTAAAACTTAAAACGAACAGAAATTATTCCGTATATGAAGGGGGCTGTCCCCTCCTCAACGCCTCGCTCTTTACGCTAAAGTTTGACTCTCTCTCACAACTTTATTTTTAAAACAATTAAAAACTTTAGCGTAAAGACCGAGGCGTTAAGGAGGGGCCAGCCCCTTTCATGTAGGGAATAATTTCTGTTCGTTTTAAGTTTTAATGTCGCTCTTTACTTTCAGTTAAAAAAAACTTTTTTTAGTTAATTTTCACAAGAGATCGAACATCACTAGTGCTTCTAGTGTCTCTTTGACAATTACTGTCTCATTTCTGTAAACTTTCATCCACCTCAGTTTTCCCGAAACTAGTTATTTTTTTAAAGCAACCTTAAATAAAATCACTTTCCCAATTTCAAATAAAGGCATTCTGCCTGCAATCATTAAGGGAGAGGCACGCTGCCTTTAGTTGAGCTAATTGAAAGAGGCTTGATGACTTCAAAAAAGAAACTACTTCTGATAAAGCACTTTTTTGTCTAATTTGATAGTCTTAAGCAGGGCCGTATTCAGGATTTTTGTTCGGGGACGGTTTTTTTTGTGTGTGTGGGGGGGGGGGGGGGGGGGGGGGGGGGGGGGGGGTTACAGAAAGCACTTTAAAAAACGCATTCAAACCCCTCTACCCCCCCCCCCGTACCTCCACTGGATACGGTCTTGATTTTAAGATTAAAGTGCCTTGTGCAAGTTTTGATATTCTATTTGTCTAAGAAAAACGAAAACTTCACTATCATTTGGTAGCTTAGATTCTATTCTATTTACCAAATCGATTTTTTGAAATTTGGGGTACACTGTTTTTTTTGGATAAAAAATACGATGGAAATCGTTTAAAAAAGCCCAATTTTTCTAATTTTAAGCAAGTTTAGACCCTGCTCTAAGAAAAAAAATCTAAGTAATTTCATAACTCTGGCTCGGGGAATGGATAGATCTGAGGTCAAGAAATCCAACGATATAAGTATCTTGTTTTTGTGATACAATATATAGCTGAAAAATTGTCACAAAATTACTTGCATCAGAGGGAAACATATAACTTAAGTCATTGATTTTTGGAAAGATTTAGGAAGCTCTATAACTTTATCCAAGTTTATGCAAGTCGAAAGGCACTTCTTGAGTTTTTATTATTGTTTTCTAAAGGCACTAGAAAACTAACAAGGGTCAATATTATTTTATTTATTTATACCAGCAACAACCTATTTTTCATAAAAAACTATCCCCAAAATCGTTCTAGATATTTTTTTATACTATTTTCTGTTTTCTGTTTTGACTGGTAAATGTCTAGATTCATTTTAAAATGGGCACAAGCTTCTTTGTTCTACAGACAGAAAAGGAAAAAACTACAAGAGTTCGGTCTTCTACGATTTAACATGGGAAGATATATATATACAATATATATATATATATATATATATATATATATATATATATATATATATATATATATATATATATATATATATATATATATATATATATATATATATATATATATATATATATATATATATATATATATATATATATATATATATATATATATATATATATATATATATATATATATATATATATATATATATATATATATATATATATATATATATATATATATATATATATATATATATATATATATATATATATATATATATATATATATATATATATATATATATATATATATATATATATATATATATATATATATATATATATATATATATAGAGAGAGAGAGAGAGAGAGAGAGAGAGAGAGAGAGAGAGAGAGAGAGAGAGAGAGAGAGAGAGAGACAGAGAGAGAGAGAGAGAGAAAGACTCAAGTGGACTTAATTTTAAGGGATGAGCAACATGGTTTCCACCCAAAACGTTCTTGCTGCGACCTGATATTTAGCTTACGTGTTCTACTGGAGGAATCAAACGAATAGCAAGTGCAGATTATTTTAGTGTTTATAGACTTTTTGAAAGCATTTGACTCTGTGCACCGAGAGGCAATGTGGAAAATTCTCCTAGCGTATGGAATGCCTCCGAAAATTGTGAATATGATTAAAGCCCTGTACGCTACGCAGGTTTGTGCGATCCAGACAGAAAATGGGCTGTCACAGTTGTTCCCTGTCGAATCCGGTGTAAGGATGTTTACTATCTCCAATATTATTCGCAATACTTATAAATTTTGTGCTTTGAGCTTGCCACTTTAGAGGAGGCATACAACTAAGCCCCGAGCGTCAAATACACGACTGCAATTTTGCTGACGATATCGCTCTCGCATCTCACTGCCATGAGGACATTCAACAATAATTTAAATGAACTAGCATCGAAAGCTGCCCCCATGGGCCTGAAGATTAATGTTGATAAAACAAAAAGTATGTCAAACGGAGTTATGACGACCATTGCAGCTGGCATTCGATACGAAGGCACTGATATAGAAGAGGTCAGAGAATTTAAGTACCTCGGTAGTACAATTGCCCAAGATGGGAATTGTGATAGAGAAGTCATGCAACGTATAGCATATGCAGGTGGAACATTTTCTCAGCTGAAGAATATTTGAAGATGTGGAAACTTCTCTCAGAAGTTGAAATTGCGACTGTTTAGGAGTAATGTACTCTCTGTACTTTTATATGTATGTGAGTCCTGGAGCCTTTCAAAGAATGCTGAGAAAAGACTACTTGGCTTCGAGAATAATTGCCTGCGTAGAATCCTTGCAGTACATTGGACCGATAGAGTAACGAACGCCCAGATAAGGGCTGATACCGAACAACCACTGGTGACTGACGATATCAGAATGAGAAAGCATGAGCGAAGCATGAGCGAAGGACGCCTCCCACACCATTTATGGTGTTGGACCCCACCCGGCATTCGAAGGAGAGGAAGACAACGCAGCACACTTGGTCGATCCCTGGAGAAAGAGGTGACGAGATTCCGAACCACTCTTAACGAATTTTGGTCTTTGGCACAAGATTGGTCAAGTTGGAGGTCAACCGTCGCTGCCCTATGCGCCCCCTGGCGTAGGAGGATCTAAGTCTAAGTAAGTAAGATAATGAAAAACTGAAAGCCTGATTTAACAGAGCTAAGAATCAAAAAGCGGACCTTTGGTCCAAAATCATTCAGTCTTTTTAATATTAAAAATGAGTTCACAATAAATAGAAACAAAAGACATTTCAGGAACATTTCACCAAATAAACGATTTAGGCAACAGAAGAAAAACACAGTGATGGACTCGGAAAGAGGGCCAATAGCGTCAGGCAACTTCTTTGAAAAAGTGGAAATTTTCTTATTTGCGACAGAATTCTTCTTTATTAACCCTACCCTAGATTTTAGAATAAAAGGTATGTAAAGGTAAAGGATACGGCAGTAGACCCTTAGAGTTGCTGATCTCTGTTTCAAGGTCCTTCAGCCAGGAACCAGTCCAGGCCAGCTATCCTGTGCTTTCGCAAACCCTTCCTGCTTACCCTCCCCAGATTTCTCCAGGTACCCATTTAGAGCTGGGTCGACTCTGGCTGAGCTTACAGAGTCACGCCACTGACCCCCGTCCCAAACCAAATAACTGGCCACACCAGGAGTCGAGCCCTCGCCCTTTGGACAAAAGATTCCAAATCCAGGGTACCAACCACTTGGCTAGGACGACTCTAAAAAAATTAATGTATCGACCAAAGAAATATATCATTCAATATTAAGAAAATAATAATGACTTCTTTTTATTTTTTCACATCTTTTTTTTTTAACGTCAAATTCTATATTCAGTTCTTCAGAAGCTAGTCGCAAAACATGAGAATATTATGCAGATGATTTCTTAGAGGGATTTAGGCAGCTCCTTAGCTTTCTTCGAGCTTATGAAATTTGAAGGACACTTCTTGAGTTTTCATTTTTTTTTTTTTTTTTTTTTAATGCACTGAAAATTCAAAGAAAACTAATGATGTACATATGCTATTCGTCTATTTCACTACAAGAAAAAATATAAAAAAAATTCCAGAAATTATTATATTTTTATTGTTCTGAACTATTGATTCAATATATTTGTGAGAACTATTACCGGAGCCGCAAATAAAAAAAAAAATATGCTTTTTCAACCAAGAACCAGCAAAATTGGATCCTTAAATAGTTCGAACATAAAATGTATGTCTTGAAAAAAAAGGGTAGGATTTTCGGTTATTGACTTGTCGATTCCGGCGTTCGGTCCTCACAAATAGGTAGAATCAAAAAACCACCACAAAACACAAACAAAATAAGAATTAAGCCAGGGAGTTGAACAAAGCAAATATGTTCTGGAAAATATGCTCCACATAATTTTGGGAAAAACCCTAAGACCATTTCCAGCTGAAGATTAGTGGGTAAAGTTTAAATCAGCAACATATCAACATACCTATTGAATCGTCTCTGTTTTCTGTTTTACAGACTTGATAAAATTAGCTTCTAAACAGTTCTAAGTGAAATCGTTGATTAAAGATCCCTTTTAGTGGTGGCAGGTTTGAGGGTTGAAACTGCATAACAACAGGGTAAAAAGTCAAAAAACAAAGTTCCACACAGGGAGGCAGAGATAAAACTCAAAGGACATCAAAATAATAACATCTTTTGCTTCCTGGACCCATCTTAGATTTATGCATACCTGAAAACTGCGATTTT
This sequence comes from Artemia sinica, assembly GCA_027921565.1. Classification (NCBI taxonomy): domain Eukaryota; kingdom Metazoa; phylum Arthropoda; class Branchiopoda; order Anostraca; family Artemiidae; genus Artemia; species Artemia sinica. The sequence goes on along the minus strand of JAPEVW010000531.1, from coordinate 26,296 downwards.
CTCATATTTTCCTTCTGGTTGTTTCAAAATTATGGAGTTTTTGGGTCAGTACTATGTTTTTTGGTTGGTGTTGCCACATTGAACCGTAAATATATATAAGCAAGAATAATTAATTAAATTTCACGACGCTTTTCGTCAGTAAAAATTCAAGCATTAACAATTTGTTGAGTCCAAAAATTTAACTGCACCTTCTTAACTTGAGCCCATAAATTCGACTACAACTTCTTAAAGTATTTTTTACAACATATTTGTAGCTCATTTTTGGCTGTTTTCCACCCCCGTTTTTTTTTTTTTTTTTTTTTTTTTTTTTTTTTTTTTTTTTTTTTTTTTTTTTTTTTTTTTTTTTTTTTTTTTTTTTTTTTTTTTTTTTTTTTTTTTTTTTTTTTTTTTTTTTTTTTTTTTTTGCGGCCGCTTGAAGCAAAAACTCCTTAATTTTATATGAGGTCTATACCTTATTTTTCATTAAAAAATTAAAGTCCCCATCTTTCCTTACTTTTTGAAGATATATATGGTTGTACAACTTTTCACGTAACCAATTGAGAAATGAGATTTTGTTTTTATTGTTCTTGGTACTACAAGCGAAATTATTTATGTGGAAGTTTAGATAGGGATAAATTTTTTATTTCATAGAAAATTCCCGATTTATATAGGGAAGGCAAATTAGAGAATATTCTAGGGAACTATCTTTGATGGCACAAAATTTCAAGGATGTATCGGTTAATAAATAATAGTAGCTTTTCTTTATTTCCTTCGTTTTTTTTTGTAAAAAAAAAGTACAATTCTTCGTAAGTTTTTCATATGACAATTGTGCAAAGTTCTCTAGGTTAAAAAGATTATTATCCCTAAATCAAGTATAGAAACTTCCTCATGAACAAGAAGCCCCTGTCCTTACAATAGGTTCGCACACGCATCAAAAAAATTCTGTGATAAGACAGAATCGTTCAAAGGGAGGGGGAACAAGCTGCCCCAGATCCTGTGGCTGGAGAGAGCGCGGCTGCACTATCCCTAAATCAAGTATAGAAACTTCCTCATGGACAAGAAAGTCCCTGCCCTTACAATAGGTTCGCACACACATAAAAAAAAAATTCTGTGATAAGACAGAGTCGTTCAAAGGGAGGGGAACAAGTTGCCCCGGACCCTATGGCTGGAGAGTGTGGCTGTGGCTTTGCCTACTTTGATCATATTTTTTCCTTTGATTCGGGTTTGTTGCATTTATTTGACACGAGAGGGGGCGCTGTAGTTAATTTTGCCCCGGGCACCACCAGCCTTAGAAACAGATCTGGTGATTGGCAATATTTTTAAATTCGGTAAATGAGGAAACTTTAGTTGTTGTTATATTCGCACAGAATTGTCTCTTCTATGACTGTTGCATGGAAAAATCTAAACAATTTACATGGCTTTTGTTTTTGCCTGGAAAAAATTGCCTATTTGGCTCATTTTATCAACTTAATAAATTGCTTGACAAAGAAACTGTTCCTTAGTTCGTCAACTAAATTGTTACGTCATATGTTTTTACTTTTATAGCTTTAATAAACTAAATTGTTACGTCAAATGTTTTTAATTTTATAGCTTTAATAAATCAAATAATAAATATTAACATTTTGATTACTAAATATCAATATATGTATATTAAACTGACAATGCACATTCATTTGCATTTTTTTTCAGTAAGGTGCAAATTATGTTCTGGCCTTGGGATGGCATAGGGGTTTTCAGCCCTAGTCATGTTAATTTCTGCATGTTTTGAGTTTGACTCGGTTATTTATTGTAATTTCTGTTCGTTTTGGGTTTCATTTATTTATCGATGCTCATCTGTGGTAGTTTCACGCTTGGTAGATTATTTGATTTTATTTTTGCCCATTTTTGGTTTAATGGAGTTCTTTACAAGATTTTATATTTTGGCCTGCTATTTGTATGCTGGAGGAAAATTTTCAGCAATTTTTAACAACATACACCCTTTTAAGATCTGGACAGAAATAGTAGTGTTTAATTTAGCTTCATAACTCCTCTAATTGACCTGAAATAGAAAACATGATACCATTCGCAAAGAAAATCTGCTTATTTTCTTTGATAGCTTGGATACACTTACGCTATTTTGATTTGGTTAAATTTTAAGAGCCGAAGTAGCCCCGAAAGTTTGAACATAATACCCTCAGGTGTTCTTGGGATACTACTGAGATGCCTTATTGGGAATTAGCATTAACACAGTGCATTTTGATTTAATCTTAAGGCAACATTTAGTTTTTAAACATAATGGGCAAATGGGAGGGTGGGCGTGGGAGGGGGACTAGTTGCCCTCGAATTACTTTCGATTATTAAATAGGGCTTTAACCCTTTCTATTTTCAATCGAATGAGCCCTTTTTAAAGTTCCTACGACAATTCCTTCGATAAAAAGTGTAAAAAAGTCCAAAAAAAAAAAAAAAAAAAAAAAAAAAAAAAAATACATTGTACTCACATTGATCTTTACTATAAAAATGTAAAGCCTTCCAATCAATTTCGACTATTAAAAGGGCACTAGCCCTTTCAATTTCCAATCGAATGAGCCCTTTTTGAGTTTATACGACAACGCTTTCTATAAACACCTTATATGCCCCCAAGGCATAACTTAAAATCCTTGCCTTGAGGGATGGGGGGGGGGGGGGGTGTCATCCTCAAAGACCTAATTTCCAGAACTTTCAACTACGTTGAAGAAAATTTCCGCCTCAAAATTTTGATTGGATGTGTTTGGGGAAATGGTGGGCGTAAGAGAGGGGGGTTAGTTACCCTCCAATTACTTCCGACTAATAAAAAGGGCACTAGCCCATTCAATTTCCAATCGAATGAGCCCTTTTTGAAGTTTCTACGAAACGCTTTCTATAAAAACCTTATATGCCCTAGGGCATAACTTACAACCCTTGCCCTGAGGGCTGTGAGGGGGTTGTCATCAGGGTTACCAAGTGGACATATTTTACGTCCAAAGGACATATTTCTATGTACCCGGGACATAATGACATAATACAACAAAAAAGGGACACATTTTAGAAGTTTGGGACATAAAGTGGAGACTTTTTCCAAATTTATAACATAAAACAAAATACTTTCGTAAAAAAAAATGTCACTCATCACCAAATGAGTGCTAAAACTTTTATCTATGCATTTTTTTTACGTTTTATGTAGTATTTTTCGGGGTTGCTTACTCTTTCCTGAAGCAAACGTTTTGAACATTCTTCGTCTATAAATGGTTTTATGATACCCTGATTTTACTCGCCACAGTCAAAATAACAGAGAAGCTGGCACCTTTGCTGTATGCACTCACTTCCAGCTTCTGAGATTCAGCCAGAAATTTGAGAAGAAACAAAATGGAAACTTTGGATTCTGGATGGTTTGGAATCAAAAGCAAAGTATATATATATATATATATATATATATATATATATATATATATATATATATATATATATATATATATATATATATATATATATATATATATATATATATATATATATATATATATATATATATATATATATATATATATATATATATATATATATATATATATATATATACTATATATATATATATATATATATATATATATATATATATATATATATATATATATATATATATATAATATATATATATATATATATATATATATATATATATATATATATATATATATAGATATATATACTATATATATATATATATATATATATATATATATATATATATATATATATATATATATATATATATATATATATATATATATATATATATATATATATATATATATATATATATATATATATATATATATAGTAACAGTTCATGGTAGCAAACTGTAGGAGCGACCCGGCTCAATAGGAACTGAAATTTTAGAAAACGAAATATTGATATTAATAGATATATCAAAAGAATTAACTTATTGTGCTGATTCCAAATATATAAGTGTCATTGAGTTTAGTTTTACCCATCAAAGGCTACGAGCCTGTGAAGATTTGCCTGATTTTAGAATAAAGAATGAAACACCGCCTAAAAGTTATAGAATCTTAATGAAAATCACACAATTAGATTCAGCATATCAAAAAAACTTACAGAAGAGGTTTCAAGCTCCTATCTGAAAAAAAGTGGATTTTTTAATTTTTTACCAAAAGAAAGATTATGGATTCCTGTTTGTTTATTGTTTTTCGTTTTTTTTTTTTTTTTTTTTTTTTTTTTTTTTTTTTTTTTTTTATTCAAGGATCCAGTGATCCTTGAATATCAGGAAAGGGCTCATTCAAAGGGGGAATTAAAAGTTTTAGTGCCCTTTTTAAGTGAGCAAAAATATTGGATGACAACTATACCTCCTCCCACGCCCCTTTTTTCTCGAAATCGTCCGATAAAAATTTTGAGATAGCCGTTCTGCTCAGCGTAGTTGAAAGACCGAATAATTATGTCTTTAGACACAACACGACTCCCCACAGCCCCTGGGGCAAGGTCTAAGTTATAAAATGTGCCCATTGTTTACGTATATTGCTATACGGTACAGCATTTGCTATTGGGAAGTATGAATACACGGGGGGGGGGGGATTTTCTGCTTGGGCTATTTTCCAGGGGGAAAATATGCCATGGCCCTAGTCTAAAGAAAAAAAAATTTAATAAATAATACATTGTGCCAACATCGTTCTTTACTTAGGCAGCGCGATTGCGCTGCCTAAGAACATAAGAGGAGCTCTTATGTTCATTATTACAAAACTAACAACTTAAATTTAATACATTGCTGCTGAAGTAATGAAGATCTGAGACAAGTCTCGAGGTAAATTACAGTTCCTATTCCTTCATTGAGGAATATTCACAATGAGGCTCTCTATTATCCATTATCCACAATGAGGCACTGATAAAAATCAAACTGCCTTTATTATTTTTTTTTTTTTAACTTGAATGAACTCAGGAAAGAAATTATATCAATGCAATTTAGAGCCCTTAGCAAATTACCTTTGCATTGTTATGGATTTCAAGCGGCTTTATCGTATTTTTTTTGTAAATTAAGAGGAGTTTGTATGCTCACTATAACCAAAATAACAATTTAAATTAAATATTAAGCTTCTGGTGTGAACGAAAATTACTCCCCCCCCCCATGTTTAATAGTTATATTCTCCTTTTTTCAAATTCGGTCAGCGACAAAACCCCAGCAAACTCACTGATTCAGTTTGATTTCACCAATGTTTCTTCCAGATCGGCCTCAGATTCGTTTGGCCTTATGAGAAAGGCAAAAAAGTACGACATTTGGCAAACTATCATCCGTAAAACGCGACCTGGCCGTCATACCCTTTCTTTTATTAACCCTAGAGCAGTGGCTTGCAACCGATTGATTTTGGGTTACGCTCCAACTAGGCATTCCTAAAATCCCGATGCCCCCCCCCCACCCTCCCCGTTATTTTTTAATCTTGTTCCGCTCATTCTGTTTGATTTCACCGATGTTTCTTCCGACTGGCTTGCAACCGATTTTGGGTTATACCCCAACTAGGCATTACTAAAATCCCGACCCCCCCCCCCCCTTGATTTTTTAATTTTGTTCTGCTCATTCGGTTTGATTTCACCAATGTTTCTTCCGATTGGCTTGCAACCGATTTTGGGTTATGCCCCAACTAGGCATTTCTAAAATCCCAATGCCCCCCCCCCCCCCTTCCATGATGTTTGACTCTTGTTCCGCTCATTCGGTTTGATTTCACCAATGTTTCTTCCAATTGGCTTGCAACCGATTTTGGGTTATACCCCAACTAGGCATTACTAAAATCCCGACACCCCCCCCCCCCTTGATTTTTTAATTTTGTTCTGCTCATTCGGTTTGATTTCACCAATGTTTCTTTCGATTGGCTTGCAACCGATTTTGGGTTATGCCCCAACTAGGCATTTCTAAAATCCCAATGCCCCCCCCCCCCCTTCCATGATGTTTGACTCTTGTTCCGCTCATTCGGTTTGATTTCACCAATGTTTCTTCCAATTGGCTTGCAACTGATTTTGGGTTATGCCCCAACTAGGTATTTCTAAAATCCCGATCCCCCCTCCCCGTGATTTTTGAATCTTATTCTTCAAAATTTTACGTATTTTCCCCTGAAGGAGGAATCCCCTATAGGTCTTCCTATTGGTTGAGATGCAAACTCAACGCCTTTTTTTAATGTTGATGCTTTTTCGACTAAAGTCCGTAAGGCATACGGGATGCTTATATCCTCGAAGATCTGTTGTAATCGTTATATTCGCGCAAATTGTATTCTTCCCTTGTTATGCCTCATATTCTCGATCTTTCTCCTTTTTGGTGTCTGCTAACGGATAAAAACAAATGTACACACCGGTCTTGTTTTAATCATTTTTTAAAGTTTCTGTAAAATTTGCCCCCTTGAAGAAGTAATTCCATGATAAGTGTAAAGTACCGCAATCCTGATCCGTACCTGTTTATACAGAAAAGAACTCTGAAGTTTCGGCATAGTTTGAGGAAACACGCTCTAACAATTTTCTTTATTAATTTTTGTTTCTTTAATAGCGTTTTTCTCTTTATTAGTGTTTATCTTTAGTATCCTTTATTCATATTAAACTTGTGATTTTGTATCTTAAAAGTGGGCAATCAAACACATTCATTCATCAATATTTGACCACTGTCATTACATTGGCTTCCAACGTTCTATTCTCAGTTCCCACACTCATCTTCCCATCCATCCAAACTTTTTCTAATTGTGAAAAAAGATAACATGGTGTCATGCCTAGTCTACTTATTCTTTTTCAATGCCATCTTTACTAACAATACTACCCAAGTAACTGAAGCTATCCACTTGATCGATTTCTCGTTACTTAACATTGCTTTTTCACCTTTATTTATTCCTATTCTAAACGGTTTTAGTCTTTTAAACATTTATTTTTATTAATGTTAGTTTGATATTTTCTCAAAATAATAATTTTTACATTATTAATTATGTTTGTCACCATTAACTGTTATGAAAAATTATGCAAAAGCTTTTCAAAATCATTAGTAGCCCTTGTATTTTCTATTCGCATTAGTAAGTAATTTCTATTTGCATTAGTAAATAATCATTAATAGTCCTTACATTTTTATTTGCAATAGTTAAATATTTTCTATTTGCATTGGTAAATAATCATTAGCAGCCCTTGTACTTTTTATTTTCATAAGTAAATAATTTCTATTTGCATTAGTAAATAATCATTAAAAGCCCGTGCACTATCTATTTGCATTAGTAAAGTAATTTCTATTTGCATTAGTTAATAATCATTAGCAGCCCTTGCATTTTTTATTTGCATAAGTAAATAAATTATATTCGCATTAGTAAATAATTTCTATTTGTATTAGTAAATAATCATAAGTAGCCCATGCATTTTCAATGTGCATTAGTAAATAATTTCTATTTGTGTTAGTAAATAATCATTAGCAACCCCTCTTATTTTTGTTTGCATAAGTAAATAATTTCTATTTGTATTAGTAAATATAAAAATTTCCATTTGTATTAGTAAATAAACATTAGTAGCCCTTGCATTTTCTATTCGCAGTAGTAAATAATTTCTATTTGCATTAGTAAATAATCATTAAAAGCCCGTGCACTATCTATTTGCATTAGTAAAGTAATTTCTATTTGCATTAGTTAATAATCATTAGCAGCCCTTGCATTTTTTATTTGCATAAGTAAATAAATTATATTCGCATTAGTAAATAATTTCTATTTGTATTAGTAAATAATCATAAGTAGCCCATGCATTTTCAATGTGCATTAGTAAATAATTTCTATTTGTGTTAGTAAATAATCATTAGCAACCCCTCTTATTTTTGTTTGCATAAGTAAATAATTTCTATTTGTATTAGTAAATAATTTCCATTTGTATTAGTAAATAAACATTAGTAGCCCTTGCATTTTCTATTCGCAGTAGTAAATAATTTCTATTTGCATTAGTAAATAATCATTAAAAGCCCGTGCACTATCTATTTGCATTAGTAAAGTAATTTCTATTTGCATTAGTTAATAATCATTAGCAGCCCTTGCATTTTTTATTTGCATAAGTAAATAAATTATATTCGCATTAGTAAATAATTTCTATTTGTATTAGTAAATAATCATAAGTAGCCCATGCATTTTCAATGTGCATTAGTAAATAATTTCTATTTGTGTTAGTAAATAATCATTAGCAACCCCTCTTATTTTTGTTTGCATAAGTAAATAATTTCTATTTGTATTAGTAAATAATTTCCATTTGTATTAGTAAATAAACATTAGTAGCCCTTGCATTTTCTATTCGCAGTAGTAAATAATTTCTATTTGCATTAGTAAATAATCATTAAAAGCCCGTGCACTATCTATTTGCATTAGTAAAGTAATTTCTATTTGCATTAGTTAATAATCATTAGCAGCCCTTGCATTTTTTATTTGCATAAGTAAATAAATTATATTCGCATTAGTAAATAATTTCTATTTGTATTAGTAAATAATCATAAGTAGCCCATGCATTTTCAATGTGCATTAGTAAATAATTTCTATTTGTGTTAGTAAATAATCATTAGCAACCCCTCTTATTTTTGTTTGCATAAGTAAATAATTTCTATTTGTATTAGTAAATAATTTCCATTTGTATTAGTAAATAAACATTAGTAGCCCTTGCATTTTCTATTCGCAGTAGTAAATAATTTCTATTTGCATTAGTAAATAATCATTAGCAACCCCTCTTATTTTTGTTTGCATAAGTAAATAATTTCTATTTGTATTAGTAAATATTCATTAGTAGCCCTTGTATTTTCTATGTGCATTAGTAAATAATTTCTATTCGTATTAGTAAATCATCATTAGTAGCCCTTGCATTTTCTATTTGCAGAAGCAAATAATTTCTATTTGCAGTAGTAAATAATCATTAGCAACCCCTCTTATTTTTGTTTGCATTAGTAAATAATTTCTATTTGTATTAGTAAATAATCATTAGTAGCCCTTGCATTTTTCTATGTGCATTATTAAATAATTTCTATTTGTATTAGTAAATAATCATTAGTAGCCCTTGCATTTTCTATTTGCAGAAGCAAATAATTTCTATTTGCATTAGTAAATAATCATTAGCAACCCCTCTTATTTTTGTTTGCATAAGTAAATAATTTCTATTTGTATTAGTAAATATTCATTAGTAGCCCTTGCATTTTCTATGTGCATTAGTAAATAATTTCTATTCGTATTAGTAAATCATCATTAGTAGCCCTTGCATTTTCTATTTGCAGTAGTAAATAATTTCTATTTGCATTAGTAAATAATCATTAGCAAGCCCTCTTATTTTTGTCTGCGTAAGTAAATAATTTCTATTTGTATTAGTAAATACTCATTAGTAGCCCTTGCATTTTTTATGTGCATTAGTAAATAATTTCTATTTGTTTTGGTAAATAACCATTAGTAGCCCTTGCATTTTCTATGTGCATTAGTAAATAATTTCTATTTGTGTTAGTAAATAATCATTAGCAGCCCCTCTTATTTTTTGTTTGCACTATTTGTACTAGTAAATAATCATTAGTAGCCCTTGCATTTTCTATTTGCAGTAGTAAATAATTTCTATTTGTACTAGTAAATAATCATTAGTAGCCCTTGCATTTTCTATTTGCAGTAGTAAATAATTTCTATTTGTATTAGTAAATAATCATTAGCACCCCTCTTATTTTTGTTTGCATAAGTAAATAATTTATATTTTTATTAGTAAATAATCATTAGTAGCCCTTGCATTTTCAAGTGTTATTCCCCTCTTTCTTCAACCGACTTCTCCAGTATGCATTTCGATTGCATGAGAAGAGGAAAAACATAATTTTTGTATTATTTTGATTCTTTGAGGGAGACAAGGTGCCTGGAGTTAAAATAATTAAAAAACAACTCTAATGAGTTGTTTTTTAAACGAGATTTGCTACAGCAATTTTTTGTTACAGCTGTAACGAAATCCTGTATGCATGAGAACATATTATATTGGCATTATTCTACATGCTGAATTTGAAAGTTGTACCAGGGCCTGCCAAAAGCTCAATTACTTCTAACGACTTTACGCGTTTTCGCTTTTTTTCGAATTTCCCTTCCTCTTCCCACAACTAAATTCAGCGTAAATACCTGACTAAGGTATATTTTGCGGTATCATACTAAGCTAAATCGTAGATTTAGCTAAAGAGTAGATGTAGCTTTGTAGATGTAGCTACAAAGCTCTATCTCCTTCACGTTATTCTAAAACAAGGTCTAACAGTATTTTGTTTTGACTCTGTTGCCTATTGAAAAAGAACCCAAAAATAATTTTTAAATTTCCGATGTTTTAAAATATAATTTGACGATTTCACAGCGGTCTAGGACTTCATTTTTGGGCGACAACACATTAATTTGCGTAGTACTAAACACAAAATGGAGACTATCCTATGGTCAGATTTTGTGATTCCCAATTTGTGTATTTTAAAAGGAACTTGAAAATGAATTATTCGTAGCCTACAACAATTGAATACAGCTTCTAAGACCCCATTCACAATGGAATTTTACCAATGCCAAGATTGAGCCAGCACCAATTTAAACCAATCAGATTTTTCATAGAATTATTTGATTAGTTAAAAATTCTACGAAAAATTCTGATTTGCTCAAATCAGCGCTAGCCATATATCGATATTAGTAAATTCTCATTGTTAGCCGGCCTTAATTTCGGCAAGACACTCAGCATCTTCATCCAAGTCTGAACCGTATTTCAACAAGTTTGTTTATCATAGGCAGCGCAATGGCGCTGCCTAAGTAAAGAACGATGTGGGCACAATGTATTATTTATTTTTTTCGTGGTCTTAGACCAGGGCACTTCGTATCGAAGGAGTTGTCGTAGAAACTTCGAAAAGGGCTCAATCGATTGGAAATTGGAGTGGCTAGTGCCCTTTTTAATAGTCGAAAGCGACTGGAGTGCAAATAGACCCCCCCCCCCCACGCCCATCATTCCCCCAAACACATCCAATAAAAATTTTGAGATAGCCATTTTGTTAAGCGTAGTTGATTAATAGATAGAAAATATGTTTTTGAGGAGGACACTCCCCCACAACCCTCAGGGCAAGGGTTTTAAGTTATGCCCTGGGGGCATATAAGACCGATGTTGGCACAATGTATAATTTAGTATTTTTTTTTTACCACGCCCACCATTTACCAAAACGCATCCAATCAAAATTTTGAGATAGCCATTTTGTTCAGCGTAGTTGATTTCCAGATATAAATTATGTTTTCGAGAAGGCCACTCCCCCACAGCCCTCAGGGCAAGGGTTGTAAGTTATGCCCTGGGGGCATATAAGGTTTTTATAGAAGGTGTTGTCGTAGAAACTTCAAAAAGGCTCATTAGATTGGAAATTCAAAGGGCTAGTGCCCTTTTTAATAGTCGAAAATGATTAGAGGGCAACTAACCCCCTTCTCACGTCCACCTTTTTCCCAAACACATCAAATCAAATCTTTGAGATAGCCATTTTATTCAACGTAGTTTTAGTTCTGGAAATTAGGTCTTTGAGGGTGACAACCCCCCCCCCCCCCCCACAGCCCTCAGGGCAAGGGTTGTAAGTTATGCCCAGGGGGCATACAAGATTTTTATAGAACACGTTGTCATAGAAACTTCAAAAAGGGTTCATTCGATTGGAAATCGAAATGGCTACTGCCCTTTTTAATAGTCGAAAGTGATTGGAAGGCAACTATCACCCCTTCCACGCCCACCATTTCCCCAAACACATCCAATAAAAATTTTGAGATAGCCATTTTGTTCCACGCAGTTCAAAGTTCAGAAAATTATACCTTTGAGCAGGACACTCCCCCCACAGTCGTCAGGGCAATGGTTATAAGTTATGCCCTGGGGGCATATACGGTTTTTATTGAAATCTTTGTCGTGGAAACTTGAAAAAGGGCTCATTCAATTGGAAATTCAAAGGGCTAGTGCCCTTTTTAATAGTCGAAAGTGATTTAAGGGCAACTAACCCTCTCTCATGCCCACCTTTTCCCTAAACACATCCAATCAAAATTTTTAGATAGCCATTTTGTTCAACGTAGTTGAAAATTTTGGAAATTAGGTCTTTCAGGATGACAACCCCCCCCCACCACAGCCCTCTGGACAAGGGTTGTAAATTATGCCCTGGGGGCACATAAGATTTTTATTGAAAGCGTTGTCGTAGAAACTTCAAAAGGGCTCATTCAATTGGAAATTGAAAGGGCTAGTGCCTTTTTTAATAGTTGAAAGTGATTGGAGGGCAACTAAACCCCCCTCTCACACCCACCTTTTCCCCAAACACATCCAATCAAAATATTGAGATAGCTATTTTATTCACCGTAGTCTTAAGTTCTAGAAATTAGGTCATTAAGGATAACACCCCCTCCCCACATCCCTCAGGGCAAGGGTTGTAAGTTATGCCCTGGGGGCATATAAGGTTTTTATAGAACGCGTTGTCGTAGAAACTTTAAAAAGGGCTCATTCGTTTGGAAATTGAAATGGCTAGTGCCCTTTTTAATAGTCGTATCCATAGGTTTTTATTGAGAGCATTGTCGTAGAAACTTCAAAAGGGCTCATTCAATTGGAAACTGAAAGGACTAGTGCCTTTTTTTAATAGTTGAAATTGATTGGAGAGCGACTAACGCCCCTCTCACGCCTACCATTTTCCCAAACACATCCAATTAAAATTTTGATATATCCATTTTTTTCAACGTAGTTGAAAGTTTTGGAAATTAGGTCTTTAAGATGATAACCCCCTCAGAGCCCTCAGCGCAAGGGTTGTAAGTTATGCCCTGGGGGGCATATAAGGTTTATATAGAAAGTTGTAATAGAAATTTCAAAAAGGGCTCATTTGATTGGAAATTGAAATTGCCCTTTTTAATAGTCGGAAGTAAGTGGAGAGTAATTAACCCCCTTCTCACGCCCAACATTTCCCCAAAAACATTCAATCAAAGTTCAGAGATAGCCATTTTGTTCAACGTAGTTGAAAGTTCTGGAAATTAAGTATTTAAGGATGACAAACCTCCCAAAGCCCCCGGGAAAAAGTTGAAAGTTATGCCCTGGGGTCATATAAGGTTTTTATAGACAGAGTTGTCGTAAAACTTCAAAAGAGCCTCATTCAATTGGAAATTGAGAGGGTTAGTGCCCTTTTTCATAGTCGAAAGTGATTAGAGGGTAACTAACCCCCTTCTCACTCCCACCATTCCTCCAAACACATCCAATCAAAATTTCAGATAGCCACTTTGTTCAACGTAGTAGAAAGTTCTGGAAATTAGATCTTTGAGAATGACACCCCACCAGCCGTCAGGGCAAGGGTTGTAAGTTATGCCCTGGGGACATATAAGGTTTTTATTGAAAGTTTTGTCGTAGAAACTTCAAAAGGATTCATTTGATTGGAAATTGAAAGGGCTAGTACCATTTTTAATAATTGAAAGTGATTGGAGAACGACTAACGCTCCTCTCATGCCCACCATTTCCCCAAACACATCCAATCAAAATTTTGAGATAGCCATTTTGTTTAACGTAGTTGAAAGTTCTGGATATTAGGTCTTAGAGGATGACAACCACCTTAACAGCTCTTAGGGTAAGGGTTGTAATTTATGCCCTGGGGGAAAACAAGGTGTTTATAGAAAGCGTTGTCGTTTCAAAAGGGCTCATTCGATTGGAAATCGAAAGGCCTAGAGCCCTTTTTAATAGTCGAAAGTGATTGGAAGGCTTGACATTTTTATCGATGTGTGGTCGATGTGGATATAATGTATTATTTTTTGTTGTTGTTCAACTAAAGCCTCGTCTTGATTGACATGATTCACCCATCCAGCAGCAGAGTGAGCTGTGATTGGGCAGCCAATCATAGCCTTCAAAATTTTCGAAAGCTGTCAAAAGATAGCCCAACTATCCAAAACTGAACAAGCTCCAAAAATTCCTGTTGGTAAGGTGAATGATGTCAATCAAAAGGAGGTCTAACCAATTACTCTTTTTCTTAGCCAATAAGCAGTAACTCAAGACTTCCTTACTTTAGAACTATTAATTAAAAAAACTTTTTCCACAAAATAATTTTTTCAAAGAAAAGTAAAAAACTCCATTAAACAAAAAATGAGCAAAAATAAAAATCAAATAATCTATTAAGCGTGAAACTACCACAAATCAGCATCGATAAATAAAAGAAACCCAAAACGAACAGAAATTGCAATAAATAACCAAGTCAAACTCAAAACGAACAGAAATTAACATAAGCTGGGCTCAAAACTCCTATGCCTTCCCAAGGCCAGAACATAATTTGCACTATACTAAAAAAAACATAAATGCTTTTACTTTCATAACTTTAATAAATCAAATAATATTAAAATTTTGATTACGAAATATCAGTATATGTATATTAAACTGACAATGCACATTCATTTGTATTTTTTTTTCAGTAAAGTGCAAATTATGTTCTGGCCTTGGGAAGGCATAGCAATAAGTCCCTTTGAAGTTTTCACGACAACTCTATCTATAAAAACCTTATATGCCCCAAGGGCATAATTTACACCCTTTGCCCTGGGGGCTCTGGGGGGTTTGTCATCCTTAAGTAAATAATTTCAAGAACTTTCAAATACGTTGAACAAAATGGCTATCTCTAAACTTTGATTGAATGTTTTTGAGGCAATGGTGAGCGTGAGAGGGGGGGGGGGGGGGGGGGTTCCCTCTCACTCTCCACTCACTTTTGACTTTTAAAAGGACAATTTCAATTTCCAATCAAATGAGCCCTTTTTTAAATTTCTAAAATAACTTTCTATATAAACCTTATATGCCCCCAGGGAATAGCTTACAACCCTTGCACTGAGGGTTCTGAGGGGGTTATCATCCTAAAAAACCTAATTTCCAGAACTGTTAACTACGTTGAACAAAAAGGATATCTAAAAATTTTGATTGGATGTGTCTGGGAAAATGGTGGGCGTGAGAGGGGGTTAGTTGCCCTTCTATCACTTTCGACTATTAAAAAGGGTACTAGCCCTTTCAATTTCCAACTGAATGAGCTCTTTTTTAACTTTCTACAACATCACTTTCTATAAAAACCTTATATGCACCCAGGGCATAACTTACAAACCTTGCCCTGAGGGCTGTGGGGGGGGGAGGGGTTGTCATCCTTAAAGACCTATTTCCAAAACTTTTAACTACGTTGAACAAAATGGCTCGACAAGTTTCTACGACAACACGTTCTATAAAAACCATATATGCCACCAGGGCATAACTTACAACCCTTGCCCTGAGGGCTGTGGGGGGGGGGGGGGGGTCTTCATCCTCAAAGACCTAATTTCCAGAACTTAAAACTACGTTGAACAAAATGGCTATCTCAAAATTTTGATTGGATGTGTTTGGAGAAAAAGGTGGGCGTGAGAGGGGTGTTAGTTGCCCTCCAATCACTTTCGACTATTAAAAAGGGCACTAGTCATTTGAATTTCCATTGGAATGAGCCTTTTTTGAAGTTTCTACTACAACCCTTTCTATAAAAACCTTATATGCCCCCAGGGCATAACTTACAACCCTTGCCCTGAGGGCGGTGGGAGAGTGTCCTTCTCGAAAACATAATTTCTATATGGAAATCAACTACGCTGAATAAAATAGCTATCTCAAATTTTTATTGGAAGTGTTTCAGGAAACGGTGGGCGTGGAAGGGGCGTTAGTTGCCTTCCAATCACTTTCGACTATTAAAAAGGGCACAAGCCACTCCAATTTCCAATTGAATGAGCTCTTTTCGAAGTTTCTACGACAACTTCTTCGATACAAAGCGCCCTGGTCTAAGGGGAAAAAAATAAATTGTGCCAAAATCGTTCTTATATGCCCCCAGGGCATAACTTAAAACCCTTGCCCAGAGGGTTGTGGGGATTGTCCTCCTCAAAAACATATTTTCTATCTGGAAATCAACTACGCTGAACAAAATGGCTATCTCAAAATTTTGATTGGATGTGTTTGGGGAAATGGTGGGCATGGAAGGGGTGTTAGTTGCCTTCCAATCATTTTGACTATTAAAAAGGGTACAAGCCACTCCAATTTCCAATCGAATGAGCCCTTTTCGAAGTTTCTACGACAACTCCTTTGATACGAAATGCCCTGGTCTAAAACAAAGAAAAAAAAATACATTGTGCAACATCGTTCTTTACTTAGGCAGCGCTATTGCGCTGCCTATGATAGTAAATCTATCTACCGTACCCCTTATTAATGTCTACATGAACATTTTTAGTCTATAGAGAATTATCCAAGAGTCAAAACCAAACGTTTCTAAAATACTAAAATCGTAGGAAAGAAAATCCCAACAAAATAGAAAATAAAAACGACGAAAGAAAGAACAAAAATTTTGGCAAGGACCATTCCTAAACTGTCTTCAGTGGTAATAATAATAGAAAAAAAAATAATGAACATGATTAGGCAATGTTCTGACACTGGTAATTTTTAAAACATTGGCAGTTAAAAAGCAGACAAATTAAAATATTTCGGCCGAGACTTCCGCTCAACCGTCCTCAGTACAAAATAAAAAGAATAAAAGGTCTCGGGACAATAAAAGGCAAACCTTAAAACCGTCTTCTAAGCTAATAATAAAAATAAATGATAATCTTCTAAGCTAATAATAAAAATAAAGGTTAGTTATGATTAAAACATAACTAACCTTCCATAATAAATCAACACATAAAATTTGAAAAAGCGCACGAAAAACGATCACAAACGTTTCAAAAATTGAATTCACAAACGAAAAGACAAGCAACGCGAAAAGGCGAGAAAGTGACTGAATTCCAAAAATCAAAATACATGAGAACAGTCATCCAAGAACTTAGCTGAAAATAGATTTTATCTACTACTCCTACTGCTAACAACTCACTGCAGCACCAAGTCAGCTGAGGCCAACACAGCTACGCATGCTCCCACTCCCTCCCGATCTATTCAAAGCCTCCCTCTTTACACCTCCAAGGATGTTCCAATTTCCCCTAAATCATTCCTTAAGACCTCCTCCCACCCCACTCAGAGACGACCTGTTTTTCGCTTGGTGCTAGATGACTGGGTGACAAAGACGAGCTTTGGAAATCTGCCGTCCTTCATACGCAGTACGTGTCCTAGCCATGTCAACCTTTTTCTCATTATAGTCCTAAAAAGCAGGATTGAACCACATTTTTTGCACAGCTTACTGTTTCAAATACGGTCAGTCAGAAAGGTGTCCAAAACTATCCGTAGACTATTGCTCTGGAAAAGATCTAACAAATCATCCTCCATCTTTCGGAAAGGAAACGCTTCGGAACCATACTTGATTGAATTCCCGATATTTCCTAACTTTTAAAGGTGTACATTGCAGCGTAAATTTCTAATTCAAACAATCAGATTTTATTTCACTGTCCTTAGTATTCTCTTAGTGAAATTTTCTTTTCTTTTTTTTTCACTGGCAGTGCTTACAGCACTGCTTAAACTCCTTATCAGACTCATTATTTTTTTATTATTATTATTATTATCTTAGAAGGCGGTTTTAAGGTTTGTCTTTTATTGTCCCGAGAACTTTTATTCTCTGGATTTTCTTTCACTGTGCACCGCCCACACTTACGGCAACACACATAAAATGACGACAATTTATGACGACATGTGACGTCAAAGTCATATTTTCGATGGGTTTTGACATAGTGCTGTACGAATTTCCTCAATGAATGTAAGACCATTCATTAACCTTGAAATGTTAGCATTGTCATAAAAAAGGCTATTGGAGTTAAACATTGAGTGTGTTCGAGGTGAGACAAAAAATTAATAGCATTAAATAAACATTAATTTTTTTTTGTTTCAGGTGAAAGTGAATTAACAGATGGAACGATAGAAAATTAAACTCGAAATAAATTCTGTATTTTTTTTTTGTGAATACGGTTAACTATCGTATTTAGAATAGCCAATGTCCGAATTTATGAGAATTAATGAGTATTAATGCTTCAATTGTACTCCCTTATCGGAATTTGGGGGATTTCCATATTATATACCCACTTATTTGCCGTTTTACAATGATAACCTTGAATAGAGATTAGTCCTCTACTAGATTGCAGCTACCGTTGTAACCATGATTACAATGCTCATTTCGAATAGTGATTGCTGTGTACAGTGATAACGATCACTGCGATTCCCTTTTAAAGTGATCACTTTTTGCGATCACGTTTCACGTTTCACTGTAAGACGATCACTCTGTTCACGTCTTACAGTGATCACTGTGTCATGAAATGGAGTTACAGTTAGCGTTCAAGATCATATTGAGTACGTTCGTGGTGGAATTTTATAATTTAATACGTATTTAATTTTAATTCAAATTTAATACAAATTAACAGCGAACCTGGAACGGTTTATTAACTAATGTCTTATACGTCTTATAATGAATATCTAAATATGGATAATTTAAATCAGTCAAGAGTAAAATATGAAAAATATGAGTGACAGGGGGGGGGGGCATAAACACGTCTATAAAAGTCATGCACTCAGGTAATGAACTGAAAATACATTTTTACATTAATCTAAGCACTTTGGATATTTTTCTTTTTCGAAAATATTTAAAAATTTTAACACATTCGATAGGCCTTTGAAGCATCAAAGGAGTTTTTCAAAAAAAAAAATTTTTTATTTCTGTTTGTGTTCGTTTAATATCATTTCTTCTGCTTCACCATTTTACAAATAATACCCACTTAAATTCAAATAAGATATTGTGTTCCTTTTTAACATACCTTTTTTTTCACCTCCAATACTTCATCTGTCATCTTTGAAGTCTCAATACACTGAATCTCTTTGAGAACCTCACTTACTTCATTACTATACTCCCCTTTATCCTTGAAGGCTTCCCAGATGGGATTTGAAGGAGTCAACCCCCTCTTTAAGGGGGGCGGAGAAACAATCATTCCGCTTGTGACTTTCTCTTTGGTAATGGCTGCCCTGTTTTTGTCACAAAATAGCTGCACTGTCGAATTCTCCTTATCCGAGTCTTTCATTTTAATATAACTATCAGCATTAGTGGTCATGCTATCAGCAGTGTTATCAATTTTTTACGAAGTTTTTGGACAATTTCACTAGCAAACGTATCACCGACAGTTTTTTCACGCAAGAAGGGTCGTCAGAATCAAATTCATCGACACCGTAGCTTGTAACCATTGTATCTGAATCAGAATCAGCCTGAAAAAAAGAAAAAAAACATTAAAAAAAATGAAAATAAAGGTACTTACATGATATAGCCTCTATCGCTCAAGTTGTTCATTCATTGACGCATTATAGAACCGGTTTTTTTTTCGTTAGTTTCTTTCAGCTTAGCGTGATGAGACAAGACAAAGTGAAGTGACAGAATAGATGGAAAATATATAATTTGAGCTATAAATTTGCAGATTAGGGAGGGAGTAAAGTATTTGGACAGTGTGAAGTTAGAAAACAATTCTTACTTCATAATATGCAGAATAATTGTACCTAGCACATAAGGCATGCAGACCCGCAATACTCCCCCCCCCCGCCTAATGTACAAATATATAGCCCAAATTTGTTTCTAGGATATTATATTTTTTACCATACTTAGGTGTATTTAATTAGAATTGAGCGTCAGAGAAACATAGAACAATAACATTATGTAGAGGCTATATTATACAAGCACCAAAATAAAAAAAGAAAACCTGTAAACATAAAAAAAGAAAACCCAAAAGCGGGTTTATCAACCAGATTCCCAGAGAAATTCCCGGAAATTCAACAATGAAACAAATTTCAACAATAAAAAAATCCATGTTTATCGCTGGTTTTACAGAAACTGGTTTGACTGGTTTCTGGTTTTACTTTTACTTTATGAAAAAATTTCAAGAATGAAAAATTCATATTCATTGCTGGTTTTACTTTTGATTCCGCAGAAAAGTTTATACGCGTTAGACCAAATCAGCTTTTCGCTTTTTTTTAGCAGTGTCAAAATGAAAATAAACAACATCGTAAGCTACTATTGGGAGGAAGGGGGACACCATGGGTAAGGGCCTACGGCCTTTTATAGCGAATAATATGTATGTCAACAAAGTTAGATTTTGGGTAATCATTCTTCTGCGGATTAAAATTGTCAAAGATCGTCCTTGACGGCCAACCATCTAGAGTCAAACAAAAAGCAGGTCGTCTCCAAATGGGGTAGGGGGTCATAAGGAAAAATTTAAGGGATATTAAAAGTTCTTGGGAGGATGTATAAAAGGAGGCTTTAAATAGATTGAGATGGAGGAGGAGCGTGCGTAGCTGTGTTAGCCTTAGGCGGATTGGTGCTGCAGTGACTTGTTAGCAGAAGTTGTACCAGTACTAGCAGTAGTTTATTGGGTACTTGTTAATTAAACGAAACATACCCAACAAGTGAGATTAGGTTAATCCTAACGAAAGTTAATGAAGTTAGGTTAGTCCATATCCTTCATATAACATATAGTTTATATAGTAATATAATTTGGGCTATATATTTGCACATTAGAGAGGGGAGAGGTAAAGTATTTGGACAGCACTTCTAACATAACCCCCACCCTCTAATGTCAAATATATAGCCCAAGCTATTCAAGTCCAATGCATTCTGTCAAAGTCCAATGCATTGTATCACCCGTCAGTTGCTTTTGTGGCTATGAAACCGATTTTCTGAAATCTAACCTAAGCGTAATTCTTAAATGTGTTTCGTTTAATTAACAAATACCGTTATTGTATCAGAAAAAAGGAGATGCATTAGCACTGAATAGCTGCTTGTCATCCGTTTCCTAGTTTAGCTTGTTCTTAGTGTACTTTCAGTCTGATGGATTTAATCAAATTTCCAAAAAAAATTTCCATCGAGGGTAAAAGTTTAATGTGCTATTTTAACAATTAAAATACAATTCAAAGGCCAGTCTTTAAAATTATTTTCCATTACTAATAGATTTACATATTTTAACTTTGATTGGAAAAATTATTGCTAATACCACTACTAACAACTCACTGTAGTACCGAGCCAAATAAAGCCACAAAATATTGCACGCTTTCCTCCCCCCAACCTATTCAAAGCTTTACTCTTTACCCGAGCCCAAGAAGCTTCCGTTTCCTTTAAATCCTTCCAAGTCCGTATCTAGGGGGGAAGTAGGGAGTTTGACCCCCCTCCCCCCTGTAATGTTAGTTCGACTCGTATAAACGTAACAAAAATGAATATAAGCATTTTTCTATGTGTTTTTTGAAGTTTTTTTTTGTAAAAAAAAAAACCTGAAAAAGTCCTTTTGTAGCCCCCCAACCTCCGAGGGAAATCCTGGAAATGACCCTGAATCCTTCCCTATGATCTGTCCCACCCCTCTTACGACCTGCTTTTCATTTTACCTGATACATGGCCGAAAAGAACAGTCATAAGCAATCTGTCATCCTTCATCTGCAGAACGTTCCCGAATTTCTTTCTTTGTAGCCCTAAAAAGTGAGATGACCATACTCTAGCACCGGCATTGCCAACTGAGAGATGTGATCGAATCGTAGCCGCCTTTGGAATATCTAAGATTACTGTTCCTCCTCTCTCGCATCTGTTCATCTTGCATGGACAAAAAATAATCCAAAAACATCTGAGAAGCACATCCTGTAGAAAACAAAAAGCAGCACAAGCAGATATTTAAATATATTGAAAATATAAATTAGATAGGTTTAAGCAAGCTGCCCTTAAATTATTATTGTTCCCCAGCTGAAGTTTTATTAAAGTCTGATTTAAATGTGGAATGCTGAAAACCTCAATCTATTATGGGTCAAGACTAAGCATGGGCACTGTTTCTGTTTTCTGTTTCTGTTTTTAAAGTACCTGTTTCTGTTCTGTTCTTACGAAAAAACAGAAACAGATGACCTGTTTTTATTTACCTGTTCTGTTCTGTTTCTGTTTTTATAATAACTATTTTGTCCTGTTTCTGTTTGTTTTTCTAGCTGTTTTTCTTCTGTTCTTGATTTTACTTTATTGATTCGAGAATGAGATATTAAGAAATTTTGGGACTTAAAAAATAGTGTTTTAAATCGTAATTTCAAATTTGAAGAAGCGTGGTTACGCCCCATACAGTTTGGAACTGGAGCGTTAATATAAAGTAGATGTAAGTAAAATGATGGCACTCAGTGTGTCTAACATATCAAATGTGCTGCTAGATTGTTTAAGCTAGGCAAAATTAGGGCGTAGCTGTCAGATGAGAGTAGGTAGGTGTGTAAATGGGACAACAGTAAAGGTGCAGTTTCGTTCCACTAAAACAACTTATTTTTAGTGTATATTATTCAGTCAATTGAGCAGCAAAGTTGCATAGATACTGTCTAGGTGAAGCAGGATTCAAACAAATCACTTATTACTGTATATTCTGGTTCTATTGATAGTGCCTCTGTATCCTACATTACATGGGAAGTAATATGCACCTTTAACCGGGAAAACTTTAGTTCAACGGTTTTTATGGAATTTATGCTGCTAGATAGTAGTGACTTGCTATGATTACCGTACTAGCCTATACATGATAAATACCGATTATTAATTGCAAATTTTCTTAATGTTTAGTCAGAGTGGAATGTAAATGTATTGAAGTCTTGTCCAGTAGAAATATATGTTTTTGCAGGCACGTTTTATTGCATCAACATAACAACATATACTTTTTTAAGATGCCAAATATACTTTTTCTACCATGTCTAAAAATAATCAATGGAAACCCTTCAGGGAAAAGCCTAGAGTTGAAACAGTGGCCTAACTAGCTGATTCTGGCCTAGCTGGCTAAAGTCTTAAAATGCTGATACACTTTTCTCATTCTGTAGAATAGCACATCTTCCGGTGAATACGGTAATTTTTGCCATACAGCACAATAAATTTAAAAAAAAATGCCACTAAGCAGTATATTATTTCTTGTATCCGTCTCTTAAATACCTATTACAGACAAGTAAATTCCCGTAAAAATTAATATGATATGATATGATTTATTAACACTAAAAGCCCTACTGGGCCATGGTTAATACACAATACACTTCAAAAATAATAAATGAAAATAACCTTATAATACTGTATATTATAATACTGTGCTGCAAATTGTCTAAGTTTTTAGGAAAACCGTAGTTAGGAGCTGCCATTTTGCTGTTATTTGCCGACAGGTTTTCTTGGCTCATTGCGCAAACGAAACCGCTCAGGGGGAAATTGGCCCCTTTTCCCCTAATTACGCCACTGAGGTAAAAGAGGTCAGATGTGTTGGCTGGAGGTGCAATTTTCAAAATAGTAGGCTACTGGAAGGTGCTTCTAATTTTGTGAAAAATCCTAAAATCAACTTTGTTGTAAGACAAGCATGATGTCATTTTCTGATGACGACTTGGATGTTCCAAGACATCTCTCTGGGTACCCTACGGAAAAAGGAAGCAAAGGATGTATTAGGTGCAACTTCTGAAGAGCGTCTCTAAAGGCTAAGGGAGTTTCTGCCATGACATTTAATCTTATCTTAAAAAGAAGCACACAATTGATATGCACAAAGATAAAGTATACGCGTCTGGTGCAGAAAATAACAAACCCAAACCAACTAAAAAAATGTATCAAGTCAGGCTGCTTCCCTTGAGAGAGCTCCAGATAGTAAAGCAAGTGACACATAGGGCAATGGATTAGCAGGGGCGTCACGTATGGGGGGGGGAGGGGGACGCCCCCCAATATTTTCGGTGACTCGGTAAAAAAAATTGAGTCGGTAAAACCGCGGCGCGAAGCGCTGCGGTTTTACGGACTCAATTTTTGAAATAAATAAATGAGATGAATGAATTTACTGAAAAAGAAGATGAAAAACACTGGCGTGACATTCACTGAAATCTAGATCCTCCCTAAGTCTCGAAAACCTCGGTGTCAGTCGGTAAATGAGACGAATTGCAAATTGAGGCATCAAAAGCAGCAGCAGAAAAATTTGGTTCAATAGCCGAAGACGAGTTCCTACTTAAGCACCGTCCTCGATGTCCACCTTCTCGTTATTCAGAGGTGATTCCTAATTCTGGAGCCGACATGTCGGATGACTGGAAATCGTTTGTTAAGGAGCTCTGCCCGGTATCCTCAGAATCCTTGTGAACGGCTTGGACGATGCAATCCATGACAACTCCTCTTTTCTAGAGCCAGCGTACCAGTGTCTATTGGGCAAAATGACGACAGCTATGAAAGCCTTTCGGAAGTAGCATAACTGTTTCCGGGAAGAGACCTAGATCCACGGAACTCGTGTTAGAGCTTAAGGCCTTCAAATGCTTTTTGACCAGGACTGAGGTCGAAAGCAGTAAAGCCATTGATCGGACCGTTTTCGAGGCTCTATTTAAAGAAATTTATGCTGTCAGGACAATATTCCCAACTCTCTGGTCAGTTTACCAGTGGATCGCAACAGCGACACCAACTGCAGCAACGGCAGAAAGAAGTTTCAGCAAACTGAAATTGGCTATGACACGTTTACGTGCAACAATGGATCACGGCCGTTTGGATCATCTCATGGATGTGCTGCGAGACTGACGTTGCTGACGAGCTGAAACTTGACAAATTGCTAGAAGTCTGGTTGTCTGCCAAGCCAAGACGGTTGGCATTTTAATTCAAGTTAATTTTTTTTTTCATTCTGACTCTTTTTATATATACTAATTGAAATTCTAAATTTCTTACTTTGGCTTATATAAATCATAATATCATCATACCTCTCCTAATCATCAATTGCTTTATTCCACAAGAAAAGAGCAAAATCGTTCGCTATATAAGAGGATAGTATAGCATATTAAAGATGTGCCTCTCGGGGCGGATCAGGCTCAATTAATTCAGGAAATCCGTTGGAGTTCCTATGATAGCGATTCGGTATTAACACAAAGCACAAGAAGTTAAACTCAAGTTTATTTTCTAATTATTAACAAAATAAAAAAAAGTCGGTAAAAATGACCAGCCAGTCGGTAAAATCTATTGGCTCCCCCCCCCCCCCCCAAACATTTTGGCTAGTAACGCCCCTGTGGATTAGTGAAATCTGGAATAAGAAAGAGCAGAGATACAATGTTTTTTTGTTTTTTTTTTCAATCGATCAAAACAAGCTGATCTGTGAATGCTCTGCTGCAAAACACTGTTTAAGGACAAAATTGCCACTTTCTACGTTTTGAAAAGCCAGATATGAAACAGCTTATTAAAAAAACAGGGGACTTGAAAGCACCATTTGGGGGAACCGTCCATCGTCACACAAGTTTTGCTGCCAGAAAAAAAGAAGTTCAGAAGGCTGCTTTAAGATCTGCCACTAAGACTAGCTTGACTTTTCACTGCTGGTCTGCAAAAGGATCTGGCTTTATAGGTATCACTGCCTATTACCCCAGAAAGATGAAAAATGAGCTAAGGTTGCATCACTATGTTTCATATTTCAAGAGGCATAAGCATTCTCATACAACTACTAACATCCTTTCAGCAATCCAAATAGCAATCAGGATGTTTCAATGACAGATAAGATGTTCCACGGTGTGACTGATTCTTGGAACAATGTCACCGAAGCCTGTTAGGATATGAGCCCTTTCCTGAACTTCATGTTTTTAACATTGTCTTCATTCATCTGTTGCACGCGTTCCTGGATTTTTGTCCACTCGAAGCTTAGCCAATGACATCCCTGAAGAAGATTGCTTGGAATCCTTTGATGAAGTCGAAAACGTCGATCCAACTGTTGAAAACGACTCAGACGGTCTTTCTGTTCCTTGTTCTGAAAACTCCGGAGATGAAGATACGCTTGCTGAAGAATCTGAATAAACTGATTCAGTGTCTAAAGAAGAGGGCGGTGAAAGTAATGGAGAAAAAGATTGGGATCTGGGAGTCTGTCAAAAAATGAGGTTGCAACACAGGCTCTGATCCGAAGACACGTTACACTTGCTCAAACATTGATAGTTGAGGTTGTCACTACCCCTTTTCCTTTGGGATGGACCATGAAACGTGCCTAATAATCAAAAGCATGCCCACTCGTATTCTTTAAAACAAAAGTTTGAGCCCCAGTAACAAGATTTCTATAATGAAGCAAGTGTAGGGTTGGAGAAAGTATTTTCTGCCGCAAAGCGAAAGAAATTTTCGAAACTAAATTATCAAAAAAGTGCAATTGTTTTTATATTGTTTTTCACATCCCTTTGAAAAAATATTAAGAGAAGAGAATGCTTAAAAGAAAGTATTGTGTAGCAAAAGGGTCTCAGTTGTCTTGAAATTCAGAATTTGAGTAAATTTCATTTTCACATATTTACTTAAGAATGAAATTCGGTGGGAGGGCCTAGAATATTATTTTCTAGCGCAAAGCGCCGTAAAAATATACCAAAGTACCCTTTAAACCATGAATTTTCCTAGTGATTTGTCCACGCACAAATTGGCTAGGAAATAATTAATCTTAA
>JAPEVW010000530.1:15000-83000 GCA_027921565.1 Artemia sinica | reverse complement strand
GCAAAAACATACAAAAAGTTAATAATTTAAATGATAATATATCTTAATCGAGTATAGCTTTAGTGAATATAAAAAAATATCAATCTTGTAAATTAAAAAAATAAATAATCTTCTTCCTTTTAATTAAAATTGAAACTTAAAAACAACATAATTAAATAACATCAATACAACAAACATACAATAATTATTAATTTAACTAATCATAAATCTTTAACTAGTAACTTAAATTGAATGCTGCCATATTCAATCTATGAAACGAACGAAATCAAAAAAACAACAAGAAATTTTTGGTATGCCTCCTTCTCTCCTGTAAGAAGTTAAAACCTACTACTGCTTCTTGGTGTTGCTAAATGAAAATATATTCGTCTTTTACAGAAATATTTTAAGGTATAAACAACATCGAAATTGAATCTTTTGTTAATAATGATATTAATTATGAAATATCCATCATTTCAAGATTTTCCTTTGTACACTTATGTATTTTTTTTTCATACTGTACGAAGTGTGAAAGAAATATTTGTAATAAATAATTCATTTTCACTTAATGCCACTGCGCAGTAAGGCTTTTGGTTTTTACTTACAGTTAGGAAAGGAGGATATCCAAACTCTGTTTTGTGAAATAATTATTCGTCTTGTCAACTTTAGAAAGACCTAACAAATTAAGTGAATTTGTTTTTTAATGATATTAATTGCTGAACGCTCATCATTCAAAATTTTAGCAAAATAAAAAAATATTTTAATGTTTTTTGAATATAAATACAAAGACATATTTGTAATAAAATTGGTTTTCAGTAAAAGCGCCTGATGCTGTATGTTTTTTGACTTTTACAGTGCGAGAAGTATTTTCATACCCAACTCTTGTTTGTGGGGGGATTTTTTTGTTCGTTTGCAACCAAGGCTTGAATTTACGCATATAATTTCGTTTCACTTCTTTTATCAAAAAAGATTTATTTCTTACTTTATCATTATACTATTTGTGTTTGTTTGCATTGATTTTTTATTTAATTTCCGTTCGTTTTAGTTTCTATTATAATTCCTAGGAGGTATTTTTTTTCTTTTAGCTTGATATTCATGTTCAATTTAAGCATTACTTTAACTCGCTTTAAATCTATTTATCTCCATTTTATATTGTACTTGTTATATGTATTTTTTGTTGCTTGATTGCTTATTTATTTCTTTCGTTTATGGGTTTCTTTATTCTTTTTACGTTAATTTCTGGTTCGTTTTGGTTTGAAAAGATTTTTAAAGTTTTATTTGTAAATCTGCTTAGCTCAAGTTTAAAATGGCCTTTACTTTTCATTTGAAAAACTTATTTTTTCGAATTATTTTTTACTTATTCCAAAGAACAATGATGCATTTTCTTGTGGGAGGCCTGTGTTTGCATAACTCTTCATAAAAATCTTCTCAGACCTCCACTCATTGCTTTCCTCCGGTAACAATTTTATGTGCTTTCTTTGCTGTCCGTTGACGTGAGACCAGCCTTGCTGATTGTTATTCCGCTAGTTTTTTTGCGTTGGTTTGGTGGCAAAATGTATCATTTATTCTGTCTTACTCATTGTTACCCAGGTTTTTGGCCTACCCGTGCTTGTACCCACGCTTTGAAACTGGGGTATTTTGTTGCTAGAGGTAATCACCCTTCATCCCCTTGAGATGTACTGAGTAGGACCTCATTTCACTAGGGGATAGAGACGGGGACGGACACATTATGCCCCTACTATATGGCCCAACCTTCATTGACAAGGAATTCGATCTGCCTAGATTTGCAGTCTCGATGTACTGAGTTTTTATGGGGGAAGGGGGGAGGGGGGGCTTCAATACTTGAAAGATCATTCAGCACTACATTTTTCACATTATTTCTGCGAATTTAACCTTACCCACCCCAAAAAAAAACCCACCCCGTTTCTTTCAGGCATATAGATACGAAAAGTTTTGTCATTCATTATGTTTTTTTTAAATTCCTTTTCTGGGATTATTAATTTCTAATCAAGGTTCTGATCTTGCTGTGATAAAGAGTAAGATGAGTCATTCAGCTAGTGGCCTTTAGGATGTTGTGTGTTGAAAGGATTTGTGGTAAACTGGATAGCATTTTCTCAGTAGCATAGACAAACGTTTTTGTATATATAAAATTGGTGTTCACGTTTGCATTGTTTAAATAGAATATGATTGACGAATAGAAAAATAAAGAGCCTCAAGTTAGTAATAACGAAACAAATGAAAAAGTTACATCAAGTTTGAGAGTATTTCAGAAGAATTTTTGCTATGTTTTGTTTTAGGTTGATTTGTTTGAATTTTTCCGTTTTAACAAGTTTTATTTTCAACTAAACGATTGACGCATAAGGATTAACAACTAAAACAATGTAAATATTTGGGGTGTTTTGATCAACTGTTAAATTTCTGTCTTGGTTATTCGTGTAAAGGTTTATAAAGTGTTTGGTTGCACACTTCCTTGCACTCATTTATTTTCCTAACCTTCACTTGATCCGTTAAAGTCGTTTCCTCTTTCTTTTTCCTTACTATGACCGATTGTACCCTTACTATGTTAAACTCTTACATTACTTTTTTTGTCTCCCTCTTTTCTTATCCGCCACCTGGTGTCCTCGGAGCCTGTTGTCTTCTACTCCATTTCCATGCGTTTAATGATTAGAAGAGGAGGATGAGCAACATAGCAGAGTGGACTATTCAGAAATTTATGGGGAGGGGGGTCAAAATGCATGTTTTTTCATTCTAGGCATGCAACTGGTGTTCCACTAAACTACCAGAAAGGTATTTTTTTTTTAACATCAAGAGGGGATACGGAGTGAGAATTTTAGGGACAAAAAACCCCCCCCTCCCCCCGTTCAGTTGGTCAGTATAAGCAGACTCCATTAATTTAATTCTTTTGTTAATTTTAAGTGTGATTTGCAAATATCATCTCTGTTGGTGAAATATTGCATATTCAGATTATACCCGCCAAGACCGCCCCAAAAACCGGTGGCACCCACCAAAATCTTATAGATCGCCCCGCCAAAAAGACTTCAGCGCCGCCGCTACGGTGGTGGGGGGCGTGCTGCGGGAAATTGTTAAGTGCCGAAATTATTTCTGATATTATTGAGAGGCTAATCTAATGCAAATCTACTATCTAACGTACATGCAAATGGTGGAATCTCTCAAAATGTTTTTTAATCTACTCTTTACTATGTTATCGTTGTTAGATCCTCATGCCGGGAGTGGCGTTTAGGAGCATAGTGCCTTCTCACACTGGGACGGTCTGCAGCTAAGGCCTTCTGCTGCGCCCGCAAAATTTTCCAGGCTTATGATACCGGAAAAAATCCCCAGACCTCACTTCACCGGAAATTGGGGTATTCCGCTTGCACTCCGCCAAACAGTGTGCTGGTCCAAGTCGTAAAAGAATCCGACCACGGAATATACGGCGTTAATTTCAAAAGAGTCTTAAAACCAACGAATGTCTGCTCGGACTTATCAGAAGTTGACAAAGGGAACCCTGCATCATACTTCGTGAGGCGGGTCCGTTCTCATGCAAAGTCTGTCCCATCGAATTCCCTAGATTTGTGTTTCGAAGGCGACTCAGATTGAAGATTGTTGAGACGGTGCTTCGTCACTTGGACTTTTAGATTGATACTTCAACTGGTTTCTAGTGCTTCTGCTCAATGTAATATTTTCTAATTAAAATTAGTTTTCGACTAGTCCTTGATATTCCTCGACTACCTTATTTATTGATTTCCTTCCATAATTCAACAACGTGCAGCTATTCTACTAAGAAAGCCTGAGCAAGATTGAAAAATTTAATTAAACATACCCCCGCCACCTCCCCATACCAAATGTATTTATACATATGTACGTGGAAGCATGGTACCAAGTGGAGAACTAACGTAGTCTAAACGATTTTTATTTTCTCTCTAATCCTTCTCGAAAAAATTAATTTCAAAATAGCAATGAATTTCCTTAAAATATTTGTGTTTTTGATGGAGTATTGGTGTTGAGACTCAGATTCACATTGTGCAGCTTGCAGATGATCTACCTCACTCTTTTTATCAAATATGAACATGCAGGTCCCTGTAACGGCGATATTCCCAAGCAAATATGGTAATGCAACTATTAATAAAAGTTGATCCGGCAAGTATTATAATCAGCGCAAAGATCACCTCAAACAAGTTTTTGTGTAAATTGGAAACTGTAGGTTCCGATGTGGATGAATCTGAACTGATTTGTGGGTAATGTATAGGCAGTTTTCTCAATGCATAGACAACGTTTGATATATTAAAATTGTTTGACGCGTTTTCTGTTTACAACTTGAATATGAAATTTGAGGAATAGAAAAAATAAGAGGCTAAAGTATATAACAGAACTAAATGAAAAGTTAACATCAAGTTTGGAGTATTCAGAAGAAAAAATTTGTTTTTTTTTTTTCTATGTTTTAGTTTTAGTTAGTTTTAGTTAGAATTTTTTCCAGTTTATAACAAGTTTTTTTTTTCAAAACTATAACAGATTGACGCAATAAAAGGATTAACAATCTAAACAATTTAAATAATTTGGTTGGAATGTACATTTATGTAATTGAAGTTAGGATTTGTAATGTTTATAAAGTAACCTTGTTACAATTTTGAAACTAAATTTATTTCAAATCAAATTTAACGTTGATAAGTTAAACAGTATTTTAATATTTCTTTTATACTTACTATGACAGATTGTAACCTTACTTGTTTATCTTAATTAATTGTTTTTGCAACTGCGTCTCTTAATCCGAAAACTGTGTCTCGAGCATGTTGAGAAAAAAAATGTAATCATAATTTTCTATGCGTTTAATATTATAAGATATGGAAAAATGCACATAGACATGAACATTATTCAGAAAATTTTGGGGGGTGGCAAAATGCCTGTTTTTAAATTCTAGGCGGCAACATGGTTTCCCTCTAAAATAACAAAAAAGTATTTTTTTTACATCAGAGGGGGGAAGGGAGTGAGGAATTTTAGGGACAAACCCCCCTCCCCCCGTTCAGCTTGTACCGTATATCGAACTTCCGTTTCATTAATACTTTTGATTAAATTTTCCGTTTGAATTTCAAATATCATATCTGTTTGGTAGAAAGTTGCATATTCTTAATCACCCGAAGCCTGCCCCAAAAACCGGTGGCGCTCCAACCAAACATCTATAGTGCGCCACCGCCAAAAAGACGGTCAGCGCGCCGATACGGTACGGTGGGGGGCGTGCTGCAGTGAAATTTTAAATGTGCCGAATTAAGTTCTGTATTATTGGGGGTGATTAATGGCAAAATCTACTATCTAACCGTAACAGTGCAAAAATGTTGATCCTCTCAAATGTTTTTGGATCTACTCTTTGACTGTGTTACTGTTGTTATCCTAATGCACCGGGGTGCGTTTTAGAGCCTCGTCGCCTGCTCCCGTGGGCGGTCTGCAGCTAGGCCTCTGCATGAGAACAGCAAAATTCCAGCGTTGAGAAAAAAAAATCCGGAAAATCCCAAGAACCATCACTTCCCGGAAACTTGGGTCTTCCGCTTGGACACTTGGGTCGCCACTCTGGCTGTTCCAAGTCGTACAACGATCCGACCCTGAATATCGGCAGCGTTAATTGCAAAATATGTCGTAATCCAACGACTGTCCTGTCTCGGCTATCAGATGTGACAAAGGTGACCTGAAAAGTCTACTTCGTAGGCGTTCGTCGCTTACAAATTCTGTCCATATCGGTTCCCTAGATTGTTTCGAAAAGCGACTCGAATTGAAGTGTGTTTAGACAGCGGCTCGGTCACTATGGCTTTAGATTATCATTACACTGGTCTCTGTCATTTCTGCTACAATGTAATATTTTCTAATAAACGTAGTTTCCGACTGAGCCTTGATATTCCGCGCGTCCCTTATTTATTGATTTCCTACCTATTCAAAAAATGCAGCTATTTTCTACTAAGGCCTAAAGCAGATTGAAAATTTAATGAAATAACAAAAAAACGCCCCCCCTCCCCCCAAAATGTATTTATACCCTATGTACATGGAAAAGCATGTCAAAGTTGAGAACTAAACGTGTATAATGATTTTTTTTTCTCCTAACATCCTTCTCGAAAACTTAAATTTCAAAAATAGGCAATGATTCCTTAAAATTTTTGTTGTGATTTTTGATGAGGATTTGATGTTGAGACTCAGTTTAGCCATTGTGCAGCTTGCCGCTGATCTAACCTCATATGTTCTCAAGATAATGAACAATGCAGGTCCTGTACGGGCGTTTATCCCAAATATGGGACTGCAACATGTAGTATGACGCAAAAGTATTAATTCAACACAAAGGCCTCAAACAGTTTTTGTTAAATTGGGAAACTAGATCTGTATCTCGTGATGAGGACATGAACTGATGTGTTCCTTTTTTTTTTGTTTTTTTTTCAGCTCTCTACAAAATTTTTTCTGCTACAGTCAGTATATTGAGGGAAATTTCCTTCCCCCCAAAATGTTGTCTCTGCTCCTGGCGGGACTTTTTAAAAGTTCCCCTTGAGGAACGACCTACTGATAGTAGCTGTATTTTTGCTTCTGAAAGAAAATGCGAAAAACAATTTTGATTTGCTTCCCAGGAATGTCTGCATGGTAACAGCTAGCACACTAAATAATGGATTGAAACTTCAAGATAAATGAAACTGATGAAGCGTCTCACCTTCTTGATGGTTCACAGAAAAGAACAAGAAGGGAATTTACTTGTTTTTGGTTGAGCCTCTGTGCTGGCGGCGCTTTGGTCTTTTCCATTCTCCTGCTAACTGTGTTTGTCAATCAACCATTAGGGATCGCCTTCACTTCACTTGTTGTTAGCGTTTAAGGCAGTTAGAACTTCTTTTTGGTCAAAGAGGAGAGGGGGCCCTAGTAGTCTGAAGAGGAGACTGTAATCTCTGGTGCTGTCGTGGATTACTACCCCCCAAACAGTTGTGTGAATTTGGCTATGGGGTTTTCTCGGAAGAAGCGCAACTCTAATATTTTTCATGAACATATATGAATAAAACGAGGCTGCTCGGCAAATAAGCGTGTCATAGAAAGTTATTTTTACTCAGCTGCCATGGATTGCAACTTAGCTTTGGAAAAAAAAAGTTCTTCGTTGCGGTAGACAAGTGCATAGCAGAAGAATTTTCAGGAATGGCAGGACTAAATCGTTGCTGCTAAGTTCTATGTTGGTCCCACGCGCGTGTAAAACAGCTTGTTTTTATACATGATAACTACAAGTTTGTCACAAGCTTTAAAGGGAAAGTGTAGAGTTTTTTTCTGCTAAGTGTTGGGAATTTTTATAATCCTGGCTCCTTACTGTCTGAGATTAAGCAAAAGGGGGAATTTGGAAAAGCTTAATTCCAATTAAAACTCTGAATTTTAAGCTAGAATTTACAAATTTAATAATCAATAATGCTTTTCTTTATAAGATGTTGCCTCTATTTTATAAAACTTTTACTTCAAATGCTTCCGCTTTTTCCTTCCCTTGAACAACTGATTCTTAAACAGGAATGACATTGCTACGTTTTTCTCTCAAAAATTGGCTATGTAAAAAAAAAACAAAAAAAAAACAAAAAAATCAAGTATTTAAATCCTATACGCTAAAGTTAAAAACGTTTGATTAGTTTGATATGCTTACACACCATGTTCGTCCACAGGGAACGCCGGTATACGCTTAATTGGCCGAGATGGGAAGGAATATACATAAATCGTCTTTCATTTCGCAAAG
Organism: Artemia sinica; assembly: GCA_027921565.1. Classification (NCBI taxonomy): domain Eukaryota; kingdom Metazoa; phylum Arthropoda; class Branchiopoda; order Anostraca; family Artemiidae; genus Artemia; species Artemia sinica. The sequence goes on along the minus strand of JAPEVW010000530.1, from coordinate 75,301 downwards.
GAATTTCCGTTGGACATTTAAGTTTAAAAGGGGGCTTTATTATACTCTCGTTGAAGTCAGATGATTCAATAGTAGGAAAGCCCTTTATTGACTCCATTTGCTCACCCCTGGCTAGCCATCTACAATTTAGTTTAATGCTGACAAGTACACCATATTTGGGCATAGAAGTCCCTAGGGAAATGGTTTTCTCACTGAAGAATGAAAAAACAGAATTTTTTCTCACTTGAAAAACAGGAAGTTTTCTAACCATTTATGGTTGTTTCTTGGAAGGGACGGTTTTGAGTGTTTGGTCAATTTATTTGTTGGTTTTTCATGGATGTCAAACAGTTAATTCATGTCTGTTTTATGGTTTTTATCACGTGAGAATGAAAAAAAACAGGAACTTTCTCACTTTGATGGATGTTTTCTGGATTATTGAGGTCTAACGGGTACCAGAGTCATGACCGTCATTCCTTTCAAAGATCTTCATTTGATCGTTGTTGTTGTTATTTGGCCAGTGCATGCTAGGGGCAAATGTTATGCCGTCCCAGGAATTTAGGAAACAGTTAGATCTCATGTTTCCTTCTCAGCCAATCAGCGATGTCGGTTACATCTCCTTTCTCAGCCAATCAGATGCTCGCTTACATATGGTTTTCCCCGTTACATAACAATTCACCCTTGAGATTTCGTATATAACGGACATGCATTGGGATTAAATATCAGAAATTATTGTGACAGAAATGGGACAGTTGAAAGAACAGAATGGATGACTTTTGATGAGCTTTGAAGTATTGGAACCTCAATTTACCATGTAGTTTTGTTTTAGTACATTTTCATTTTTATTTTCAAAATAAAATTATTTTCCTTGGTCACCCTCCAGTATATCTAAGTCCACCCCCCCCCACATACACAATTAAAAACAGTTTCGCGTGGAAAGTGATGGTTGTGTTGTTAACCTATGTAAGGCTACAGGCTTTTGTAATTCTACCATTTGTATGCCGCTCTGGTTTTCACATAAGGGTCTCCAGCGCGAGGTTAAAATTAGCTGGCCACCTTTTTTAAGGCACGGTCCTGGACAAACAGGTTTTCTCAGATCAAAAAATGGTTTGGTTTTTTTCCAGTCAAATAAAAATAGTTTCGCGTGGAAAGAGATTGTTGTTGATTAACCTATGTAAGGCTATAGGCTTTTGCCAATTCTATGTTGTAATGGCCGCTCTGGTTTTGACATAGAAGCTCTCCAGCACGAGGTTAAAATTAGCTTCACCCTTTTTACGCAAGCACTTCCTGTAAAAGTTTTCTCAGATCAAAATGGTTTTGTTTTTTTCCCGTCAAATTAAAACAGTTTCGCGTGGAAAGAGATTGTTGTTGATTAACCTATGTAAGGCTACAGGGCTTTTTGCAAAATTCTATGTTGGTATGGAATAGGGAAACGAGTATATTGTTTTTCCAAATTAATACCTAACAAATATTTTTAGGACATTGATGTAAAAGGGGGAGGGAGGGAGTGGGCAATGCCTCGCTTCTAACAGCTTCGTTGTAAGGTGAAAACTAAACTGTTTCTTCGCAAAAAGTAAGGGGGGATTCGTTGTGTAGACATGTACACGCCATTGACAAGCAAAACTAATGTGTTAAATATATGCGTTGCGTCTCTCTAGGTATCTTTTTAATTTTTTTCAAGCTTTCTTTCGATAAAGTTTTCTTTTATATTCCCAGGAGGGGGCGTGAAAACTATGGTTTTTACTTTGATATGCAAGGCTAGAAATAAAAGTCTTTAGGAGTTGCATGAAGCTTATATTATGCGTAAATTGAATAGCATTTTAACCTGTGTTTGCAAAATTTAGGCCTATAGGCCGCTGGGTTAAAACGATCTTTTTTTATCTAATTTAAGTCTATAGACTGGAACAATTAACATTTTTTTTTCTAAATGGTAAAAAATAGAAACATTGATTTCTATCCTAAGGCTATAGACTACTGTTTGTAATGATGTTTATTTTTTCGAACAAGTTGTCTAATAAAACGTTTGATTTCTAAGCCTTAGTATATTTCTCGCGAAATTTTTACTTTTTTGCTTTGCTGAAAAAGGGTGGAGGAGGGGGCTTCTTTGAGATAAATGCTTTTCTAGACAAAATTATGTCTGACAATAAATTCTGTAGAAAGGGGGTACTAATTTTTCATTCTGTAAAAAAAAGGGGAAATTATTTTCCTACTAAATTTTTTCTTCCTTTAATGGACAAAGGTGAAGAATGTGTGCCGCCTCCCACTAAGAGAGCTACGGGGTTCAAGGTAAAACCCCTACGAAGGCAACAGTTGTTCAATATGGACCGTTGGCCCCGAAACTCCCCCAGCTCCACGCTGCCTGCCCAAGTCTCATCTGTGCAGGCAACAATGCAGCGCCTAGCAGAAAATTAAAGAGCGAGTGGGCGGCTGCTTTCCATGGACCTTTAATACCTCTCCCGTCTACACAAGAGCGTGATGTTACGCACCAGTGTCCATCCTCCACACGCGCTGCCCGGGCCATCTGGCACTCAAGTGCAGCAGGATTTGCAAATGTGAGCCGGTTTACCTCTACTTATAGAAATATAGATATCTATATTCTTCCAATGTTTTTTTTTTAGTCTTTTCTTTTTCACTATTTTTCAACACTGTGTGTAAAAGTGTCTCTCAGAGATATTAAAAAAAATGTTACTTTCTCTATAGTCCCCTACACCCCTTGTTTTAAATTTCTCTGCTGCTCCCCCCTCCCTCGGAGATATCTAAATATAATATTTTTTGCAAAGAAACCGCTCTTTTTCTAATCTTTCCAATTTTTTATGTTCCCCCCATTGTAGGCATCTTCGCTATTTTCAACCTTATAATAATATTTTTAGCTAATTTTCTAGTTTACTGCTAATACTCACCATTTGAAACTCAAAATGCTATTTTTCCCTGAAGAATATTATAGTTTTAATTTTTGGCATACGTGTTCCGCACAAGCATATAAATAGATCTGTTTCACCCTTTTCCTGTTTTGTTCTATCATTAGCGGGCGTTAGTGGTTAGTGGCCAAGTCTAGGCTTTCAATGCTTTTTACGTAATTCTGTTGTTTGGCCAAGAAAATTAGCTGTGAAATTGTCTTGCAAAATTAGCGATAGATATTTAGGACATTGGAATTCTATATAAGAGCGAAACAAGTTATACCCCCAAAAATAATAATTGCTATTTATGACATTGCTGAAAAGGGGGGAGGGGGTTGTTTTTTCTCTCCATCAAATTAAAAACGGTTTCATGCAGACAATTGCAATAATTAAGCGCAGGCCTATGCAATCTCATATTTGCTGGAGAAACGGTGACACGACGAGTTATTTTCAAATTAAGGTCTAACCGAATATATTTAGGACATTGCTGAAAGGGGGAGGAGGGGGGGGGACATGCCTCAATTCTATCACCACCAAGTGAAAAAAAGAAAAAACTGTTTCTTCACGCGTTTGGTGAACGGTATGAGGGAACCGGAAATTCACTAAGAAAAGATAGCTTTTTGCACCGTGGCGGCCAAGAAGCGCCGGTGGGCCCAGGAAGCGCTGCGGGAAGCGCCGCGCGTCACGGGAAAGTGCTGCAGGAAGCGCCGCACACCACGGGAATTGCTGCGGGAAGCGCCGCGAACAAAAATGGCCTCTAATCCAAAAAAAAAAAACAAACAAACAAACAGTAGGGCTGATTTAACACTTTGAAAATAAGCTATTTTTTCATTTATAGGTTGCATTGGTCTCATACTCGTCATCATCATCATCATCCTGTTCGTCACTTGGAGAAGGAGAGGAGCTCTCCAACAATTCAACGTGGACAGCATCACACACAGTCAAATACCGTTTAATATTGATGAGTTTTTTAGCTGATTATTTTAATTTAGATTATAGCACAGTTGGGCAGGGGGACTTGAGTCAAAACACCTTGCAGCTTTTGGATGATTTTACCCGGATTTAACAGGGAATCCTTCTCCTCCTCCAGCCCCCGATAACCTACTTCCACTTCAAACAACTGAAGTGGAGCATTCGCATACCCCAAATATTGAACAAAGTGTGGGAGGGGGAGGGGGTGTTGATAATATACAAGAGGGGGGGGGGAGTAATGTCCAATTTACAACATTTCCAGACTTTCAGCTGTCAAATTCAATATTAAATGCAATAATTGTCTACACTGCGACTTTTGGGGATCCATTTAATTCACTTTTGTGTGGTGATTTTGTGTTTGACCCTGTAGAAATTGTGCATGAATATGTAGATAAAATTCGTGCACTGCTGGAGAACCAAATTCAATTATGGGAGGGGGAGGGATTCAATTAAGGTTTCTATTGTTTTAAGGTGTTTTATTTAAATGAGGGAAAAAGCGAAGTTTACCACCATTATATACATTCCGAGATGCGCGTTTGATCTATTCGAATTTAGAAAATTTTGAGGGTGTTTTTTGCGAGTGGGTAGGTCAATTATTGCGCATCTTGAGAACTTTAACGAAAAATGGGAGCGGCTCTGTAGTTCTTTATGTTGAAAATTTATGCGTTAATATCTGTAAATTTAAGAAAGATTTTATTTTAAAAGGGGGGGCAGGGTATGATAGGGATACAGTTTTAAAATATAATCCAGATCTAGAAGGTTGTCGTGGTGTACAGCGGATTTGTTTTGAAACAGGTCAAAAAATGTTTCAAGTACGCTTTCCTCATATCAGCAGCATTCGAGCCTCTAGCACGTGACGCTACCAAGACGAATTTAGACGATTGGGCTGTACATGGGAAGGAAGGGTCCAATTTTCCCATTGTAGATTTCACTTGTTTAGAGGGGAAATACCCAGTAACGCTAAGATCCATTGATATTTTTGAAAGGGCTAATACCCATTTAAATATCGGCTTACTGTGGTTCAGTATGAAACTGAATTTGAAGATGGGGTTCGTTCTAAAAAGAGGGGGTGGTATTCCAGTAAGGGGCCCGTCAATTGATTTGGTCAAACACTGGGTTTGGCTGTTGTATACACCACCATCTAGTGACTTTGCCAATTCAATTGGCCATTTTAATCCATTACAGACATCAGTAGAGTTCTGGGGGAGGGTAAGAAAAGGGGGGAATGTTTCTGCTGTCCAACATGCCTGTCTCGATTCCGTAGCGATATAAAACTACGGATCATATGAAGCACTGTAGACGGCATGGCTGTCAGACAGTGGAAACGGTTTCAGGGGATGTTGCACTGGAGGAGGACACCTTCCTTCAGTGCAACAAAATATCTTTGGATTGTGAAGCTAAGCTGGCAGAGGTGAACGATACCCTATTTGCAAATCGAATCAAAGAACACCAGGCTATTGCAGTGTCCTATCCCCATGCCCAAAGAGACAGTTCTAACACCATGCGGTGTTAGAAATAGTAGAAACATTGGATGAGGAGGACGAGTTCATGATCAAGGCACTGACTAAACTAATTGGCACAGCTAATGGCGCTATTTCTCGTTTGAGAAATACCCATTATCCAATGGTGTTGTCTGCAGAGGATCGTCTCGCGATTAAAAATCAAAAAATATGTTGGGTTTGTAAGGGAGAGTTTGTAGAGGGGGATAAGGGACTAAAGGGAAAAGAGGCGGTGGGAGGGGGAAAGTCAGAGATCATAATCACTTGTGGCAGGAAATATCCTCTGGGGGTAGTAATTTTAGAGGGGTAGCGCATCAATCGTGTAACTTAAATGTTAGCCAGCAGTTTTTTATTCCAGTTTTTATCCAAAACTCAAATTACGACTTAAAATTTATTTTACCGGCACTGGCACGTATGCACAGGGAGGGGGGGGGAGTAGATAGTCCATGGGTAAACAGTTCATTTACCTATAACATTATTCCAAATTGGCCGAGAAGTTGTTGCTTCTCGAGCTAAAATGGCAGGCAGTGGATAATGGGCATACGTGTTGGAATAAATTCAGGTTTTTAGATTCCTTTAGTTTTTTTCCCAAGGCATTGAGTCAATTGATTCAAGTGCAGAAAAGCGACAATTTTGATAGCTTCCCTTGCTTAAACAGCACTTTCCAGACAGTGAAATGTATGACCTATTGACCTGCAAAGGTGTATACGCATACGACTATTACTGTTCTGGCGCTCGCTTAAGCGAGGTGAAACTACCTCCAATTGAAGCTTTTTACAATTCACTGACCAGTAGTGAATGCACAGCCGAGGAGTATGAGTTTGCCAAGAAGGTGTGGGCTAAGGGGAATTGTAAAAATAGGTGGGATTATTGTAGACTGTACTTGGCCAGTGACGTTTTAACTCTGTTGGATATAGTCTGTAAGAACACAGACCAAATCTATTCAGAGTTCGGGTTAGATATAGGCTACTATTTTTCCACACCACATTTGGTGATGGATTTGATTTAAAAATTAGTAGGGAGGAAATAGGCCTAATCACCGATGTAGATCAGCACCTTTTTGTAGAGCGTTCAATGAGGGGAGGGTATGTTTTTCATGGGGACCGCGTCTTGTCAACCGATCCGAGCGGACAAAACAGCACCGGTGCAAAGTCAAATGCAGTGTTCTTGGACATGAACTCATTGTACCCCTCGGCAATGTCTCACTACTCTTTGCCGTGTGGTAACTATCAATGGCTTGAGAATCCTTGTGAGTTCCCCGACATTACCACCGTCGAGGACAATGGGCCACAAGGATGGTTCTTTGAAATTGACGGGCACATTCCACTGGTTGCTTCACGTTTCAGTCAGAGATTTTGTTTTTCCCTGTATCAATCGGCCCGTGAGCAGGGACTCACTGAGCCCCTACAATTGATCACTGGTTGAGGATAAGGGAATGCATTGGACCCCCTCTAAGCAAAAACTGATTGTTGATTTGGACCCTAAGGAGAATATCGTTCTTCACCATGTGCTTTTGCACTGGATGGTGAGCAATGGTCTCAAGATCACCAAAATACATAGGGTCCTGCAGTTCAATCAGCGACCATATTTAAACATTTATCGACACTTTTGTCGATAAAAGCTCTAAGAAAAACTCCAGAGTAGAGAAGGAAATGTACAAACTGATTCTAAATTCAGCGTTTGGCAAAATGTGTCTAAGCGTACGTAATAGATCTCACTGCGATGTCGTGACTGACCCTCTAGAGTGTGCACGAATTATTGCCGATCCCATTTTACATCGTTCACGAGCATAGAGGCTGGCATGATTCTTCTACACAGGCGAAAGCGAAATGTAGTACTGAACAAGAATATAGCAGGCGGCAGTTCAGTACTAGAAATTTCAAAAAGCTCATGTTGTCGTTTTTTTTACATATGTGTGCAAGGTGCAATGGCCACGGGAGGGAGAGGTTCAAGTTTACTATGGGGATAACGGATTCTCTGCTGTTAAAGGTAAATGGGACCGAAGATTTATTGGGTGATCTAGAAAAGGGGGAACACATCAGCTCGCGGATGGATTTCACCAACTGGAATCCGTCCCTCTACCCCGAGTTGGTGAAAACGTCAAGCCCCCAACCAACTATTAATGTTAAAATCAGAGACGGGGAGTGATTTGATATCCAGGGGGGTGTTCCGGGTCCTAAAGTTTATTGCGTTAAAACTCATAGTGGGGATGAAAAGCAGGCGTGTAAAGGGGTGCCTACACATTTTGTAAAGAGCAATTTCAACATGAGCGTGTACAGAGACTGTGTAGAAAGTAGCCTAGTGTCGAGAGCACAAGTGCTTGCAATTCGCTCTCTAGAGTATAGAAATTATAGTGTGAGAGTGGGAAAAAAATGCAATGTCGTGTATATCCGACAAAGTCTATGTGCTCGAGAATGGTGTGAGTGTCCTGCCTCATGGCCACTATCGTATTTCAGACCGAGTTGAATGCATAGACTATCGCAATCAACTTGGTCTGGAAAAAATAACCTACTAACCAACTAACCCAACTAACCCTTCACCCAACCCGTTCATAAATTAACTAACCCAACCAACCCGTTCATAAATTAACCACTGACCCAACTAACCCAACCTAACCTGTAGCAGCAGTGACGACAACTATTATATAGTTTTTTCCCCTGACCACGGCTCCCGGGGGGGGGGGTCCCGTCGCGGCCGGCTCCGGGGGATGGGGGTCCCGCCCGCGGCTCCCGGGGGGGGGGGGGTCCCGCGCCCACGGCTGGCCTTCGGCCCCGCGACCCTGTGGGGGCCACTTTTAAATTCATAATGTTCCAAGTGTTTTTTTGTTTTTTTCTGTTGTTTTCAAGTGCTCTTGTTGTACAGAAAAGTGTGCTAATGTACATAAAGTGTTCATGTTGATGGACAAAAAAAAAGTGTTTAAAAGACAATAAGTGTTGTACAGATAGTGTTTATTGCTGTTGATGGACAAAAGTGTTTTTATTTATTATGTTGTACATAAAGTGTCATTTTTATCGTTGTCATTGTTCATGTTGAAAAAATAGAGTTTTCATGTTGCCGAAAAATAAATACTGCCATGAAATTTTGTCAACTGTTCTAATTGAACATAAAGTGTTATTTTTATCGTTGTCGTTGTTCATGTTGAACAAATATTTGTTTTCATGTTGCCGAAATAAATGCTGCCATGAAATATTGTTTTTTTTTGTTGTTGTTCTTGTTAACGTACTAGATAAATCTATGGGAAAATTATTACTACTACTACTACTTATCCATTGGACACGTATGATTTACAGTTAGTTGTAGTCCAACTGTTGTCAACAGCAGCAGCAGCAGCAGCATGTATCAATTTAAAACACCCTTCAGATCAATTCTGTGTGGTCCCTCAATGTCGGACAAAACAACACTTTTAGCTAAAATAATTCAAAATTGTCAGAAAAATGTTTTTGGAAAAACCGAAAAAAATCTACTATTGCTATAGTATTTGGCAGGAGTCCTACGATCAAATAAAAGCTATTGCCACAACCATACCAATACAATTCATACGGGGACTTGATGTTTTCAATAGTATTGAATCGACTCGTGGCTGATTATTGATGATTTGGCTGATTCCATTGAACAGTTCTCACAGGAAATGCTACAACTGTTCACTGTTCGCTCCCACCATGAACACATTTCCATAACCCTAGTTCTACACAATCTGTTTCATCAGAGCAAATGCATGCGAACCCTAGCTTTGAATTGCACCATCTATATTATCTATCGAGTTGTTCGTGATTCTAGCTCGCTAATAACTCTCAATAAACAGATATACCCCGGCGCCCCTAAATTTCTGTTGTCAGCGTACACTCAGGCGACTAACAAGCCATACGGTTACATTTTGCTGGATCTTGATCAGAGCACGCCCGAGGATCTACGTGTAGTCACCGACATTTTCAACAATGAAATTACAGTATATCTTCCGGTGAACAGTAGAAAAGGCTATTAGTTGGCGTTATGACACTGAAGAAACTACACGAACAACGGCTTTTATTTTCCGTTTTAAGCACTTCAAAACCCTTGCTTAGGAAGGCCATACTCAAACATGATGTTGACAATGATTTCATTAATCTAATATCTGAACTTTGTTTAAATTTAACTGAGGGCAATGTTCAACTGCCAGAAGGTGTTAGACACACAGACAAAGCAACATCGTTCCACTGTACGCGCCTTGGCTTGTAAAAACAAGGGAAAAAATTTAAAAAGAAACGTCTCCTTCAAGCGGGCGGTAGCCTTTTCACACTTTTACTGCCAATAATTGCAGGACTTGTAAACCGTTTTCTCTAGAGAGAAAATGGCTAAACCCTATAAAAATGACACCATTTGAACTTGTCCTCTCGCCCGTCGAACATTTTGAAGACAATCTAAGCAAATTCATTAATGATGAGAATATTGCCTGATGACATAAAACTGCTTTTACTTCGAGATGCATTGCGACGTGTGGACAAACATAAACCTTATCGTGAGAGACCCGCCGTCGCCACTGTCACAGATCCCTCTAAACAGGAAACATCTCCTCAAGATTCTGCAGCAGCAGCAGCACTGCAATCAAAGGAGAAGGAATTGAATTCAATTGTAATGAAAATTGGGAACCTATTGCCACTGACCTATCGAGAACAGAGTATCATATCTCATGTTGGAAACTGGTGGTGATCAAGTTCAAGTCGACAGCACAGGGAAACGAATTATAATTCAGGGAAAAAGTTATAATCTAGTTGATTTAATTTGTGATATGGTGACGATTCGTAAAGGACTTTTATCCTTTGACAATAATCTATACACCTTTCTAAGTGTATGAAACTTTCCCAAAAGTCTTATTGGCAATAAGCAAATTCTAAAGAAACTAAGAGAATATAGTCCTCCAACAACGCCAACACCAACACCATTTAAAAAAGAAGAAGATTCAATATTTTAAAATAATATCAGTAGCAGCAGCAGCACCACTGATTTTATAACACCTGTGGCTGCTAGTCAAAAGCGAAGACGAATTGATTCACCCTCCAGTGTGCAAAAGGGGAGTGGACATTACACTACGTGTTTGTATTCAAAATGGATGAAGTTCTGAAAGGTGTCTATGAAAATATTGGTGAAGCGGGAAGTTTAAGTTCTCCCAAAACGCTTTCTAAAGTTGTCTCCGGCACCATATTGAAAAAAGCAAAGAGTATCTAGAGAATGAACCGAGTTACACACTGCACCGGAATCACAGGCTTCGCGGCAAACAATATCGACAAACTAAAGCCTTTTTCCCTCTGCATATAATGCAAACGGATCTTTTAACTTTGGACGCAATTCAACGGCGTCACAATGCACCCTACAAATATATTCTGGTGGCAATCAGTGTCTTTAGTCGCTATGCCTATGCCATTCCATTACGGTCAAAGAGAGGTGTTGAAGTTGCTCGGGCCATCGAAAGTATTCTTGAACAGGATTCGTATAGAAAAATTCAATCAGATCGTGTAGTGAATTTGTTAATCCCCATGTGCAAAAGGTTCTATTGAAATATAATACAACACTTTATCATAGTCACAGCCCGATAAAGGGCTGCATTGGCTGAACGATTAATAGAACGATTCGTCTATTAATTTCAAGATATTGTACCCTGAAAAATACACCGGCTTTTATTCATGATTTAGATAAAATCATGCAGATATACAACCATCGACCCCATCGATCTCTGTCCAACTCAAGCCCTCGGGATGTTCACTGCAGTGAAAATACATTTGATGCTTTTCTAAAGCAATATTCCAATGGTGAAAAAGAAAAAAAATGTGAAGAAGAAATTCAATGTTGGTGATACTGTTCGAATTAATAGAACCACTAATATTTTTGAAAAGGAGAATTATTTATGGAGCACTGAACTTTTTAAAGTGTCCAAAATCCTGGACACCGAGCCCACGACATATCGACTGCGAGACACCAAATATGATGAGATTCTCGGCGGTTTTTTTATGAATATGAACTGCAAAAAGTTAGAAACACTAGTGAAATTTATCAAATTGAAAAGATATTAAAGAGTTGTACTCGTAGGAGCAAGAGACAGTTGCTTGTTCGCTGGCTAGGATACAACTCAGATTTGATTCTTGGGTCAGTGCTGAAGATATTAACAATGCCCAATGATTTCTATGTGACTTTCATGTCCAATGTTTCTGATCCTCTCTACAATGATCTGAATAGAACAAGTGATTTTGGACGAAACTCTCCCCCGCCATCAAATTCGACGAGGGAAACTATGAAGTTGCTCTTGTCGACTGTATTCTCAAAAATACCTATGAAATCCTGAGAAAGGATCGTAAATATGAAATAAAAATTAGACCCTATGATTTGGCCGCCACCACCCTCAAGTGATCAAGAACAAATTCAAAAAATCAATTGGATGGATTATCGATATATTGAATTACCCTACGAGGAACTCACCTGTATGAATGATTTATGTCGTTCTATTAATAAAAGAATTTCCGCTCGTAAAAAGGAGCTTTTCATTTCAACTATTCAAAGGAGGAGGGCAAGATCTACATTAGTTCACCTATTGTCAGCGAAAAGGTTATTCTCAATGATAATCTAAAGGATGTTCTTGGCTTTAAGCTCAATATAATCAATGGTAATATTGCTGGAAACACTAATTTCATTTTTGCTGACTACCCGCCTGCCTTCTCCACGGACACTTGTATATTTCTCTACGCTTCATTGTGGAAACATCTCGGGTTGGTAATTCAAATGTTCCCCTCCTATGAGTTCTTGAACGAAAAACCAATCAAGAACATATTCACCACTACAATATAAAGCATCTTCAATATATTTCCGTAAACACTTCCTATTTGGACCTCTGTCAGTTAACACTAAGAACTGAATTGGGTGATCCCATAGCAATTTCAAAAGGTTTGGCTGTGATTACATGCCATTTTCGTCCAATCGTTCAAATTCAACAAGATGTCTAATAGAAAAGTGGTATTCACTTGTCCTGATATTGACTGCTATGTTAATACTCTTGGCCCAAGACAACAGGGCAATGGAATGGACTATTACAAGGGTCGCTCGTCAATGTCTGGCTACGGTCTTGGCAGTTGGTTTTGCTAAGCTGTTTCGCTCTTCGCTACCACTGGCTAGAAAATATCTTGTACCGGCTGCGACAGATTTTTGCATCCTCTACACTATACGATTGGGGCTCTGACAAGGATTTTAAAAAAGTGCTTCGGAAAATCTTAGGTCCAGTGCGCGAACCCTTGGCGAGAAATTAAAACAAAATGGTAAAGGTTTAAAAAGGTCGAGAAACAATGCATCACTCATCAGTCTCCACTCAGGTCGGAAACGAAAGACATCATCCCTCTTGTCAAGAAAAGAAGGAAAAAGCCGACACGTGCTGTAAACAGAAGAAGAAGCCCCAGGAAGAAAATTGTTAGATCGAAACTGGATTTCTTCTCTTAAGATGTCCTATCTACCGCATAAGGATTCTCAACCTTCCATCACCGCTTCATTGAATCTATTCAATGCTGAAAATGTTGATGTGAGTGTCAAGCATGGATACTATGAACAATCTTATCCTCAACAACCCCTCTCCGATAATATCCACTTTCAAATTTATTCCAATGAAGACTACTTTATGGACATGTCTTCAACATTTATAGATTTACAAATGAAAGTTCGGAAATCCGATAATACAATGCCAATTCGGGCCAATGGAATATCCTATGAAAATTGTATACTACATAATTTATTTCGTCAAATTAATGTCTACATCAATGGCACACTGGTGAGCACAAGCAACAATCTCTCAAATTATACTAGCTAGATGCAATTCATGCTGATGACACCCAAGTCATACAAGGAATTGAGAGGCACCTCCAATGGATATGAATATATTACTAATACTGATAGTACTGATGCACTTAAAAATACTACAACTTGTGAATTACATCTAGTTGAAAAAATATATCATGAAATATTTAATATACCCCAATGGCTGCCGCCCAATGTTAAAGTGGATATAAAATTGACGCTTGCACCCTCCAATTTCATATTGAGAAAAGAACTTGCTGCCAATCCTGATGTAAGTCTCTCCCTCACCTCGGCAATACTTCATGTACGCAAACAATAGGTCATGAGTTCTGTTGCTTTGGCAGTGGAAAAACTGAGAGCCAATGGAAATAATATTAAAGTACTTTGTTCCTCATACAATCACCAATCAACGTCATATTGCTTTGGGCTCACGCACCTTCACCGATTCATCCTTTATCAATGGCGAAAATTCCGTCAAAACTCGCTTTGGCATTTGTAAAAAGCGCTAGTGCAATAGGATGGTGGACTGAATGCCCACATAAATTCGAGATGTTTGGACTTTCATTTCTTGTGTGCAAAGTAAACGGTATCCCACTCTACAATCTATCTTTTGATAAATCCTATAGAACATTGTATGAGTTGACCATGCAAACCCTAGATCATGACTCTCAACTATTTGAAAATGGTATAACCGAAGATACGTTTGCTAAAACACATGGTATCATTGTTCTGGATTTGTCTGGCACACAGGATATGAGTATAGTACGTACGGGGAGTGTGCGTTTAGAGTGTACATTTTCCGACCCATTGGCTGAGAGTATTGCACTAATCTCACTAAATCAATATGAAACCTATTGGGAAATCACTCCCGAAGGCAGTGTTCTACTAGACTTGGCGCCATGAACACCAGTCAAATAATCAATGTATTTAATATGGACCCCTACATGTCCCAGTACAAATCCTATTGTCTACCCTCGGACTTTCTGGAAAAATTCAAAGTGTCAATATACCTTGATTATTGTTAATAGCAGTCCGTCAACTGTGCTGACGGGTCATTGGCTGTGTATCTTTCAAACAATGAAGACGATAGAATTTTTTGATCCTCTTGGTCTACCCTATACATTCTACACACCCCACATTAGCAACTATATTGAGAGCAGTGGGAAAACTATTATTCAAAATCGGAATAGGGTGCAGGATCTAACGACTAAAAGCTGTGGCTTCCATGCACTACTATATTTTGTGTTCCGATGTCGCGGCTATACTTACAAGCAGTTTCTCCACATTTATGTTGACAATCCACGTCTGAACGACTTTCTAGTGGAATACATCCTCTCAGACCTATACAGTATTGATTTCAGTGCCCTAGGAGTAAAGTGCTTAAAAAATGTTTGTGAATTTGTTTATTAATAAAATGCATATATATACAACAATGTCTTTAAATCTTCACTTTAGATTTCTTCTTCTTCTTCTGCGGTGTATAGGCAACTGTCGTGAACCACTAATGCTGGTAAATCATTTGGATTCACTGTATATTGATCTTGATTGACTGCAAAGTCAGGGTCACATTTTCTACAGTACAATGTAACTTCACTCTTGTCATATCTCTTTGTATAGTCAATGATACTATTTGCATTCATATTATGAAATCCACGAGTTTCAATCTGTCTATTTCAAGCAATATCACATACAGCGTTTTCAAATGGTGAATCACATTCGGTAACTGCCAAATAAAAATCACTTGGTTTATAGTCATAGTAGGCAGTGTCGTCACAACGACGACGTAGAAACCAAATTGTCTTGTTACCCCAACAGTTGAATCGTAGACCAGATTCCTCTTCCCAGAATAATTTAAATCCACGACGATACCAATCTCGTAGAAATAAACTAAAATCACGTTTGGGATTCTTTCCAATCATAGCGGGGTAAGTATTCTCCCACTGATCACATTTATCATAGTGACAATTGGAGCACAGGTGCCCTCTAGGGTGAGAGTCACAAATCTCTTCAAGATATGAGTTACATCCTTTAATTTGTACTACATAGCCTCTATGTAATTTACAAGGATTACATAATTTGCACTTTTCACTATAGTCATCAATAATTGTACAATTCTCACATTGAGTCCAACTGCCAAGTGTGTACATGCACAATGGACATGTATAGAACATTTTTCGGTTTCCGATGTCAACTCTCTCACAGCTAAAACGAAGCTGATCGTCCTCGCTCGATAAATTCAGTGAGGGGAATGGGGAGAGGAGTAACTCTGTGACGTTACCTCTTTCGAATGGTGGGGAGCCATCTACATTGAATCCATTGGCAATGTTTTCAAAAGTATATCCACGATATGATTCTGCTTTGTTCCAATTAATATATCAATAAATTGACTATAAGTACTTGAGTCACATTTTAAAAGTTTCATACAATAGTCCAATGGGGGAGAATCACTCCTCATTATATTGTCAAGTGTTCCCTGACGAGAGAATATCCTGCGTTGAAGAGATAACTCGAGAAAATCGTCATCCAAAATCAAATGTTTTTCCATAAACACTAGATTTGATCTAATTCTCTCTTTCTCAAATTTATTTATTTTTCAATCCTTTCACTCTGACTGCTGACTCTAGACTGACCCTGATTCGTTAGCCCTAACCTAAACAGAAAGGGAACATTTTCGATTTCGAAACAATTTTATCAAATAATTACAACAACAACAATAATACAATTAGCGATAATACAATTAGCATGTACAATTAGCGATAGAGTTTAATGTCTTCGATATGTTTCACTAATGCACTTAAAGCAAATTGAAGTCTATTCACAGGTGCTATATCAACTTTAGCGGCGAAACATAATTGATCCTCCATTTTAAATTTGCTCAAGGATATCACATATCTTGCATATACTACATCCCATTCCAGACAAAGCCGTGATCCTTTCGTGATTTCCACCGCAATGTTTGGTGCTCTTGTATTATTACCTTCAACTCCACTATCAACTTCTAAGAGGGTAAACATTCCACTCGCCATCACAAAATATATATCCAAATGAGTAAAGTCAAAACTGTTCTTCTTCTCGCTCCTTTGAATTCTATTCACAGACTAATAAAACTATAGCAAAAAATTTACTTATATTCTCTGCAAACCTCCGCCGCTAATATGTAAGTGAGCCTCTGATTGGCTGAGAAAGGAGATGTAACCGACTCGCTTATTGGCTGAGAAGGATCATAACATTCGTCCCGAGCGTGCACTTGGTCAAAACAACAACAAAAAGATCTTGAAAGAAGAGGTCATTGACTCCGGTACCCATTAGACTCAATAATCCAGAAAACATCCATCAAAGTGAGAAAATTCCTGTTTTTTCATTCTCACTGACAAAAATCATAAAACAGACATGAATTACTGTTGACATCCATGAAAAACAACAAATAAATTGACCAACACTCATAACCCTCGTCCAAGAAACAACCATAAATGTGAGAAAATTCCTGTTTTTTTTTTTTCAAGTGAGAAAAATTCTGTTTTTACATTCTCAGTGAGAAAACCATCTCCCTAGGGACTCTATGCCCAAATATGGTGTACTGTCAGCATTAAACTAAATTGTAGATGGCAGCAGGGGCGAGCAATGGGAGTCAATAAGGCCTTTCTACTTTCAATCTTGAAGTAATGAGAAATAATAGCTTTTGTAGCGTAGAGAGTGATGGAAGACAGGTTGCAAGACCAGGGGATTCAGACATGAAGTAAGACATACACTTCAGATTCTATCGAAGTTTTATAAATTAGTATTAGAATTCAGATGAAAGTACATTTGTTTAATTCCAGCTTTAGAGCTTAATTTAAATTAAATTTTAAATAACGTATTTTGTCGGTTAATTCAAATATTAGGCAGTTTAAGGTCTCGCTATAGGAAAAGTGCATTTTCCTTAAATATAAAACACAATACTGAATAGGGGTGTTTCGAGGAATTTTTCGAACTAATCTTTAGACCCCCCCTCCCCCCGCGGTAAGCAGTGACACAAGCAATTGAACCACAATTAATTCAATATTCTAGAAGAATATCTCTAGAAAAGAATGAAAAAAGTTTTTGACACTTTTGAAGTGAAGAGAAATTTATTTTGAGAGGATAAATTAGTAACAGTAAAAATAAGGTTTAAAATGGGTTAGAATAATGTATGTGAAAAGTTAAGATTGATATCTCGTCTTTGTACGCTTTGTAGTGTTTTGTAGTAAACACTTTGTGAAAACACTATCTTGATTGATTGATTGATATCTCGTCTTTGTACGCTTTGTAGTGTTTTGTAGTAAACACGCTTTGTAGTGTTTAAAGCATTAAAACCTTGAATAAAGCTTTCGTTTCAGGAAATAAACCAAATTTTTCAAGTTTTTGGATTGGAAAATTTACTAACAGAATACAGCTAACAGAATAAGCTGACAGCTTTATTTTGCTCTTTACCGTGAAATTTAACTATAACTTAAAATCCTCAACTACACTTTAAATCTAGTTACATCAAAAAGACAGTTTTTGAATTTTTGTACCCTTAAAAAAAAAAAATCAAATTTTAATAATAATCAAATATGTAATGCCTTTGACTGATGAAGGAGTTGAGCCTTTTCTTTCAACTGTATTAAGATAAAATATGCTCTAGAGGGGTTAAAAGTCATTATTAGTCATCAATCCTAATATATTTTGTATTTTAGGACTCTCCTGGCTAAAATCTGTGATTTATCCGAGTTTCGATGATAGTATTTTACTTCTCATAGTTTGCATTAACTCCGTTCCAAGATCTTTCGTGGACTTGCCACAAATTCTGAAAATGGCCAATCTCATCACACTTTCTGAGGATTGTTTCATTAAAAACGGTAAGTTGTACAGGTAATTTTGTTTTGTCAGAATATACGAAAAGCTACTTTGTTCTAGAAAATAATTATTCAGTTTTTTTTTTTCCTCTTGCTCATTAAGTTGTCTTAAAAAAAAAATATAACTGCATATGTACTTGAATCTAGCGATTAAGAGCTGAGGGGTGAAAAAGTGACTCCTTTGTGACGCAAAACACATTTAAATTCAATTTATTAGCTTTAATTTTTAAGTTTGGTGAGACAATTAAATCATCCGGTTGAGGAATTTTCTTTCAATCTTCACTGTGCTGGTATGATGTACGAAATATTTCTGTCAAAGCAGGGGTAGTTATGGGGATTCAAATGGGAATATCTAATCATAATACATTTAAAAGATGAATAAAGTTAGTTGAATTCGGCTGCTAAACTTAGGGAGACTATATTTTGTATATTATGTTATAGGAACTAATGTAGAAAACCCCTATTGATTGGTATTTTTTTAATTTCAATTGTCTATTTTTTTGTGACTGTTAAGCTGTCGTTAAGTTTTGATGACACTTTATTTACAGTAACATCATCTTGCGAATTTTTTTTTTATTGAAAAGGCTAATAAGGCCCTAAATGAACAGGCAAGTCTTGTGAGATTTAGCTGTCTATCTGTTTATGTTTTAAGACGAATTCCATGACTTTCGTAGAATTGGTACTCCCATTTATTTTAAATGATAACCCTTGTCTGAATGGTGTATTCTTAAATCAAGCTTATAGTGTTAAATATTTAGGATTTATCTTGATTGCAATTGGAGTTTGAAACAACACTATGAAGCAATAGCAGCAAAAGTGGCTAGAGGATTGGGTCTTCTAAGAAGGCTAAGGAATGAGCTTCCACCAAGAATTCTAATGATCCTCTATCATTCTCTTATCAATCCGCATCTTTCTTATGGTTGTTTGCTGTGGACTAGTTCTTTTGTGTCAAGTTTTAAAAGATTCCAAATTTTACAAAATAAAGTTGTTCGGGTCTTAGGAGAATATGTGAGATTTGAAAATAGCACTTTGAGTTGCTTCACTAAAATGAAAATTCTAAACGTTTATAAGTTAAGAGATGATCAAGTAGCTATTTTTGTTTATTAATGTTTTAATCTTTATTCGCCGGAGTGCTTTTGGGAAATTTCTAAGTCTAACTCGTTTAATCATTGTTGTGAAACTAGTTATTCTTCAGGGATAGTGTCTGAGGCTCGGAGTACTCAACGAGGATCTTTATTTCCGCGTTTTACAGGACCACAGCTGTGGAATTCTCTCCCAGATATATATATATATATATATATATATATATATATATAATATATATATATATATATATATATATATATATATATATATATATATATATATATATATATATATATATATATATATATATATATATATATATATATATATATATATATATATATATATATATATATATATATATATATATATATATATATATATATATATATATATATATATATATATATATATATATATATATATATATATATATTATATATATATATATATATATATATATATATATATATATATATATATATATATATATATATATATATATATATATATATATATATATATATATATATATATATATATATATATATATATATATATATATATATATATATATATATATATATATATATATATATATATATATATATATATATATATATATATATATATATATATATATATATATATATATATATAATATATATATATATATATATATATATATATATATATATATATATATATATATAAAAGGGATGCTAGTATAAACTTCAGAGGGGCTCATTTGATTGGAAATTGAAAGTTCTAGTTCAATTTTTAAGAGTCAAAAGATATCCGAGGGCAACTAGCCCCCCCCCCAAACATTCTTTTTCCCCAAGCCCATCCGATAAAATTTTTATAATAGCCATTTCATTAAAATAGTTCAAAGGTCAGATAAGAAGAATTCCTGTGTCGACAGAACCCGCCAGGGCCCGGAGGCAGGCGTTATGAGTAATGCTCTAGGTTCATATATAGTTCTTATGGAAGGGATGCTCGTATAAACTTCGGAGAGGGCTCATATGATTTGAAATTGAAAGTTCTTGTTCACTTTTTAAGAGTCAAAAGTGATCGGAGGGCAACTAGCCCCCTCCCCTAATCCACGCCCTAAATGCATCAGATAAACATTTTGAGATAGACATTTTGTTAAAAATAGTTCAAAGTTCTGATAACAAAATACTCCGGTGTCGACACAGCCCCCAGGGCCCGGGGTAGGCGTTGTAAGTTATGCCCTGGGGGCATATATGGTTGTTATGGAAGGGATGCTCGTATAGAATTCCTAGAGGGCTCATTTGATTGGAAATTGAAAGTTGTAATTCACTTTTTAAGAGTCAAAAGTGATTGCAGGGCAGCTAGCCTCCCCCCACACTCCATTTATTTTTTTCCCAGAGGCACTTCATTTAGAAGGGGTCGTCGTATAAACTTCAAAGGGGGCTCATTCGATTGGAAATTGAGAGCACGAGTGCCCTTTTTAACAGTCAAAAGTGATCAGAGAGCAACTGGCCCCCCAGGCCCTTTTTCCCCAAATAAATCTGATGAAAAATTTGAGGTAGCCATTTTGTTAAAAATAGTTGAAAGATCCTATAACAAAAACACCTTTACGTATGGTCATTTCGTTCAAAATAGTTCAAGAATCAGATAAGAAAAACTTATGTTTCAACATACCCCCCCCCTCAAGGGCCGGGGAAGGCGTTGTAAGTATTGCTCTGGGGGCATATATGGTTCTTATGGAAGGTATGCTCGTATAAAATTCAGAGAGGGTTCATTTGAATGGAAATTAAAAGTTGTATTTCATTTTCTCAGAGTAAAAAAAGATCAGAGGGCAACTAGCCCCTCCCGCCCTCCGTGCCTTTGGGCGTATCGGATGGATAAAGCCATCTGATAAAAATTTCAGGTGACCATTTTGTTAAAAATAGTTCAACCATCAGATGTTAAAACTCCAGTTTCGACACAGCCTCCCACGGCCCAGGGATAGGCGTTGTAAGTTATACTCTGGGGATATATATGGTTCTTATAGAAGGGATACTCGTATAAACTTCAGAGAGGGCTCATTTGACTGAAAATAGAAAGTTCTAGTTCACTTTTAAAGAGTCAAAAGAGTCCAAAGCTTAATCTAGTCCAAGCCCTTTTTCCCCAAACCCATCCGATAAAAATTTTGAGATAGCAATTTTGTTAAAAATAGTTCAAACATCAGATAATAAAAACTCCGAGTTGACACACACCCATTTTTTCACTTTGATATTGTTACTGTGATATCAGTTTTGATACTTTGATTAATATTTGATTTTTTTTTAAAGTTTGATTTTGAAATAAGGAATTTTAAAAACTTGAAATTCTTTGCAATCAAAAACGAACAAAAATTAATTGAAAAAAACTTTCCCAAAAATAAGTTTTTCAGCGAAAAGTAAAGGCCATTTTAAATTCAAGCTCAGCAGATACAAATACCTTTTAAAATTCAAACTCAAAACGACCAGAAATTACTATTAAAGAATAAATGAAAACCAAAACAAACAGAAATTAAATAAACAGTCATAGTAAAAACATACAAAAAGTAATAATATAAATGAATAAATAGATCTTAAAGCGAGTAATGCTTATATTGAATATGAATATCAAGCTTAAAATGAAAAAAAATATATCTTCCTATTGAAGCATAAATGAAACTTAAAACGAACAGAAATTAAATAAACAATCAATGCAAACAAACATACAATAGATATTAATGTAAATTAATAAATAAATCTTAAAACATGTGAAACTTAAATTGAATGCGCAAATCAAGCTTGAAACGAACAAAAATCACAACAAACAAGAGTTTGGGTATGACTTCCTTCTCTCACTGTAAGAGTTTAAAACCTACTGCGTCATTGGTGCTTTACTGAAAACTATATGCGTCTTGAACTGTCTTGGAAAGTATAAACAACATCAAATTGAATCTTTGATGAATAATGATATTAATTGATGAAAGATCCATCAGTTCAAGAGTTTATTTCACTGTAATTGTATTTTTATTTTCAATACTGTAAGAAGCGGAAAAGAAAATATTATTAATATAATTCATTTTCAATTAAGTGCCAATGACGCAGTAGGCTTTTGGTTTTTACTTACAGTTAGAAAAGGAGGCAGTATCCAAACTCTAGTTTGTAGTGAAATTTAATTCGTCTTGTACAACTTTCGAAAGAACTAACAAATTAAAGTGAATATTTGTTTTATAATGATATTAATTGCTGAAAGCTCATCAGTTCAAAATTTTACTATAATTTTAATGTCATTTTGAATATTAAATACAAAAGAAAATATTTGTAATAAAATTGGTTTTCAGTAAAGCGCCAATGATGCAGCAGGTTTTAGACTTTTACAGTGAGAGAAGGAGGTCATGCCCACTCTTGTTTGTGGTTATTTTTGTTCGTTTCAAGCTTGATTTGCGCATTCAATTTAAGTTTCTCTAGTTTTAAGAATAATTTATTTATTTACATTAATATCTATTGTATGTTTGTTTGCATTGATTGTTTATTTAATTTCTGTTCGTTTTAAGTTTCATTTATACTTCAATAAGAAGATATTTTTTTTCATTTTAAGCTTGATATTCATGTTCAATTTAAGCATTACTCGCTTTAAGATCTATTTTTATTCTTTTATATTATTACTTGTTATATGTTTTTGCTATGATTGCTTATTTAATTTCTGCTCGTTTTGGGTTTCATTTATTCTTTTATAGTAATTTCTGGTCGTTTTGAGTTTGAATTTTAAAAGGTATTTGTATCTGCTTAGCTCAAGTTTAAAATGGCCTTTACTTTTCTTTGAAAAACTTATTTTTCGGAAAGTTTTTTTAATTAATATCCAAAGACAATGATGAAACTTTCTTGTGAGGAGAGCCTGTGTTGCATCACTCTTCATAAAACTCTTCATCATTATACATTACTTTCCGGGTAGCTATTTATGTGCTTTCTTTGACTGTCTGTTGATGTGAGACCGGCTTTCTGATTGTTCCCAGCTAGTTTTTTTTGGCGTATTGTTTGGTGGCAAAAATGTATCATTTATATCTAGCTAATTCATGGTTACCCAGGTTTTTGGCCTACCCTCTGCTTTACCAATCTTTGAACTGGGTATTTTGTTGCTAGGGTAATCACCCTTCCATCCCCTTGAGATGTACTGAAGGACGTCATTTCTAGGGATAGAGACGGGGACAGGACACTTATGCCCAACTATATGGCCCACACCCGTCACATTGACTAGGAATTCGATCTGCATCGAAATTTGCAGCCTAAGATGTGCTGTAATTTTTAAGGGCTAGGGGGGAGGGGCTCAATATTTGAAAAGATACATTGAGCAATCAAATTTTTCCCAATAATTTTTTTTGAGAATTACCCCCCCCCCCCGTTCTTATCAGGCATGTAGATACGATTTTTGTAATTCTTTGTTTTAATTCCTTTTCTGGGTTATTCATTATCTGATCAAGGTTCTGATCTTGCTGTGATACAGAGTAGAGGATGAGTAATTCAAGCTAGTGGCCTTTCGATGTTGTTGTGGAAAGGATTTGTGGTAAATGGATAGTAGTTTTTCTCAGTAGCATAGACAACGTTTTGATATATGTAAAATTGTTCACGTTTTATTGTTTAAAATTTAATATGATTGAGGAATAGAAGAATAAAGAGCTAAAGTAGTATAACAGAAACTAAAATGAAAAGTTAACTCAAGTTTGAGAGTATTCAGAAGAATTTGTCTATGTTTTAGTTTTAGTTAGTTTAGTTAGAATTTTTCCAGTTTTACAAGTTTTTTTCAAACTATAACAGATTGACGCATAAGGATTAACAACCTAAACAATTTAAATACTTTGGTTGAGAAATGTAAATTTATGTAGTTGGTTATTCTTATGTAAATGTTTATAAAGTAACTTGGTTGTTTGAAATTATTGAACTAAATTTATTTCAATAAAATTAACGCTGATAAGTTAAAGTAGTTTAATATTTCTTTTATACTTACTATGAAAGATTGTAACCTTACTTGTATCTTCATTAATTGTTTTGCATACTCGTTCTTAATCCGAAAACTGTGTCTCGGAGCATGTTGAGAATTAATAATAAATTTCTATGCGTTTAATATTAGAAGAGTAGGAATGCAAACATAGCCAGTGACATTAATTCAAGAAAATTGGGGGGGGGGGGGGGCAAAATGCATGTTTTAAAATCTAGGCGGCAACTTGTTTCCACTAAAATACCAAAAAAGAATTTTTTTACATCAGAGGGGGGAAGAGAATGAGGAATTTTAGGGACATCCCCCCCCCTCCCCCCCCATTCAGTTGATACAGTGTAGCAGAACTCCATCAATTTAATACTCTTGATTAAATTTTATGTTGGATTCGCAAATATATCTCTGTTAGGTAGAAATTTCCAATATTCAGTTAATCCTCGAAGCCGCCCCAAAAACCGGAGGCGCGCCACCAAAAATCTTATAGTGCGCCCCGCCAAAAAGACTTCAGCGCACCGATGCCACCGTCGATACGGTCGGTGGGGGCGTGCTGCAGGAAATTTTAAGTGCCGAACTAATTTCTGATATTATTGAGAGGTGAATATAATTCAAAATCTACTATCTAACAGTACACGTAAAAATATTGGAACCTCTCAAAATGTTTTTGGATCTACTCTTTGACTATGTTAAGTTGTTAATCCTAATGCCGGGATGGCGTTTAGAGCATCGTCAGCCTTCTCCACGAGGGACGGTCTGCAGCTAGGGTCTCGGCATGAGACAGCAAAATTCCAGCTTGATCAAGGAAAATCCCAAGACCGTAACTGCACCGGAACTTGGGTCTTCCGCTTGAACGCTTGCAGCCACTAATGGCTGGTCCAAAGTCGTAAAGAATCCGACCCGGAATATCGGCAGTTAATTGCAAAAGATGTCTTAACCAACGAACTGTCTGCTCGGCTATCAGATGTGACAAAGGACCTGAAAGTCATATATCGTAGGCGGTCGTTGCTGACAAAGTCTGTCCATCTGATTCCTTAGATTGTTCGAAGAGACTTAGGTTGAAGAGTGTTGAGACGGCGCTCGTCAACTATGGACTTCAGATTATCATTCACAGGTTTCTGTCTTCTGCTACAATGTAATATTTTCTAACTAAAATTAGTTTCGACTAGCCTTGATATTCCTCGACTACCTTATTTATTGATTTCTTATCATATGCAAAAATGCAGCTATTCTACTAAGGCCTGAAAGCAAGACTGAAAAATTTAATTACTAACCCCCCACCTCCCGAACCAAAATGTAGCTATACATATGTACAAGGAAGCATGTACAAAGTGGGAGAACTAAACTTGTATACGATTTTTTTTTGTCCTCCTAACATCCTTCTCGAAAAAATTAAATTTCAAAATAGCAATGAATTCCTGCAAAATAGCAATGAAATCACAAAATATTTTGTGATTTAGATGAGGTAATTGATGTTGAGACTCAGTTGCACATTGTGCAGCTTGCCGATGATCTACCTCCTATGTTATCAATATGAACAATGCAGGTCCCTGTAATGGCATTTCCCCAAAAGATGGAACGCAACATGTAGTATGACAGAAAGTATTATTCAACACAAAGGCCCTCAAACAAGTTTTTGTTTAAAATTGGGAAACTGATCATGTTCTCGATGATGAGGAATATGAACTGATGTGTTACCTTTTCTCTCTACTACAAATTTTTTCTGCTACAGTCGAGTATATTGAGGGAAAATTCCTTCCCACCCAAAATGTTACTCTGCTCTGGCGAGACTTTTTAAAAGGTCACCTTGAGGAGCAGCCTATTGATAGTAGCTGTATTTTGCTTCTCAAAGAAAATGCGAAAAACAAGTTTGACTTTGCTTCCCAAGGGATGATCTCATGGTAACAGCTGCACTTTTGGACCTTGAAACATTCAATATAAATGAAACTGATGAGCGTCTAACCTTCTTGATGGTTCACTGACAAGAAGGGAATTTTTGTTCAAAATGGTTGAGCCTCTAGTGCTGGCGGCTGACATTTGGTACTTTATCACATCTCCTGCGAACTGTGTTTGTCCAATCAACATTAGGTCCCTTCACTTTGTAAGGTTGCCCCTCCTTGCAGGGCTAATTAATTTGGTAGCGTGATACAAACTGAGGCGTTGGGTAAGAATCGGTACTCAGAATTCAGTGACAACTGATTTTATTTATAAAATAAGATAAAATGAAAAATATTCTAATTCTATCTATGTTTACTATTTACAAACCTCTTCTAAGGTCAAATGATCTACTTGTTCAAATCCACCAATGTATACCGAAAAGAAAAAGATTAAGTTAATCCTAAGCTAACGAATGTTTCAACTTAAAGGGGTTACACTTGAACAGCTAGTCAAGGCTTGAGTTCTGGGTTATAAAAATCCTTTAGTTCAAGCTATTTTTGAGCTAAGCTAAGAATAACCGTACTTGCTTTTAATTCCAATTTTCATTAACCCAACCCAAGAGATTCTTTTATTATTTCTTGATAGGATTGTGTATTCCTTTGACCTTTATTAAGCTTTAATTTTAGCAGGGAAACTTAATTGAAAATATCTGGACATAAAGGTTTAGAAATTCTTAAGCTGGTAATACTGTTCCCCTTTTTCCCTTAACCTGCTTGTATAAACATTGAGGTTAACTTTGTATTAACATGCAGTACGGGATTAACGAAATGAAAGATTGATTAAAAGGGGAACGGTGTGTTCCTCTTCGTATAAACGTCTGAAGATTGCATAAAGGGGGGAGGGGGGGGTTAAGTATTGTTATTGTCCGATAATTCCAATTTTCGGATATAAGGTCCTTATAAAGTCAAGCTAAGTCTCAAGAGACTCTAGGCTGAAAAGCGGAAGCCCAAATGGCTCTCCTAGCTTTCTCTTCTTGGTTGAGGTTTTCTTTCCTCCTTAAACTCTCAGTTATTCAAAGCTTAAATTTTTGGGAAGAAATTTAATTTGGCTTATTCTAACCTTAAAAAAATGCTGTTTTGTCCAAATGGCTCAAGTCTTGTTTAGGTGGAAATACGAATGAAACTAAAAATCCCAAAATCATCAATTTCTCTTATATACGTATTAAAATTATCTCCAAGTGACAGAAAGCCCTTTAGAGGTTTTTCTTCTTATTTTAACCTTTATCTTCAAACTTTTATCCCCAAGGAGAATTTCAGACAGACAGTGGTAGCTTATCGTTATTACAAAGTAAACACTTACTCTTTGTTCGATTTCCAAAAAAAGACTATCCCGTTTTTGTTCCTCAATCCCTATTTTAAGTTCTCTCTATTTTGTTTTTCTTTCCTGTCATTGTTCAGAGACCAGTTTGATGTCATCCCAATAATAGTTCTTTGTTCAAAAAGTTTGTATCCGCTTTCTCTATTAAAAACCCTGTTTTTGGTCATGTGATTCAAATCGCGCAATATCTTATTGTCGTTGACCCCTCGAGTTTGAAGCGGCAGTCCGCTATTTGTATTTGCATTTTATGGTCCTTGTTAGATCAAGGGTACACTTGTTCAAAATCTAGCTAATGTTGTTTGTTTTCTTACACAAAGAAAATTAATACTTCGTTACTCTTATCATTACGCAAAAGTCATACTTTGCTATCTTTACAATTTATTCAGGTTATGATGGCTTTCCTACATTTTTACAACCTCCCACACTTAAAATTCTTAGTACATTTATTTTTTTCTTAATGAAACTATAACTTGATAAGAATCAATTTAGTTCAATCTCTTCCTGTTCTACATTTACGTGGAATCCTTGAGACTTTTGTTTCCTATAGTCTAACCATAGTTTTCTCAATGTTTTAAATATAATTCCAATAGAGACTAGTCCTAATAAAGATAGAAATAGATTAGGGGTATTGAAAAAAAATGTCCAATAGCTAGCCGTTTTCCTTCCTTTTGCGTCCTTTAAGGAAATGTTCATTTTTCTTAGCTCAGCTATGCCAATCTGCGTCTTGGTGTTGTTCAGAAAATATATAGAGATAAAATCACCAAATTCTTTGCTCCATTCGTTTTTTTATACCAGCTATGGAGAGGTTTCCTTCTAGGCTAATTATCGATATATTTAAAGGGTTATATACTGGCTTGGAGCAGCCTTTTAAAGGTTTAAATTTATAATAAGGTAAGTTTGTTATTTATTAAGGTTTTTCTATTTTTCCGCCGAGAAAATCCTTTAAACTAGGATCTTTATAATTTAGTGGCTTTGATTTAGCCTTTCTTTCATGGATAAATTTTCCTTGTTCGTAATTATCAAATGTTTGCACCGAAGTATTTCCTTCCGAATTGTCATTTATCTCTTCACTGGTTATTTCGTCCATGGGGTTGTAATTGAGGCTCTGGTAATCTCAATTCTGTGTCTGTTCCTGTTTTACCAGGATCATTCTCCTCTCTTGAAGTCGTAATGTAAGGCTGGTTTACACTTTACAAATTATTTTCATTTATTTGGTTTAATAAACTTCCCTTTAAATTTCATTGCCAAATATTATGGGGGATATCTTCCTCTATCTGTGTTTTTTATTCATTTGCTCCCCTTCAATTTCGTCTGGTATAGGATTTAAGGGCTTGTCATCTACCTTTGACCTTTGTTTTGCTATCTCGGGGTTCATGGCTAAAAGCCTTTCGTGGTCATTTATCTTTTTAAGTTGTCTTATATTTACCAACCTGCGTTTACAGGTTTTTAACTCCTGTAGCAAAAAGACGTTTTTATATAATTCCGATAACGCTAGATAAGGTCCCCTATATGAATAATTTTTTGATTAACTTTCTTGGATTACATACACTAAATTATTAGGGAAGATTTCGATTTCCAATATTTTTTTGTTGTATTGTGCCGCTTGACCTTTTCGGACCCTTTTTAATTCGCTTATACATACTTGTCGGCTGACAAATACCTCTTGAACGAGATTAGATACCCATTCATCTTCTGAATAGAAACCCTCCCTCGGATTAGAAACAATGTTATCAAATACTGATTTCGCTTCGAAACCATGTAGTAGAAAAAAGGGTGTATATTTTCTGCTAGCATCTATGCTAGTGTTTAATGCTAATTGTATGAATGGTAAGAATTCACTCCGATTTCCTTTATGTATCTCATCGTGAGTTAGTATTCTTTTTACACATTTTACTCTATTTTCTGCTAATCCATTAGATTGGGGGTTTCTTGGCGATGAATGTATAATTTTGAATCCTAATTCTTTGGCCACTTCATTAAAGGCTTTACTCGTAAAGCATGTGGCATTATCAGACAATAGGAAATCCATATTTCCAAAATGGGATATGATTTCCTTTATTATAAATTCCATCACTGATTTTGACCTGAGGTCTTTGGCTGGCGCTATCACTGTGTACTTAGTAAAATGCTCTACCGCAATAATGATATATTGGTGACCATTAGCGCAAAGCTGTAATTTTCCCGTGGTATCCATTGACCAGATATGGAATGGGTGGTCAGGGAAAATACTTTCTCTCAATTTAGGGATATATATTTCTAACTTTATTCCTCCTTAAACATAGATCACAATTCCTTACCGTCTCCTCAACTTGGCAGTACATATTTTCAAAAATACAACTTTGTTTTAACTTATTCAAAGTTTTTACATTCCCCATGTGTCCCCTATGTGTGCACCTAGGAAAAGGCTCGTATGCATAAGATTAATGATTCCTCTGACTAGTTTTTTTGGTAGGATGATTTTAAATTTATGCATCTGTTTCCTTTTTTCTGAGTCGTCTATTGCATACAATATTCCTTCCACTAGGATCAACTGAAGATCTCTTAACCATTTCACAACAAAAGGATTCCCTTCCCCCAAATTTGAAGTTTCTGGTCTGTTGTTAATTTGAGCTCTGCCCGAAACGTCAAATTTTGGAAATTCTTCCTGCGGCTTACCCCTCTTGGTGCCTAGGTCTGCGGGTATCCCAGACCCAGCCCAATTATCCATGCTAGTGACCCTTTCTATAGTCCTAGTCTTTGAAAGCTCCACCGCCCGAGCTTGTCGTATCCATAACGGCTCGTCCCTCTCCAAGTCTGAATCCCTGGACGTTTGGGATTCAGCCCGATTATCCTTAGTGCCAGTAACTTCTACAGTAGCTCTGGTCATGGCAAGTTCCGCCGTCAGAACTTGTCCTTTACAGGGTTCAATTTCACTCCCCTCTAAAATTGACCTGCTGTCAGTAACACACGCATGCGTACTGCCCTTTACTTTTACCTCTTTCAGTTTGCCGTGGATAGTCCCAGAGGTTAGGCATCTATCCCTGTACCCAGGCTTGTTCCCTCTTAGAGAAGGAAACTCCTTTTCAGTATTACTACTGAATTCGTCCCATTTCGATGGTATGATAGCTCTGGGAATGTTTGAGCTACCTGTATTTGACTCACATCCCTCACAGGGCCTGGTCAAACCAGTCTGGCTCGACTGTTCATTTCTACCCTCTTTGGACTTTTCATTAATTTTATCTGTATCCTGGGGAGATTTTAAGCCTAAGAGTGTATTTTCTAATCTTATTATTTCATCAATTGCCACCTTAATTTCAGGGTCTTCTAATTGAAATCCCCTCATCTCTTCTTTACCAATCCCAAAAAAATCAATCGGTTCCTCGTCACCTAATAGGGCTAAATATTCTACTTCTAACTCATCAAGATTAATTGACAAATTGTGAGCTAGGGTGACTCAAATAGTCTGCAGGGTTCCTACTGGTACTAATGTGGTGATATGTATACAAATCGTTGTCTAATAGAACCGCAATTCTATATAATTTTGAGTGAAGATCCGTTGATCTTTAAGGTATGTTAGTGCAGCACAGTCCGTACAATATGTGAGTTCTCGCGGCCCATAAATATCCTTTTTGGAACTGCTTTAGACTTTGTACTAAGGCAAAAAGTTCCCTGTTGTGGTTATCAAACCTTGAGGCTGCACCACTAAGAACCTTCGAATAGGTTGCCACTATTCGAAATCTATCTGTTGTTTCGCATTGTTGCATTAAAATTGAAGCAATAATTTTTTGCGAGGCATCTGTGACAAGGTAAAATTCTTTGTCTTTATCAGGAAATTCTAAAAAAATACTATTTGGATTTAATAATTCTGTTTTTAATTTTTTCAAAGGCTACGCTTTGTTCTGGGCCGAAAATAAAAGGAACGTTTTTTCTTGTTAGTCGAATTAAAAGTTCGGCTAATTTTGCGTAGTTATGATAGAATCCCCTGTAATAACCTGTTAAGCCCAAAAATGACCTAATTCCTGTGACGTCACTTGGTGGTTCTAATTTCTTTATAGCTTCTAATTTTTGTGCTTGTGGTTTAACTCCTTTTGTGGAGACCCGAAACCCTAACAAGTCACATTCTTCCGAAAAAAATTGAGATTTATCAATATTAAGCCTTAGATTAAATTTTATAGCCTGTTTTTAAAGTTAGTTCAAAATGTTTCAAATGTTCTTCAAAGTTCCCTAACGTATGTATTGTCAAGTCATCTACATAACTTGATAAAAATGAAGAAAATTCTGGTCCATAAACCTGATTTAAAAATTCAACAAAAGCGCGGGACGAGAAAACTGATCCTTGTGGCACGCATTTAAATACATAAGAAATCCCCTTATTTGAGAAACTAAAATATTTTTGGCTTTCTTCAGCTAAGTTACAGTGACTAAATCCATTTCTAATATCAATTGTTGAAATGAATTTGGTTTTATTAGATAGACCAGAGATGACCTCTGAAATTCTTCGAATACCCCACTGTGAGTCTTTTATCGCCTTATTTATTGCTCTTAAATCTATGAGGAACCGACTATTGCTTTCATCCCACAAGTTTTTTGGTGGAAATTTTTCCCATCCTTTCCTGGTTTTCCTATACAAAATATTGGAGCTGTATATTCAGAACGTCTTATTTCAATTATTCCTACTCTCACCATTTCGTTTATGTGTTTTTGTAAACATTCTGTCATTAAAAATGGCAAAGGGAATTGTTAGACACACTTAATAGGTATATCTGGGTCTATTTTTACCTTATATCCTGGAAGGTCATTTTGCCCTACATCATAATGTCCAGTTGCAAAGGCTCGTTTCAATTTTAATAAGACTGTTTCTACTATTTGTTTTCTTTCTGAACTTAGCGGATCCGTTTTCATTCTCTTTAAAAATTTGCTGTCTTCCCATCCTATTTTATTTTCCTCTATAGAGAGGGATTCCTCTTTATTTTCTATTACTCCTGCTGCTAAGAGAGTCGCATCCCTTAAATATTCATTGTTTATCACCTCATATAAACCAACAGTTTTACCTCGTGGTAAGTTTAGAGGTTCATCGCTCGTTTTAAAATAAACTATTTTTATTGCATTGTTATAAGTTTCACATAGCGACGGAGATAAGTGTAATTGTGTCTGAATATTCGGGTTAAACATTATAGTGTCGCCGTGAGCTACAAAGGGTGCTGAGTGATTTGACAATTTGGCCTTAATGATTTTGAAACAATTGGCCTGAATACAGACCTGTTTTGCTATATATGTTAATCCCCTTCCCGAAATTTCTTCCGTGAAAAACGCAAGGGAATTTATTTCCTCCGTACCTGTATTTCCTAAAGAAATTTTATTATATTTTAAATTTAACGTACAATCCAGTTTGTTTAACATATCATATCCTATAATTACGTCGAATTTCAAGTCTGGAATGACTAAAAATTCCCAAAATAATCTTTCATTCCGTTTTGCCTCATCTGTAATGCAGAATGCTACATTTATCTCTCCTATTAGTGGTAAAGTCTCTCCACTTAAAGATTTCACGTTTCGAGAGGATGGTTTGAGGCGTCTACGAACCTCTACTGGAATTTTTGAAATATTTCTTCCTTTAACAAGCTTCTTTGGCACCCGCTATCTACAAAACATTTTACAAAATTTTGGTCTGCTATTTTAGCAGCCCACATAAATGGGAAAGAACTTGGTTCAGTTTTATTTTCCTTGGTTTTGTGAATATCTTCATTTTGGTTAGAAAGAGGGTTTGTGATTTTATTTTCAGGCTTGAGACGTACCTCCTCTAAGTCCTGCCTGATTAGTTTTTTTTTCAGTAGGATTTGGTGCCATACATTTGTCTGCACTATGCCCGAATTCTTGGCACCTTATACATGCTAGACTTTGCCAACAATCCTTACGATAATGTCTGGGTTTTCCATAATTCGTACACTTTGGGACTTTGCAATCCACTTTCATGTGTCCCAGTCTCCCACAATTAAAACATTTTCCCTTATAATTGCCCTTGTTTTTATATTCTACTCTGTGGTTAACTCTAGGTTCTTTAGCGGAATTTCTGTCTCTTGAGTCTACTACTGCTGCTCCCAGGGACATATCTGGGGAATCCCAATATATTAAATCTATTGCTTCGAATCTTTTTGCAAGTTTTAATAATTCATCTTGGTCGTCCGAGGCCTTAGATTGTTCTAATACTCTCCTTCCAATGGAAGGGAGCATGCCACCCTTAAAAATACTCATCGTAATGTCGTTTGCTCTTATACCAGGAGAATTTTTGCATAATCTATCGCCTTTCCCCTGATCCGGGAGTAAAATTGGTGTACTAACTCAGAGGGCCTTTTTTTTAGAGAGCAGCTCTTGTAGTTTTTGTGCAGCTGGTTTTTCATGTAAAAAGGCTTCTTTTAGAAGTTTTTCTAAATGGTCTAAATCTCTTATTTTGGAATATCTAAACTTGTTGCGAATCTTTGCATCTCTCCACTTGTATAACATATAGCTTGATTTATCATAGCAATATCATCTTTCCCTAAACTCCTCTGTATTTGTTTAAGTGTGATAATCCATGAATGGATTTCATTTGGATATGTTAGTAACGAGATGGGGGCGCTTGCTCCACAAATAGGTTTTTGAAGCCTGTTTGTGACTGGAGCGTCTCCATATTGCTCCTGTAGAGCGTTTATTTTAGCTTGTGCGTCCTCCTCTACTCTTATTCTCTCCTCTTGTGCTTGTCGTAGTGCAATTTCTAATTCTTTATTTTTGTTTTCATTGTAACTCATGATGGATCTATTCCTTTCAATTCTTAGCGTTGGAAACGTTTTGATTCCTTATAGTGCTTTACGTCGCTAAAATGGGTCTACTTATAAATTTTATGAGAATTTTTCTCAGTACCTTGTTAAATTTACCCTCAAGTTTAGTATTATAATTATACACTCTTGAGGATGATTAACCTATGACCCTATTTAGGTAAATTACAGACGCGGATACTAAAACTTTTAGCAAAGAGAAAGAGAAGGAGAAGAAAGAAAGAATCTTAGGAAGATAAAAGATAAAAGTCTGTCTGAGCTTTCCCTTATTAGGTTAAAATTTCCTTTAATGAATACTTTTTCAAACTTTTCAGTCTTGGATAGGTTTGGAAAACTGACACACACACCTTCTTGTGAGGAACAGAGGACTAAATTTTACCAAATTTTATGAATTTAATTAATCCTCCCCCACTTAAACGAAAGTTGCACCGAACTTGAGTACCGCTGGCACCAGTTGTAAGGTTGTCCCTCCTTGCAGGGCTAATTAATTTGGTAGCGTGATACAAACTGAGGCGTTGGGTAAGAATCGGTACTCAGAATTCAGTGACAACTGATTTGATTTATAAAATAAGATAAAATGAAAAATATTCTAATTCTATCTATGTTGACTATTTCCAAACCTCTTCTAAGGTCAAATGATCTACTTTTTTTAATCCACCAATGTATACCGAAAAGAAAAAGATTAAGTTAATCCTAAGCTAACGAATGTTTCAACTTAAAGGGTTACACCTGAACAGCTAGTCAAGGCTTGAGTTCTGGGTTATAAAAATCCTTTAGTTCAAGCTATTTTTGAGCTAATCTAAGAATAACCATACTTGCTTTTAATTCCAATTTTCATTAACCCAAACCAAGAGATTCTTTTATTATTTCTTGATAGGATTGTGTATTCCTTTGACCTTTATTAAGCTTTAATTTTAGCAGGGAAACTTAATTGAAAATATCTGGAAATAAAGGTTTAGAAATTCTTAAGCTGGTAATATTGTTCCCCTTTTCCCCTTAACCTGCTTGTATAAACATTGAGGTTACCTTTGTATAAACATGCAGTACGGGATTAACGAAATGAAAGAGTGATTAAAAGGGGAACGGTGTGTTCCTCTTCGTACAAACGTCTGAAGATTGCACAAGGGGGGGGGGGGGGGGTTTAAGTAATGTTATTGTCCGATAATTCCAATTTTCGGATATAAGGT
This sequence comes from Artemia sinica, assembly GCA_027921565.1. NCBI lineage: Eukaryota > Metazoa > Arthropoda > Branchiopoda > Anostraca > Artemiidae > Artemia > Artemia sinica. The sequence goes on along the minus strand of JAPEVW010000530.1, from coordinate 40,014 downwards.
CCTTATAAAGTCAAGCTAAGTCTCAAGGGACTCTAGGCTGAAAAGGGAAAGCCCAAATGGCTCTCCTAGCTTTCTCTTCTTGGTTGAGGTTTTCTTTCCTCCTTAAACTCTCAGTTATTCAAAGCTTATATTTCTGGGAAGAAATTTAATTTGGCTTATTCTAACCTTAAAAAAATTCTGTTTTGTCCAAATGGCTCAAGTCTTGTTTAGGTGGAAATACGAATGAAACTGTAAGTCCCAAAATCATCAATTTTCTCTTATATACGTATTAAAATTATCTTCAAGTGACAGAAAGCCCTTTAGAGGTTTTTCTTCTTATTTTAACCTTTATCTTCAAACTTTTATCCCCAAGGAGAATTTCAGACAGAAAGTGGTAGCTTATCGTTATTAGAAAGTAAACACTTACTCTTTGTTCGATTTCCAAAAAAAGACTACCCCGTTTTCGTTCCTCAATCCCTATTTTAAGTTCTCTCTATTTTGTTCTTCTTTCCTGTCATTGGTCAGAGACCAGTTTGATGTCATCCCAATAATAGTTCTTTGTTCAAAAAGTTAGTATCCGCTTTCTCTATTAAAACCCTGTTTTTGGTCATGTGATTCAAATCGCGCAATATCTTATTGTCGTTGACCCCTCGAGTTTGAAGCGGCAGTCCGCTATTTGTATTTGCATTTTATTGGCCTTGTTAGATCAAGGGTACACTTGTTCAAAATCTAGTTAATGTTGTTTGTTTCCTTACACAAAGAAAATTAATACTTTGTTACTCTTATCATTACGCAAAAGTCACACTTTGCTATCTTTACAATTTATTCAGGTTATGATGGCTTTCCCATATTTTTTACAACTTCAACTTGTGGTGAGCGTTTTAGTGCAGTAGAAATTCTTTTGTACAAAGAGGAGAGGGCCCTCGAAAAGCCTGAAGAGGAGGCTGTAATCTCTGGTGTTGTCAGTGGATTAGCTACCCCAAACAGTTGTGTGAATGTGGCTAGTGGGGTTTCTCGGAAGGATAGCAACTCTAAATCTTTTCATGAACATATATGATAAAAATGAGGCTGCTCGAGCAAATAACGTGTCAGAAAGACAATGCAGAACAGGATGAAAATGATGATGTGGTTCGGCGTCAAGTAGATTTATATTTGGGCTTGTCAGCCCTAACCAGGAGATCAAAAGGTCCTCCTCTAGTTGATTCAATCAATGCAACCACTGCCTTCTAGAAAAGATATTTTACTCAGCTGCCATGTATTGTAGCTTTAGAAAAAAAAAGTTCTATTGTTGGCGGTAACAAGTGCCGTAGCAGAAAGTATTTTCAGGAATGCAGGACTAATCGTTGCTGCTAAGTTCTATGTTGGTCCCCCACGCCATGTAAAAAAGCTTGTTTTTTATACATGATAACTACAAGTTTTGTCAAAGCTTTAAAGGAAAGTGATAGAGTTTATTTCTAGCTAAGTGTTTCGAAATTTTTTCTCCTGGCTCCTTAAACTGTCTGAAAATTGACAAAATGGGGAATTTAAAGCTTAATTCAAATTAAACTCTGAATTTTAAAGCTAGAATTAAAAATTTAATAATAAATAATGCTTTTCTTATAAGATGTTGCCTTTTTCTATAAAACCTTTTCTTTACAAAATACTTCCTCTTTTTCTTCCCCTGGAACAAACTGTTCTTAAAGAATGACATGCTAAGTTTTCTGAAAATTGGCTATGTAAAAAAAAATCAAAAAAAATCAAGTATTAAATCCTAGACGCTAAAGTAAAACTTTGATCGTTTGATATGCTTACCCACGATGTCGTCCACAAACGCGGTACCTTAATTGCCGAGATGGGAAGGAATATAAATAATCTCTTTCATTCTCTAAGGATTCAGTTGAAACATTTAAGTTTAAAAGCTTAATATATCTCTCTTAAGTGAGAGGATTCAATCTTGAGGTAATGAGAAATAATAGCTTCTGTAGCGTAGAGAGTGATGCAAGACAGGTTGCAAGACCAGGGGATTCAGACATGAAGTAAGACATACACTTCAGATTCTATCGAAGTTTTATAAATTAGCCATAGAATTCAGGTGAAAGTACATTTGTTTAATTCCAGCTTTAGAGCTTAATTTAAATTAAATTTTAAACAACGTATTTTGTCGGTTAATTCAAATATTAGGCAGTTTAAGGTCTCGCTATAGGAAAAGTGCATTTTCCCCAATTATAAAACACAGTACTGAATAGGGGTGTTTCGAGGAATCTTTCGAACTAATCTTTAGACCCCCCCCCCTCTTCCAGCGGTAAGCACTGACACAAGTAATTGAACCACAATTGATTCAATATTCTAGAAGAATATATCTAGAAAAGAATGAAAAAAGTTTTTGACACTTTGGAAGTGAAGAGAAATTTATTTTGAGAGGATAAATTAGTAACAGTAAAAATAAGGTTTAAAATGGTTAAAAGAATGTATGTGAAAAGTTAAGATTGATATCTCGTCCTTATTTTGTCCAAAGTTCGGTCATGGTTATGAAACTAAAAATTAATCTTGGACTGAATTCTGATAAAAACTGATACCAATTTAGTTTTCAATTTTTTTTTTAAAGTAGCTGAAACATTTCAAAAAATAGAAGAAATGCCGACAAATTGACGGTGCGCCGCTGATATTTTTTTGGTGGTGGCAGAATTTTGTCCGCCACAGCTGAATTTTATTTCGGCGTTGTTTTGGTGTCTATTTTCAGCCGGAATATGCAGTATTTATTAATTTTTGCATAAGTATGCATAATCTTTCAAAAAAAAAAAACAAAAAGCAAGCGTGAAAAGTCAACAAACCAATGAAAAAACAAAAATTAAAACATAAGTAAAATTTAATAAAAGCCAAAAATCATATATTTTACATCGGTTTAATTCTAATAATTTTTTGCTTTTATTGAATTTTATTTATCTTTTAATTTTTTTTCATTGTTTTTTTTTCCACGCTTGTTTTTTGTTTTTTTCTTCAGCATTTTCATTGATTATATTATTTTGTTCGCGCTGAAGAAGAGAGGCGGCTATTCTCTCGAAATATTCGCTTTGTGTGTTTCTTCAGTATTTTCCTTTGGCCTTTAAAAACCCCATTTATGATAGTTTTCCTTGCTTCATGTTAAAACGAAAAGACTTATTTTTCTAGAAAGATTTTAATTTTAAATTGCTCTAGAAAGTAATTACTTAATATTTGATAAATTTTTGAATTGATAAATAGAATGCTATTCAATAATATTTTTTTATCTAATTTTAGATCTATTTTCACCTTCTTCAAGTCCTATAAGTAAGAGCAGCTATTAGGCCTACACTTTGTAGTGTTTAAAGCATTAAAACCTTGAATAAAGCTTTCATTTCAGGAAATAAACCAAATTTTCCAAGTTTTTGGATTGGAAAATTTACTAACAGAATACAGCTAACAGAATAAGCTGACAGCTTTATTTTGCTCTTTACCAAGAAATTTAACTATAACTTAAAATCCTCAACTACACTTTAAATTTAGTTACATCAAAAAGAAATTTTTTGAATTTTTGCACCCTTAAAAAGAAGAATCAAACTTTAATAGTAATCGAATATGTAATGCCTTTAACTGCTGAAGGAGTTGAGCCCTTTTCTTTCAACTGTATTAAGATAAAATATGCTCTGGAGGGGTTAAAAGTCATTATTAGTCATCAATCCTAATATATTTTGTATTTTAGGACTCTCCTGGCTAAAATCTGTGATTTATCCGAGTTTCGATGATAGTATTTTTACTTCTCATAGTTTACATTAACTCCGTTCCAAGATCTTTCATGGACTTGCCACAAATTCTGAAAATGGCCGATCCCATCACACTTTCTGAGGATTGTTTCATTAAAAACGATAAGTTGTACAGGTAATTTTTTTGTCAGAATATACGAAAAGCTACTTTGTTCTAGAAAATAATTATTCATTTTTTTTTTCTTCTTGCTCATTAAGTTGTCTTAATGATCCCATCACACTTTCTGAGGATTATTTCATTAAAAACGGTAAGTTGTAAAGGTAATTTTTTTTGTCAGAATATACGAAAAGCTACTTTGTTCTAGAAAATAATTGTTCAGTATTTTTTTTTTCTTCTTGCTCATTAAGTTGTCTTAAGAAAAAAAAATATAACTGCATATGTACTTGAATCTAACGATTAAGAGCTGAGGGGTGATAAAGTGACTTCTTTGTGACGCAAAACACATTTAAATTCAATTTATTAGCTTTAATTTTTAAGTTTAGTGAGACAATTAAATCATCCGGTTGAGGAATTTTCTGTCAATCTTCACTGTGCTGGTATGATGTACGAAATATTTCTATCAAAGCAGGGGTAGTTATGGGGATTCAAATGGGAATATCTAATCATAATACATTTAAGAGATGAATAAAGTTAGTTGAATTCGGCTGCTAAACTTAGGGAGACTATATTTTGTATACTATGTTATGGGAACTAATGTAGAAAACCCCAATTGATTGGTATTTTTTAATTTCAATTGTCTATTTTTTGTGACTGTTAAGCTGTCGTTAAGTTTTGATGACACTTTATTTACAGTAACATCATCTTGCGAAAATTTTTTTATTGAAAAGGCTAATAAGGCCCTAAATGAACTGGCAAGTCTTGTGAGATTTAGCTGTCTATCTGTTTATGTTTTTAAGACGAATTTCATGACTTTCGTAGAATTGGTACTCCCATTATTTTAAATGATAACCCTTGTCTGAATGGTATATGGTATATATATATATATATATATATATATATATATATATATATATATATATATATATATATATATATATATATATATATATATATATATATATATATATATATATATATATATATATATATATATATATATATATATATATATATATAAGTGAAGTATGAATATATATTAGTAGATTATAGGATGGAAACAACTATTATATACAACCCAATGGGTTTTCCTGATGATTGTTAGAAGATGATGTAAGCGTTTTTTTATTTATAAATTATTTCTCTTTCTCTCTCTTTCTTTCTCTCTCTCTCTCTCTCCCTCTCCCTCTCTCTCTCTGTGTAATGTTAATTTTTTATTTTTCTATTCAGTTGACTTGAATAAATTGACCAGAGTGGGGGGGGGGGGATTTTTCTCGGCGAGGCATATTCCAGGGGAAGGTATTTTCCACGAGGTGGTATTTTCTGCGAGGTTGTATTTTCCGGAGGTATTTTCATATGAGGTGTTCTCTGGGGGGGATGCTGAATGCCCTACAATAACTTGACTTTTGAAAAGGGCATTAAACCTTTCAATTTTCGATCGAATAATAAAATGTGATTAACAAAACCCCCACAGTCCTCGGGGCAAGGGCTGTAGGTTCTTGCAAGTTACCCATTGTTAAAATTTAAGGTTTTTATAGAAGGGATGGTCGTACATACTTTGGAGAAGGCTAATTTGATTGAAAATTAAAATTTTAAGTTCATTTTTGAAGAATCGAAGGTAATCAGAGGACAGTCAGTCTCCCTCTTAACCGCGACTCCCCCCCCCCCCCCCTCCCAAATACATCTGATCAAAATAAAAATATATTTTGTTCAAAATAGTCTAAAGGTCAAATAACCATGTCTTTGGGGTTAACAATCCCATCAGAAGCTCCTGGAGCAAGTTAAGCTAGTTACTCAATGTTAACACATAAGGTTTTAGTGGAAAAATTTTTGTATGAGCTTGGGGGGGGGTGCTCATTCGATTGGAAATCAAAGTTTCAGTGTACTCTGTAAGAGTTAAAAGTGATCGAAGGGCTTCCACCCCCATCCTCGTTTTTTTCCCCCAAATACATCAGATCGATGATTTTGAGATGACTATTTTATTTAAAACAGTTCAAAGGTTAAATAACTATGCCTCCAAGGTTCGCAATCCCTAGCCCCTGGTGCAAAGATTTTAAGTTATGCAAGTTGCCGATTGTTAACATAAAGGTTTTTTTTTTTCTTATCAAGAAAAGAGGGTATGTTTGGTCCTATAAAAAAAAACATAGAGCTTTAAAGTCAAATCTTAGGGAAATGTCAAGAAGAATGCCAAACACATTCAAAAAATATTTTTTCCTTAATTGGTTGTGAAAAGGAAATGCCAGCAATATTTACAATGGCTGATGGTATTAGCCGTCACGTTGTTCGGAAAATGTTTAGGAGCATCTTCAACTAAATCAAGAGGTACTCAAGTTTTAAAAGACGACGTATCTTCAATGTTTCAGGAACAGCTGAGTGTATAAACCTTAGGATATGAGGTTTAAACTTTCAGGGCATATTGAAGGAATGTTGAAAAAAAGCTGGAGGGCAACCAGTCCCCCTCCCATATCCTTTCTAGCTGCAATCTCCTCAAAGACATCTGGTCAAAATTCGTTATCTAGATTTACATAGGTCAAATATTTTCAGCACGTATTTTTATTACTTTATGTCCAAAAAGGTCTGATTCATCTAAAAAAAAAAAAGAAATAAATCAGCTTTAATGGTTTGAGACATCGCATCTTCTTTTTTTTGCAAAAATAAAGCAAAGCTTTCTTATGAATGATTTTGACAGGTGTTTTATATCATAACCTTGAGAAACAAGCAATTCCAACAAGGATGAGCATGTAAAAATCCTAACTTGTGTTTTACCCAATTATATTGCCTTATGTTTTTTTAGAATACTAAAAAACTGAGTTCAGCGGTTCAGTGGCACGATGGTTCAATTACACGAGGGTTCAGTTGCAAGGGAATTTAGTTAAAAGGGTTGAATTGCACGAGGGTTTAGTTAAATGGGGTTTAGTTGTCCGGTGGCTCAGCTACACGATGGTTCAGTTCCACGGGGATTCGTTTATACAGGGGTTCAGTTGCACGGTGGTTAGGTGTTTTAGTTACACGCACACCATACATTGTCCTTGTTAGATCAAGGGTACACTTGTTCAAAATCTAGCTAATGTTGTTTGTTTCCTTACACAAAGAAAATTAATACTTCGTTACTCTTATCATTACGCAAAAGTCAAACTTTGCTATCTTTACAATTTATTCAGGTTATGATGGCTTTCCCATATTTTTACAACTTCAACTTGTGGTGAGCGTTTTAGTGCAGTAGAAATTCTTTTGTACAAAGAGGAGAGGGCCCTCGAAAAGCCTGAAGAGGAGGCTGTAATCTCTGGTGCTGTCAGTGGATTAGCTACCCCAAACAGTTGTTTGATTGTGGCTAGTGGGGTTTCTCGGAAGAGCAGCAACTGTAAATCTTTTCATGAACATATATGATAAAAACGAGGCTGCTCGAGCAAATAACGTGTCAGAAAGACAATGCAGAACAGGATGAAAATGATGATGTGGTTCGGTGTCAAGTAGATTTATATTTGGGCTTGTCAGCCCTAACCAGGAGATCAAAAGGTCCTCCTCTAGTTGATTCAATCAATGCAACCACTGCCTTCTAGAAAAGATATTTTACTCAGCTGCCATGGATTGCAGCTTTAGAAAAAAAAAAGTTCTATTGTTGGCGGTAACAAGTGCCGTAGCAGAAAAGTATTTTCAGGAATGCAGGACTAATCGTTGCTGCTAAGTTCTATGTTGGTCCCACGCCGTATAAAAAAGCTTGTTTTTATACATGATAACTACAAGTTTGTCAAAGCTTTAAAGGAAAGTGATAGAGTTTATTTCTAGCTAAGTGTTTTGAAATTTTTTTCTCCTGGCTCCTTAAACTGTCTGAGAATTGACAAAATGGGGAATTTAAAGCTTAATTCAAATTAAACTCTGAATTTTAAAGCTAGAATTAAAAATTTAATAATAAATAATGCTTTTCTTTATAAGATGTTGCCTCTTTTTATATAGAACTTTTTCTTTACAAAATGCTTCCTCTTTTTCTTCCCCTGGAACAAACTGTTCTTAAAGAATGACAGGCTAAGTTTTCAGAAAATTGGCTATGTAAAAAAAAATCAAAAAAATCAAGTATTAAATCCTAGACGCTAAAGTAAAACTTTGATGATATGCTTACCCACCATGTCGTCCACAAACGCGGTACCTTAATTGCCGAGATTGGAAGGAATATAAATAATCTCTTTCATTCTCAAAGGATTCCGTTGAAACATTTAAGTTTAAAAGCTTTATTATATCTCTCTTAAGTGAGAGGATTCAATCTTGAGGTAATGAGAAATAATAGCTTCTGTAGCGTAGAGAGTGATGCAAGACCAGGTTGCAAGACCAGGGGATTCAGAAATGAAGTAAGACATACACTTCAGATTCTATCGAAGTTTTATAAATTAGCCATAGAATTCAGGTGAAAGTACATTTGTTTAATTCCAGCTTTAGAGCTTAATTTAAATTAATTTTAAATAACGTATTTTGTCGGGTTAATTCAAATATTAGGCAGTTTATGGTCTCGCTATAGAAAAGTACATTTTCCCCAATTATAAAACACAATACTGAATAGGGTGTTTCGAGGAATCTTTCAAACTAATCTTTAGACCCCCCCCCTCCCCCAGCGGGTAGCACTGACACAAGCAATTGAACCACAATTGATTCAATATTCTAGAAGAATATATCTAGAAAAGAATGAAAAAAGTTTTTGACACTTTGGAAGTGAAGAGAAATTTATTTTGAGAGGATAAATTAGTAACAGTAAATATAAGGTTTAAAATGGGTTAAAAGAATGTATGTGAAAAGTTAAGATTGATATCTCGTCCTTATTTTGTCCAAAGTTCGGTCATGGTAATGAAGCTAAAAATGAATCTTTGACTGAATTCTGATAAAAACTGATACCAATTTAGTTTTCAATTTTTTTTTTTAAAGTAGCTGAAACATTTCGAAAAATAGAAGAAACACCGACAAATTGACGGTGCGCTGCTGATATTTTTTTGGTGGTTGCAGAATTTTGTCCGCCACAGCTGAATTTTATTTCGGCGTTATTTTGGTGTCTAGTTTCAGTCGGAATATGCAGTATTTATTAATTCTTGCATAAGTATGCATAATCTTCCAAAAAAAAACAAAAGTAAGCGTGAAAAGTCAACAAAACCAATGAAAAAAAACAAAAATTAAAACATAAATAAAATTCAATAAAAGCCAAAACTCATATAGTTTACATCGGTTTAATTCTTATAATTTTTTGCTTTTATTGAATTTTATTTATCTTTTAATTTTCATTTTTTTCATTGTTTTTTTTTCCACGCTTGTTTTTTGTTTTTTTCTTCAGCATTTTCATTGATTATATTATTTTTTGTTCGCACTGAAGAAGAGAGGCGGCTATTCTCTCGAAATATTCGCTTTGTGTGTTTCTTTAGTATTTTCCTTTGGCCTTTAAAAACCCCATTTTTTGATAGTTTCCTTTCTTCATATTAAAACGAAAAGACTTATTTTTCTAGAAAGACTTTAATTTTAAATTGCTCTAGAAAGTAATTACTTAATATTTGATACATTTTTTAATTGATAAATAGAATGCTATTCAATAATATTTTTTTTATCTAATTTTAGATCTATTTTCACCTTCTTCAAGTCCTATAAGTAAGAGCAGCTATTAGGCCTACGCTTTGTAGTGTTTAAAGCATTAAAACCTTGAATAAAGCTTTCATTTCAGGAAATAAACCAAATTTTCCAAGTTTTTGAATTGGAAAATTTACTATTAGAATACAGCTAACAGAATAAGCTGAAAGCTTTATATTGCTCTTTACCGTGAAATTTAACTATAACTTAAAATCCGCAACTACACTTTAAATTTAGTTACATCAAAAAGACATTTTTTGAATTTTTGCACCCTTTAAAAAAAGAAATCAAATTTTAGTAATAATCGAATATGTAATGCCTTTGACTGCTGAAGGAGTTGAGCCTTTTCTTTCAACTGTATTAAGATAAAATATGCTCTGGAGGGGTTAAAAGTCATTATTAGTCATCAATCCTAATATATTTTGTATTTTAGGACTCTCCTGGCTAAAATCTGTGATTTATCCGAGTTTCGATGATAGTATTTTACTTCTCATAGTTTGCATTAACTCCGTTCCAAGATCTTTCATGGACTTGCACAAATTCTGAAAATGGCCGATCCCATCACACTTTCTGAGGATTGTTTTCATTAAAAACGGTAAGTTGTACAGGTAATTTTTTTGTCAGAATATACGAAAAACTACTTTGTTCTAGAAAATAATTATTCTGTTTTTTTTTTTTCTTCTTGCTCATTAAGTTTTGTTTTCATAATCCCATCACACTTTCTGAGGATTGTTTCATTTAAAAACGGTAAGTTGTACAGCTAATTTTTTTATTTTTCACAATATACGAAAAGCTACTTTGTTCTAGAAAATAATTGTTCAGTTTTTTTTCTTCTTGCTCATTAAGTTGTCTTAAGAAAAAAATATAACTGCATATGTACTTGAATCTAACGATTAAGAGCTGAGGGGTGATAAAGTGACTTCTTTGTGACGCAAAACACATTTAAATTCAATTTATTAGCTTTAATTTTTAAGTTTGGTGAGACAATTAAATCATCCGGTTGAGAATTTTCTGTCAATCTTCACTGTGCTGGTATGATGTACGAAATATTTCTATCAAAGCAGGGGTAGTTATGGGGATTCAAATGGGAATATCTAATCATAATACATTTAAGAGATGAATAAAGTTAGTTGAATTTGGCTGCTAAACTTAGGGAGACTATATTTTGTATATTATAATTATGGAAACTAATGTAGAAAACCTCTATTGATTGGTATTTTTTAATTTCAATTGTCTATTTTTTGTGACTGTTAAGCTGTCGTTAAGTTTTGATGACACTTTATTTACAGTAACATCATCTTGCGAAATTTTTTTTTTATTGAAAAGGCTAATAAGGCCCTAAATGAACTGGCAAGTCTTGTGAGATTTAGCTGCCTATCTGTTTATGTTTTTAAGACGAATTTCATGACTTTCGTAGAATTGGTACTTCCATTAATTTAAATGATAACCCTTGTCTGAATGGTATATGGTGTATATATATGTATATATATATATATATATATATATATATATATATATATATATATATATATATATATATATATATATATATATATATATATATATATATATATATATATATATATATATATATATTATATATATATATATATATATATATATATATATATATATATATATATATATATATATATATATATATATATATATATATATATATATATATAATATATATATATATATATATATATATATATATATATATATATATATATATATATATATATATGTATATATATATATATATATATATATATATATCTATATATATATATATATATATATATATATATATATATATATATATATATATATATATATATATATATATATATATATATATATATATATATATATATATATATATATATATATATCTAATATATATATATATATATATATATATATATATATATATATATATATATATATATATATATATATATATATATATATATATATATATATATATATATATATATATATATATATATATATATAAGTGAAGTGTGAATATATATTAGTAGATTATAAGGATGGAAACAACTATCATATACAACCCAATGCGTTTTCCTGATTATTGTTACAAGATGATGTAAGCGTTTTTTATTTATAAATTATTTCTCTCTATCTCTTTCTTTCTCTCTCTCTCTCTCTCTCCCCCTCTCTCTTTCTGTGTAATATTAATTTTTTTGTTTTTTTATTCAGTTGACCTGAATAAATTGACCAGAGGTAGGGAGGGCCAAGGCTCAGTTCCCATGATTTATCATTAGTTATTTTTTCAAAACTGTGGATTCTGATGTAGATGGGATTGCAGCAGCTTTGTTCCAGCAGCTTCAGATAGAAAACCTGTTTGTCATCTATGGGCATGGAGCAAAGACGAAAACACTGCCCATTAACGATATTACTTATCGTCTAGGACTTGACAGGTCTCGCAGCCTTCTCTTTTTATATGCCTTCTCTGGATGTGATACGACTTAATCTTTTGCTTTTCATGGAAATCATGGTGCTTGGAAGACCTGGAAAGCTGTGGAATCCATTCTTACGACTTTCGTTACTGTGAGTTCAGCAGGAGCCCCGCTCCTAGATTGTCACTTTACAGACATCCAGTGATTTGTCGTCGTTCTTTTCGAAAAATCAAGCAGCTTGTCTGAAGTTAACAGTCTACGGAAGGATATTTTCACACGAAAAAACCGCCGGAATGGAAAGACCTCTCCCAACAGCGGCTGCTCTTGAGCAGCATACCAAGCGCGCTTACTTGCAGGTCCAGATATGGGTATCATCGTGTTGTCTGGAACTTTCCCCACTGGATCCAGGTTTCTACGGCTTGATGAAGCATGACGGAAGCTGGGAGCCTTTCTGAACTATCTGCCTAAGGCAGCGACAATTTGCAAAGGACTACTCAAATGTGGCTGTAAAAACAGGTGCAAATGTGCAAAAGCTTTTCTTAAATGCACAGATCTCTGTTCTTGCAAAGATTGTGACAATCAGTACAATCAGTGGTGCACTTTTTGTAGCTTTAATTGTCAAAAGCCGACTTCGAGCTTTATCCTGTCCTTGAGAACCCTATTTTCTTTTTTAGTAATCTTTATGATGAAACAAGTCAAAATCGGCTATTTCATTCCTATGATCCATGTGATTGTTTTTTTAACTATTTTGAAATATCTGAAGTAGTTTAGTATTCTAAATTTTATCATCATAATAGTATGCTTCTTACGTCCAAAGATCCTTAAGTCAAGTTGTTTGAGTTGAATAAATGTTTTTTTTTTTACTGAAAGCTTATTGAGGAGGTCTGAAAAGTTAATTAATGACTTACAATAAAAACTCATGATCTCCTTCTGAATGTTATAGGGAGGGTATGAGTTTTTGTTAGAGTATGGCATAGAAACCGTGGTTATGAAACCGGTAAATCCTGAACCAAGAATCCGATTGTAAAATAACCACATTTTTGGAATCGAGAGACTCGAATGAGTCAGAAAAGAGATCTTAAACTCGGTCATCGCTCATTCTCAAAATTCATGTTTTTTTTTTTTTTCTTCGCGCGGAAAAACGCAAAGTAGCGCGGATTCGCGAAGACAAATTTGAATTTGTGGCTTAGTCGATTCTTCACATTTTCCGTAACATGTTCACCAGCTTCTATGCGATAACAATGAAAAAAATAAAAACTCAAAAAGCAGAAATTACTCAGAAGTGCATGGAGCGTAGTGATGAAAATGATGATAACTCAGTATCCAGAAGTCGGACGACGTAATAAAAAATAAGCACATTTTTGGGATCAGGAGAGTCAAATTAGTCAGAAATAACCCTTTGATCGGAAAAATTTCGCACTCTGAAAATCAGCTGTTTTTTTCCGCGCGGAAAAACGAAAAACGGCACGTTGATCACGTCGGAAAATTTGGTTCTGCCCCCAGTCAGATTCTTTATATTGTCTTGCACATATCTGCCAAATTTCATGCTTTTACCATAAAATGAACAAACCTAACTAACTCTTATCAAAACTTGTCTCATTGAAATTTTGCTCGTTGCACTTCCTTAATTCCTTTATTTTGAATTCATGAATATCTTTTAGATTTTTATTTGCATCACTAATTTTTTTTCAGATTAAATTCTTGAAAATTTTTGTGGAATTTTTCTTCTCGTCATTTCTAGTTTTCTTTTATGGGTTCAGGGGAGGGGGGTCTCAAATTTGTCTCTAGATTGACGTAGGTTGAAGTCTCCTGGGATTTCTCACTTTTGTGAATTGGGACACTATCTGAAGCACCAAATTTAGACAGAAGTTAAGACTTTTAGACAAATTTAGACTTCAGTCACAGCAAACATCAGCAAATATCTGGTATTTTTCTGTCATTGTTCTTCACTGTCTTATAGAAGGATTTATCCCTATTTGAACTATTATTTGAACGACCAAAGAAAACATGACTTTCATCGTGTTTAAAAAATCCAATCGGACACGCTAAGTTCTTCTAGCTATATAGGCAGTTCAATCTAGCTTCTAGGCAGTTCAGATCATAACAATCAATTTTCGGTTTATTTTCATTTCAACTTGAAATCAATACAATAGATAGAATTATCTCTAAATTTATAAAAAAAAACATATGCACTATAAATATGAGTTGTATAATCTATAAAGAGATGTCGTTTTAAGGCTCATTATCAAGCTTATTGAAAAATTAAATAAAAAAAAACAAGTCTTTTCAACTGAAATTAAGGAACAGAAGTTATTACGTATATGAAAGGGGTTTCCTCCTTCTCAACACCTCGCTCTTTACCTAAAGTTTTTAGTAATTTTGAAAAAAGCTTCTTATTGTTTCAATTAAACGAACATAGTGTTCCAGAAGTCATTCTTAAAGAATTGGGACAAAATTAAAACTTTAGCATAAAGAGCGTGGTGTTGAGGAGAATGCAACCCCCTTCATATACGTAATAGTTTCTGTTCGTCTTAAGTTTTAATGTTGCTCCTTACTTCCAGTTGAAATAACTTTTTCTTTTTTTAATAAAGGATCATTCCCCCAAAATACCAAAAATAACACCACTTTTTTCTCTACCAACACCGAAATTTCCACCCCAAACTGTAGTTCCTTCCTTCAAGGACTTTCAAAGTCAACCACTAACAATGTGTCATCCTTGGTAAAGAAAGTCCACTCTTTAGACCAAACCTCCTCCCATGTACAGCCTGTGTCAGCAAATCAAACCCACCATGTAAAAAACGTCCCTTCCCTCTTGATGTCCCCCCTAGTCATCCCCCACTTCATCCCCAGGAACACACCACTTCCCTATATATTTTCCAACCTTTATCACACAAGAATTACCCAGTTGTGAATTATTTTGAAGTAAAGACAAACCGTCTTACTATACCACTTTTCCCCCCCCCTCAAAACTGTCCCACCCTTACAGAACATAACAATCTGGACTCCACTACCCACAACAGCCCACCTCCAAAATAATAAATCTAAGTGATGTGAAAAATATTATTGTGACGCTTCATGTTACAATTTCCCAAAAAGTTATCTAAGTAATGCCGAAAGCTTGAACTTAGACAAACTTAAGGAAGTATGCATAACTGCGGGACTGTTGGATCTCGACGTTATTTCCATCATGGAGGTGCATAACCAAAATACATCTTTGCTAAATTTAAATCGATACCATAAATTTATCAAGTTAAGGCCTCATGACCATCCTCTGGGGAAAAAAGGGGCGGTGTTTTGCTCTTTGTCAGAGAGTGCTTATGCCTAAGATCATTTCCTACACCAGATTTTAATGAGTTTGAAGAAATTCTTTGGATATGTATTAGACCGAAGATTCTGCCCTGTCCTTTAAATATTATTATGGTTGGACTATTCTATTTCGCTCCCAATCAAAATCTGCAATAAAAAAAAAGTTGACTCGCAAAAAAATATTTTATACTATCATTGCTACCATAACAACCTGCGCCGGGAACAAAAAATATGCGCCGGGAACATAACTCACAACACTTGTCCCAAAGTTCTGGGGAGGCTATGTTATCCCTGGAGTTTTTGTTATATGATTTTTGGTCAATTTAATCCAGTTACTCGTTCTATGTTAGGAATTTATTTGTTATGAATTTCAGGTTTTAATTCGGTCTATGTTAGTGACTTTCGTTGAATGTTTCTGGTTTTCTTTTGCTCTGTAAGAGTTAGATTTTTAAAAACGATTTGTGGAAAAAGCCTGCATATACATCTGATTTTATGTATACATATAATGTCTGTATATTTACATTTTTACACGTAACTAAAAAGAAAAAGCTGTCAGATTTGCTTAATAAGCTCTACTGTTAAATTTGTCTATGTCTGTTTAATTTAAATTTTGTTTTAGAAGTTGAAGATAATATACCAGGTGACAGAAAGAAGCCCTTTCCTTTTCCAAACCATCTTTTGTCACCAAAACGAGAAGATGTTCCTCTTCTTAATTTATTTAGCATTTCAGGACCATGTAAATTTGAATACGAAACACAGGAATCAAAATGTTCTAACAATGAAGGTACATTTGAAACATTGTGTTTTTGTTGATTGAAATGTATTGGATAATATTTTATTGGAAAAAAATAGGACAAAAGGACTTATTCTTAAGATGGAACTTTTGTTTTATCTTATTCCGATGTGCGATTGTTTGCCAAACCGTTTTTTTTTTGTCTTTTATGAACATTTTTAAATTTTCACTTGAAAGTGGTATGTTAAGTTTTATTATCAGACAGTTCGTTATGTCTTACCAATCAATGGTTATGATCATGAGGAAATTTTCATTATTTTCGAAAAAAGTAAGAAACACCCCCTAAAAGTCATAGGATCTTAATGAAAATCAGGTCATCAGATTCAGCGGATCAGAGAACCTTTTTGTTGAAGCTACAAGCTACTATCTGCAAAAATGTAGTTTTTTTTTTGTAAGAAAAAAGATCACGGATACATGTTTATTTATTTTTTTTTTTTCAGAGGCGATCGTATCGACCCAATGGTCCTAGAATATCGTGAGAGGGCTCGTTCAAACGGAATTAAAAGTTCTTATGCCCTTCGTAAGTGACCAAAAAGCTCGGGGCAACTGGGCCCCCTCCCCGACCCCTTTTTCCCCCAAAATCGTCCGATAAATATTTTGAGACAGCCATTTTGTTCATCATAGTTGAAAGGCTCAATAACTCTGCCTTTGGATATAACATGACCCTCCCCCTCAAAGCCCCAGGGGAAAGGTCTTAGGTTATAAAAATTGCCCATTGTTTACGCATAGTATTTGTTATTGGGAAACATGCATACATTTTTGTTCCATTGTAACTGAACCAACGTGCAACTGAACCACATTAACAGAACCACATTGCAACTGAACCAACTTGCAACTTAACCACCGTGCATCTGAACCACCTTGCAACTTAACCACCGTGCATCCGACCCCCGTGCAACTGAACCCTAGTGCAACTGAGCCCTCATGTAACTTAATCCCTGTGCAACTCAACCCCATTTAACTAAACCCACGTGTATCTGAACTCCCGTGCCACTGAACTCCCGTGAAACTGAACCACCAAGCAACTAGACCATCGTACATCTGAACCACCATGCAACCTAACCCTCGTATAATTGAACTATCATGCAACTCAACCCCCGTGCTTACATTGGGTAAAACACAAATTAGAATCTTTACATGTTCAACCATGGTGGAATAATTTGCTTTTTAAAGTCATAATATAGACGACTGTCAAGATGATTAATAAAAACGTTCTGT
Organism: Artemia sinica; assembly: GCA_027921565.1. NCBI lineage: Eukaryota > Metazoa > Arthropoda > Branchiopoda > Anostraca > Artemiidae > Artemia > Artemia sinica. Next base: position 22,836 of record JAPEVW010000530.1, on the reverse strand, counting down.
TTTTTTTTGTTTTTTTTTTTTTGTCACAAAAACAAAGAAAATCGGACTTCACAAACTCTTAAAGCCAGATTTATTTCTCTGTATTTTATGTCTGTTGATGGGGGTTCCCTTCGCCCTCTCACTGTCTACGGATCTAAGCGTTTACCCCTACCCTCTCCCATGGCAAAACACTCCTCTGGAAAATACCCCCCCCCCCCCCCCCGTGGAGAGTATGATTTTTCAAGTTTGAACATTTTATTTGAGTTCTGTTTTTTTTGTTTAGTTTAGTTGAGAAGTGCTAAGGAAAGTAGAAAAGAGAAATTTATGTGTAAGTCTTTCTCCCCCCCCCCGAGTGCAAAAATGTTCATATCATGGAAAATCCTCTAGAAACTCCCCCCCCCCCTCTTCAGAAAACTCCCATGCGAAAAATGTTTTATATTTCCCAATAACAAACACTATCTGTAAGCAATGTACAAATTACAAAACTTATAAAGGTGCTTAAACTTCTGCCATAGGGTTCTCTGATTGTTTTGTAGCTAGGAAGAGAGAGGATTTTCTCAAAGGGTGCATTTTTATGCCATAGCATTTCAGCTCTCATTGAGCCTTCGGATAAATAAAGAATTAGCTCTGAGGGAAAGACGAGAGGAGGATGGAGGTAAAAATTGTTTTATAATCCCCTGTCAGTTCTAGTTTTTTTTTATAAGTTATAAGTCTTTTTTATTACTTTTTTTTATTCACCATCCGCAAGAGGTATTATTTGGGGGGGGATTTTTCTCGGCGAGGCATATTCCAGGGGGAAGGTATTTTCCACGAGGTGGTATTTTCTCCGAGGTTGTATTTTCCGGAGGTATTTTCATATGAGGTGTTCTCTGGGGGGATGCTGGTTGCCCTCCAATCACTTGACTTTTGAAAAGAACATTAAACCTTTCAATTTTCGATCGAATAATAAAATATGATTAACAAAACCCCCACAGTCCTCGGAGCAAGAGCTATAGGTTATTGCAAGTTACCCATTGTTAAAATTTAAGGTTTTTATAGAAGGGATGGTCGTACCAACTTTGGAGAAGGCTATTTGATTGAAAATTAAAATTTTAAGTTCATTTTTGAATAATCGAAGGTATTCAGAGGACAGTCAGTCTCCCTCTTAACCGCGACCCCCCCCCCCTCCCAAATGCATCTGATCAAAATAAAAATAATATTTTGTTCAAAATAGTCTAAAGGTCAAATAACCATGTCTTTGGGGTTAACAATCCCACCAGAAGCTCCTGGAGCAAAGTTAAGCTAGTTACTCAATGTTAACACATAAGGTTTTAGTGGAAAAATTTTTGTATGAACTTGGGGGGGGGGGGTGCTCATTCGATGGAAATCAAAGTTTCAGTGTACTCTGTAAGAGTTAAAAGTGATCAATGGCTTCCACCCCCATCCTAGTTTTTCCCCCAAATACCTCAGATCGATGACTTTGAGATAACTATTTTATTTAAAACAGTTCAAAGGTTAAATAACTATGCCTCCAAGGTTCACAATCCCTAGCCCCTGGTGCAAAAATTTTAAGTTATGCAAGTTGCCGATTGTTAACATAAAAGGTTTTTTTTTCTTATCAAGAAAAGAGGGTATGTTTGGTCCTATCAATAAAAAAAGCATAGAGCTTTAAAGTCAAATCTTAGGGAAATGTCAAGAAGAATGCCAAACACATTCAAAAAATATTTTTTCCTTAATTGGTTGTGAAAAGGAAATGCCAGCAATATTTACAATGACTGATGGTATTAGCCGTCACGTTGTTCGGAAAATGTTTAGGAGCATATTCAACTAAATCAAGAGGTACTCAAGTTTTAAAAGACGACGTATCTTCAATGTTTCAGGAACAGCTGAGTGTATAAACCTTAGGATATGAGGTTTAAACTTTCAGGGCATATTGAAGGAATGTTGAAAAAAAACTGGAGGGCAACCAGTCCCCCTCCCATATCCTTTCTAGCTGCAATCTCCTCAAAGACATCTGGTCAAAATTCGTTATCTAGATTTACATAGGTCAAATATTTTCAGCACGTATTTTTATTACTTAATGTCCAGAAAGGTCTGATTCATCTGAAAAAAAGAGAAATAAATCAGCTTTAATGGTTTGAGACATCGGATCTTCTTTTTTTTTTGCAAAAATAAAGCAAAGGTTTCTTATGAATGATTTTGACAGGTGTTTATATCATAAACTTAAGAAACAAGCAGTTCCAACAAGGATGAGCATATCAAAATTCTAACTTGTGTTTTACCCAATTATATTGCCTTATGTTTTTAGAATACTGAAAAACTGAGTTCAGCGGTTCAGTGGCACGATGGTTCAATTACACGAGGGTTCAGTTGCAAGGGAATTTAGTTAAAAGGGTTGAATTGCACGAGGGTTTGGTTAAATGGGGTTTAGTTGTCCGGTGGCTCAGCTACACGATGGTTCAGTTCCACGGGGGTTCGTTTATACAGGGGTTCAGTTGCACGGTGGTTAGGTGGTTTAGTTACACGCACACCATACATTTTAGGGTGAGAAGACGAATTTTCTGCTGGGGGTTTTATCACGGGGGAACTTTCCATGGGGAAGGAAGTTTGGAGGGGGTGAACTTGTCAAAGGAAATTATACACTGGCGGAATTTGCCAAAATTCTTATACAATTTTTTTTTTATATTTCTTGGTTTCTCTTTTCCGTCTCAATTTTACGCGTGGAGTTGTTAAGGGTAATTGCCTGGGTAAATTTTCATCGGGATTGATCTAGAGGATATATCCGTGGGGAAGGTATTTCTCCGTGGAGATGGCCAAGATTTCCTGGGATTATTTAAAAAACAATTAGAAGTTAGATAAAAAAATAACTTTTTTCAGCTGGAAGTAAGAAGCAACATTAAAACATAAAACGATCAGAAATTATTTCGTAAATGAAGGGGATTGCCTCCTCTTCAACACGTTGCTCTTTACGATAAAGTTTTAATTTTGTCCCAATTCTTTAAGAAGGACTTCTGAAACACTAAGTTCGTATAATTGGAACAATAAGAAGCTTTTTTCGAATGTACTACAAAAATAGCGTGAAGAGTGAAGTGTTGAGGAGGAGGTAACACGTAACTTAAAAATTAAAAGCTGTCAGATTTGCTTAATAAGCTTTACTTTTAAAATTTTCTATGTCTTTTTAATTTAAATTTTGTTTTAGAAATTGAAGATGCTGTACCATGTGACCTTGAGAAGCCCTTTCATTTTCCAAACCGTCTTTTGTCACCAAAACGTGAAGATGTTCCCTTGCTGAATTTACCTAGCAATTCAGGACCATTTAAAATTGAATACGACACCCAAGAATCAAAATGTTCTAACAATGAAGGTACATCTGAAACATGTGTTTTGTTGAGTGAAATGAATTGAATAATATTTTACTGGACAAAATTAGGACAAAGGGACTTAATCTTATGGTGGAAATTTTCTTTCATCTTATTCCAATGTGCAGGTGTTTGCCAAACCGTTTTTTGTAGTATTTTAGGAACATTTTTAAATTTTCACTTGAAAGTGGTTTGGTAGGTTTTATTATCAAACAGTTCGTGGTAGCGAACTGTAAATAAGGAGTGACCCAGCTCAATAGTAACCAAATCTCTAAAAAACGAAATTTTGATACCAATAGATACATGAAAAGAGATGGATTTTTAAGCTGATTTCAAAAATATATGTTTCATTAAGTTTATTCTAACCCATCAATGCTTACGATCCTGAGACAATTTTACTGATTTTCGAAAAAAGGGGGAAACACCCCCTAAAAGTCATAGAATCTTAATGAAAATCACACCATCATATTTAGCGTATTAAAGAAACGTATTGTTGAGGTTTCAAGCTACTATCTGCAAAAATGTGGAATTTTTTATTTTTTGCCAGAAGAAAGATCATGGATGTGTGTTTATTTGTTTATTTGGTGTTTTTTTTTGTTTATTTTTTTCCAAGGTTGATCATATTGACCCAGTGGTCCTAGAGTATCGTGAGAGAGCTAATTCAAATGGAAATTAAAAGTTTTAGTGCCCTTTTTAAGAGACCAAAAACATTGGAGGGCAACTAGGCCCATTGACTTTTTTTTTCCCCAAAATCGTCTGACAAAAATTTAAGATAGCCATTTTGTTCATCATAGTTGAGAGGCCCAATAACTATGCCTTTGGATATAACCTGATCCCCTCACAGTCAAGGGGAAAGTTAAATTAAAAAAATTGCCCATTGTTTACGCATAGTAATTGTTATTGGGATGCATGCATACATTTTATCTGCTGGGGGTTTTTTTCACGGGGGAATTCTCCTTGAGGAGGAAAGTTTCCGGGGGTAAATTTGTCAAAGGAAATTATACACTGGGTGAATTTGCCAGAATTCCTATACAATTTTTTAATTTTTTTATTTCTTGCTTTCTCTTTTCCGTCTCAATTTTACGCGCTGAGTTGTTAATGGTAATTGCCTCGGTAAAGTTTCACAGGGATTGAATTGGCTGGGGACATATGCGTGGGGAGGATATTTCTCCGTGAAGGTGGCCCAGATTTCCTGGGATTATTTAAAAAACGATTAGAAATTAAATTTTAAAAAGCAAGGTTTTTCAACTGGAAGTAAGGAGCAAAATTAAAAATTAAAACGAACATAAATTATTATGTATATCAAGGAGGTTACCTCCTCCTCAACACCTCGCTCTTTACGCTAAAGTTTTAATTCTGTCCCAATTCTTTAAGAAGGACTTCTGAAACACTATGTTCATTTAATTAGAACAATAAGAAGCTTTTTTACAAAGTACTAAAAAAATTTAGCTTAAGGAGCGAGGTGTTGACGAGGAGGCGAAAAATGACGAAAAATGTAAAACAACGCGGATATTTCGTCTGTATCAAAAACAATACACGTGAAATATCCGCGTTATTTTACATTTTTCGTCTTTTCTTTCCACTGGCCGCAGTCTCGTTTGTTGTTTTTTTTTTCATTGAGATTTTTCTTTCTTGTTTTTAGTCATGGCTGGCCAGTTCGGCTTAAGATTTTTCTTGATGTTTGTTCTAATAGTTTTTCCTATTTTAGTTACAATATTTTCTATTATTTGTTGTAATATTTCCTATCCATCACTTATGGTTTGATTTACCCCTTTGATCGTTTAGGATTTCATTTTGTTCTTTTGGTACATTAGAATAACTAATTTTAAAAGCTAATATAAGTATCACGATGTGGGAGAGAAGAGGGATCGAAAATAAAACTAAAACATATTGAAACATATACTGTTTTTTTATTACATTCAGTTTTTGTTTTCGGTTTATTGAATTTTAATATTTTGTTTTATTCGTTTTTTGTTTTCGGCTTATTGAGTTTTGATTTTTTTTTTATTCGTTTTTTTTTTTTTTTTTTGAATTCTATAGAAATTTAAATTTTAGGTCTCCACATGAGTCTGGAATACACTTGCAAGAAAAAAACGTCACTAGTTGTTGCAAAGAATCCATCTACGAGTGGTTTCTCAAACGCGTGTCCATCGGAATCTGAAAGAAAAGGATTGGAAAATCAGAAAACTGGTTTGAAAAGTTGCCTGCAAAGGAAAAAGTATAGAAAATTGATAAGAGGTAAAAAAAACTAATAAAGAGAAAAAAACATGTAAATATGAGGTATTTCATAAGATATATTCTCGAATGCAGCATTTGAACCAGCACCAAAGAGTGCACACAGGGAAGAAACCGTTTAAATGTGATGAATGTGACAAAAGCTTTTCTCTGGCAGGAAATTTGAAACACATAAAAGATTGCATACGGATGAAAAACCATTTAAGTGTGATGTTTGTGACAAGACGTTTTTTCGTGCTGCAAGTTTGAACACTAACGCAAGTTTCAAACTAATCTTTAGACCCCCCCCCCCTCCCCCAGCGGTAAGCACTGACACAAGCAATTGAACCACAATTGATTCAATATTCTAGAAGAATATATCTAGAAAAGAATGAAAAAAGTTTTTGACACTTTGGAAGTGAAGAGAAATTTATTTTGAGAGGATAAATTAGTAACAGTAAATATAAGGTTTAAAATGGGTTAAAAGAATGTATGTGAAAAGTTAAGATTGATATCTCGTCCTTATTTTGTCCAAAGTTCGGTCATGGTAATGAAGCTAAAAATGAATCTTTGACTGAATTCTGATAAAAACTGATACCAATTTAGTTTTCAAATTTTTTTTTAAAAGCAGCTGAAACATTTCGAAAAATAGAAGGAACACCGACAAATTGACGGTGCGCCGCTGATATTTTTTTGGTGGTGGCAGAATTTTGTCCGCCACAGCTGAATTTTATTTCGGCGTTTTTTTGGTGTCTAGTTTCAGTCGGAATATGCAGTATTTATTAATTCTTGCATAAGTATGCATAATCGTCCAAAAAAAAACAAAAAGTAAGCGTGAAAAGTCAACAAAACCAATGAAAAAAACAAAAATTAAAACATAAATAAAATTCAATAAAAGCCAAAAATCATATATTTTACATCGGTTTAGTTCTTATAATTTTTTGCTTTTATTGAATTTTATTTATCTTTTAATTTTTTTCATTGTTTTGTTTTTTTTTCCACGCTTGTTTTTTTTTTTTTTCTTCAGCATTTTCATTGATTATATTATTTTGTTCGCGCTGAAGAAGAGAGGCGGCTATTCTCTCGATATATTCGCTTTTTGTGTTTCTTCAGTATTTTCCTTTGGCCTTTAAAAACCCCATTTTTGATAGTTTCCTTTCTTCATGTTAAAACGAAAAGACTTATTTTTCTAGAAAGACTTTAATTTTAAATTGCTCTAGAAAGTAATTACTTAATATTTGATAAATTTTTTAATTGATAAATAGAATGCTATTCAATAATATTTTTTATCTAATTTTAGATCTATTTTCACCTTCTTCAAGTCCTATAAGTAAGGGCAGCTATTAGGCCTACGCTTTGTAGTGTTTAAAGCATTAAAACCTTGAATAAAGCTTTCATTTCAGGAAATAAACCAAATTTTCCAAGTTTTTGGATTGGAAAATTTACTAACAGAATATAGCTAACAGAATAAGCTGAAAGCTTTATTTTGCTCTTTACCGTGAAATTTAACTAAAATTTAAAATCCGCAACTACACTTTAAATTTAGTTACATCAAAAAGACATTTTTTGAATTTTTGCACCCTTAAAAAAAAGAAATCAAATTTTAATAATAATCGAATCTGTAATGCCTTTGACTGCTGAAGGAGCTGAGCCTTTTCTTTCAACTTTATTAAGATAAAATATGCTCTGGAGGGGTTAAAAGTCATTATTAGTCATCAATCCTAATATATTTTGTATTTTAGGACTCTCCTGGCTAAAATCTGTGATTTATCCGAGTTTCGATGATAGTATTTTACTTCTCATAGTTTGCATTAACTCCGTTCCAAGATCTTTCATGGACTTGCCACAAATTCTGAAAATGGCCGATCCCATCACACTTTCTGAGGATTGTTTCATTAAAAACGGTAAGTTGTACAGGTAATTTTTTTTTTTCAGAATATACGAAAAAGCTACTTTGTTCTAGAAAATAATTATTCTGTTTTTTTTTCTTCTTGCTCATTAAGTTGTCTTAATGATCCCATCACACTTTCTGAGGATTGTTTCATTAAAAACGGTAAGTTGTACAGGTAATTTTTTTTGTCACAATATACGAAAAGCTACTTTGTTCTAGAAAATAATTGTTCAGTTTTTTTTCTTCTTGCTCATTAAGTTGTCTTAAGAAAAAAATATAACTGCATATGTACTTGAATCTAACGATAAAGAGCTGAGGGGTGATAAAGTGACTTCTTTGTGACGCAAAACACATTTAAATTCAATTTATTAGCTTTAATTTTTAAGTTTGGTGAGACAATAAAATCATCCGGTT
>JAPEVW010000530.1:0-10000 GCA_027921565.1 Artemia sinica | reverse complement strand
GCACAGCATGTGTCAACAAATCAAACCCACCATGTAAAAAAGGTCCCTTCCCTCTTGATATCCCCCCTAGTCATCCCCCACTTCATCCCCAGGAACACACCACTTCCCTATATATTTTCCAACCTTTATCACACAAGAATTACCCAGCTGTGAATTATTCTGAAGTAAAGACAAACCGTCTTACTATACCACTTTTCCCCACCCCCTCAAAACTGTCCCACCCTTACAGAACATAACAATCTGGACTCCACTACCCACAACAGCCCACCTCCAAAATAATAAATCTAAGCGATGTGAAAAATATTATTGTGACGCTTCATGTTACAATTTCCCAAAAAGTTATCTAAGTAATGCCGAAAGCTTGAACTTAGACAAACTTAAGGAAGTATGCATAACTGCGGGACTGTTGGATCTCGACGTTATTTCCATCATGGAGGTGTATAACCAAAATACATATTTGCTAAATTTAAATCGATACCATAAATTTATCAAGTTAAGGCCTCATGACCATCCTCTGGGGAAACAAGGGGCGGTGTTTTGCTCTTTGTCAGAGAGTGCTTATGCCTAAGATCATTTTCTACACCAGATTTTAATGAGTTTGAAGAAATTCTTTGGATATGTATTAGCCCGAAGATTCTGCCCTGTCCTTTAAATCTTATTATGGTTGGACTATTCTATTTCGCTCCCAATCAAAATCTACAATAAAAAAAAAAGTTGACTCCCAAAAAAAATATTTTATACTATCATTGCTTCCATAAAAACCTGCGCCGGGAACAAAAAATATGCGCCGGGAACATAACTCACAACACTTGTCCCAAAGTTCTGGGGAGGCTATGTTATCCCTGGAGTTTTTGTTATATGATTTTTGGTCAATTTAATCCAGTTACTCGTTCTATGTTAGGAATTTATTTGTTATTAATTTCAGGTTTTAATTCGGCCTATGTTAGTGACTTTCGTTGAATGTTTCTGGTTTTCTTTTGCTCTGTAAGAGTTAGATTTTTAAAAACGATTTGTGGAAAAAGCCTGCATATACATCTGATTTTATGTATACATAAAATGTCTGTATATTTACATTTTTACACGTAACTAAAAAGAAAAAGCTGTCAGATTTGCTTAATAAGCTCTACTGTTAAATTTGTCTATGTCTGTTTAATTTAAATTTTGTTATAGAAGTTGAAGATAATATACCAGGTGACAGAAAGAAGCCCTTTCCTTTTCCAAACCATCTTTTGTCACCAAAACGAGAAGATGTTCCTCTTCTTAATTTATTTAGCATTTCAGGACCATGTAAATTTGAATACGAAAACACAGGAATCAAAATGTTCTAACAATGAAGGTACATTCGAAACATTGTGTTTTTGTTGATTGAAATGTATTGGATAATATTTTATTGGAAAAAAATAGGACAAAAGGACTTATTCTTAAGATGGAACTTTTGTTTTATCTTATTCCAATGTGCGATTGTTTGCCAAACCGTTTTTTTTTTGTCTATTTTTTTTTTTTTTTTTATGAACATTTTTAAATTTTCACTTGAAAGTGGTATGTTAAGTTTTATTATCAGACAGTTCGTTAAGTCTTACCAATCAATGGTTATGATCATGAGGAAATTTTCATTATTTTCGAAAAAAGTAAGAAACACCCCCTAAAAGTCATAGGATCTTAATGAAAATCACGTCATCAGATTCAGCGGATCAGAGAACCTTTTTGTTGAAGCTACAAGCTACTATCTGCAAAAATGTAGTTTTTTTTGTAAGAAAAAAGATCACGGATGCATGTTTATTTATTTATTTTTTTTTTCAGAGGCGATCGTATTGACCCAATGGTCCTAGAATATCGTGAGAGGGCTCGTTCAAACGGAATTAAAAGTTCTTATGCCCTTCGTAAGTGACCAAAAAGCTCGGGGGCAACTGGGCCCCCTCCCTGACCCCTTTTCCCCCAAAATCGTCCCATAAATATTTTGAGACAGCCATTTTGTTCATCATAGTTGAAAGGCTCAATAACTCTGCCTTTGGATATAACATGACCCTCCCCCTCAAAGCCCCAGGGGAAAGGTCTTAGGTTATAAAAATTGCCCATTGTTTACGCATAGTATTTGTTATTGGGAAACATGCATACATTTTTGTTCCATTGTAACTGAACCACCGTGCAACTGAACCACTTTAGCTGAACCATATTGCAACTGAACCAACTTGCAACTTAACCACCGTACATCTGAACCACACCTTGCAACTTAACCACCGTGCATCCGACCCCCGTGCAACTGAACCCTAGTGCAACTGAGCCTTCATGTAACTTAATCCCTGTGCAACTCAACCCCATTTAACTAAACCCACGTGTAACTAAACTCCCGTGCCACTGAACTCCCGTGAAACTGAACCACCAAGCAACTAGACCATCGTACATCTGAACCACCATGCAACCTAACCCTCGTATAATTGAACTCTCATGCAACTCAACCCCCGTGCTTACATTGGGTAAAACACAAATTAGAATCTTTACATGTTCAACCATGGTGGAATAATTTGCTTTTTAAAGTCATAATATAAACGACTGTCAAGATGATTAATAAAAACGTTCTGTTTTTTTTTTTTTTTTTTTGTCACAAAAACAAAGAAAATCGGACTTCACAAACTCTTAAAGCCAGATTTATTTCTCTGTATTTTATGTCTGTTGATGGGGGTTCCCTTCGCCCTCTCACTGTCTACGGTTCTAAGCGTTTACCCCTACCCTCTCCCATGGCAAAACGCTCCTCTGGAAAATACCCCCCCCCCCCGTGGAGAATATGATTTTTCAAGTTTGAACATTTTATTTGAGTTCTGTATTTTTGTTTAGTTTAGTTGAGAAGTGCTAAGGAAAGTAGAAAAGAGAAATTTATGTGTAAGTCTTGCCCCCCTCCCCCCGAATGCAAAAATGTTCATATCATGGAAAATCCTCTAGAAACCCCCCCCCCCCCTCTTCAGAAAACTCAAATGCGAAAAATGTTTTATATTTCCCAATAACAAACACTATCTGTAAGCAATGTACAAATTACAAAACTTATAAAGGTGCTTAAACTTCTGCAATAGGGTTCTCTGATTGTTTTGTAGCTAGAAAGAGAGAGGATTTTCTCAAAGGGTGCATTTTTTATGCCATAGCATTTCAGCTCTCATTGAGCCTTCGGATAAATAAAGAATTAGCTCTGAGGGAAAGACGAGAGGAGGATGGAGGTAAAAATTGTTTTATAATCCCCTGTCAGTTCTAGTTTTTTTTTATAAGTTATAAGTCTTTTCTATTAGTTTTTTTTTTATCCACCATCCGCAAGAGGTATTATTTGGGGGGGGGATTTTTCTCGGCGAGGCATATTCCAGGGGGAAGGTATATTCCACGAGGTGGTATTTTCTCCGAGGTTGTATTTTCCGGAGGTATTTTCATATGAGGTGTTCTCTGGGGGGATGCTGGTTGCCCTCCAATCACTTGACTTTTGAAAAGGACATTAAACCTTTCAATTTTCGATCGAATAATAAAATATGATTAACAAAACCCCCACAGTCCTCGGAGCAAGGGCTGTAGGTTATTGCAAGTTACCCATTGTTAAAATTTAAGGTTTTTATAGAAGGGATGGTCGTACCAACTTTGGAGAAGGCTAATTTGATTGAAAATTAAAATTTTAAGTTCATTTTTGAAGAATCGAAGGTAATCAGAGGACAGTCAGTCTCCCTCTTAACCGCGACTCCCCCCCTCCCAAATGCATCTGATCAAAATAAAAATAATATTTTGTTCAAAATAGTCTAAAGGTCAAATAACCATGTCTTTGGGGTTAACAATCCCACCAGAAGCTCCTGGAGCAAAGTTAAGCTAGTTACTCAATGTTAACACATAAGGTTTTAGTGGAAAATTTTTGTATGAACTTGGGGGGGGGTGCTCATTCGAATGGAAATCAAAGTTTCAGTGTACTCTGTAAGAGTTAAAAGTGATCGAAGGGCTTCCACCCCCATCCTCGTTTTTCCCCCAAATACCTCAGATCGATGACTTTGAGATAACTATTTTATTTAAAACAGTTCAAAGGTTAAATAACTATGCCTCCAAGGTTCACAATCCCTAGCCCCTGGTGCAAAAATTTTAAGTTATGCAAGTTGCTGATTGTTAACATAAAAGGTTTTTTTTTTCTTATCAAGAAAAGAGGGTATGTTTGGTCCTATCAATAAAAAAAGCATAGAGCTTTAAAGTCAAATCTTAGGGAAATGTCAAGAAGAATGCCAAACACATTCAAAAAATATTTTTTCCTTAATTGGTTGTGAAAAGGAAATGCCAGCAATATTTATAATGGCTGATGGTATTAGCCGTCACGTTGTTCGGAAAATGTTTAGGAGCATCTTCAACTAAATCAAGAGGTACTCAAGTTTTAAAAGACGACGTATCTTCAATGTTTCAGGAACAGCTGAGTGTATAAACCTTAGGATATGAGGTTTAAACTTTCAGGGCATATTGAAGGAATGTTGAAAAAACTGGAGGGCAACCAGTCCCCCTCCCATATCCTTTCTAGCTGCAATCTCCTCAAAGACATCTGGTCAAAATTCGTTATCTAGATTTACATAGGTCAAATATTTTCAGCACGTATTTTTATTACTTAATGTCCAGAAAGGTCTGATTCATCTGAAAAAAAGAGAAATAAATCAGCTTTAATGGTTTGAGACATCGGATCTTCTCTTTTTTGCAAAAATAAAGCAAAGCTTTCTTATGAATGATTTTGACAGGTGTTTATATCATAACCTTAAGAAACAAGCAATTCCAACAATGATGAGCATATAAAAGTTCTAACTTGTGTTTTACCCAATTATATTGCCTTATGTTTTTAGAATACTGAAAAACTGAGTTCAGCGGTTCAGTGGCACGATGGTTCAATTACACGAGGGTTCAGTTGCAAGGGAATTTAGTTAAAAGGGTTGAATTGCACGAGGGTTTGGTTAAATGGGGTTTAGTTGTCCGGTGGCTCAGCTACACGATGGTTCAGTTCCACGGGGGTTCGTTTATACAGGGGTTCAGTTGCACGGTGGTTAGGTGGTTTAGTTACACGCACACCATACATTTTAGGGTGAGAAGACGAATTTTCTGCTGGGGGTTTTATCACGGGGGAACTTTCCATGGGGAAGGAAGTTTGGAGGGGGTGAACTTGTCAAAGGAAATTATATACTGGCGGAATTCGCCAAAATTCTTATACAATTTTTTTTAATATTTCTTGTTTTCTCTTTTCCGTCTCAATTTTACGCGTGGAGTTGTTAAGGGTAATTGCCTGTGTAAATTTTCATCGGGATTGATCTAGAGGATATATCCGTGGGGAAGGTATTTCTCCGTGGAGATGGCCAAGATTTCCTGGGATTATTTAAAAAAACAATTAGAAGTTAGATAAAAAAATAACTTTTTTCAGCTGGAAGTAAGAAGCAACATTAAAACATAAGACGATCAGAAATTATTACGTAAATGAAGGGGATTGCCTCCTCTTCAACACGTTGCTCTTTACGATAAAGTTTTAATTTTGTCCCAATTCTTTAAGAAGGACTTCTGAAACACTATGTTCGTATAATTGGAACAATAAGAAGCTTTTTTTCGAATGTACTACAAAAATAGCGTGAAGAGTGAAGTGTTGAGGAGGAGGTAACACGTAACTCAAAAATTAAAAGCTGTCAGATTTGCTTAATAAGCTTTACTTTTAAATTTTCTATGTCTTTTTTTAATTTAAATTTTGTTTTAGAAATTGAAGATGCTGTACCATGTGACATTCAGAAGCCCTTTCATTTTCCAAACCGTCTTTTGTCACCAAAACGTGAAGATGTTCCCTTGCTGAAATTACCTAGCAATTCAGGACCATTTAAAATTGAATACGACACCCAAGAATCAAAATGTTCTAACAATGAAGGTACATCTGAAACATTGTGTTTTGTTGATTGAAATGAATTGAATAATATTTTACTGGACAAAAATAGGACAAAGGGACTTAATCTTATGGTGGAAATTTTCTTTCATCTTATTCCAATGTGCAGGTGTTTGCCAAACCGTTTTTGTAGTATTTTAGGAACATTTTTAAATTTTCACTTGAAAGTGGTTTGGTAGGTTTTATTATCAAACAGTTCGTGGTAACGAACTGTAAATAAGGAGCGACCCAGCTCAATGGTAACCAAATCTCTAAAAAACGAAATTTTGATACCAATACATACATGAAAAGAGTTGGATTTTTAAGCTGATTTCAAAAATATATGTTTCATTAAGTTTATTCTAACCCATCAATGCTTACGATCCTGAGACAATTTTACTGATTTTCGAAAAAAGAGGGAAACACCCCCTAAAAGTCATAGAATCTTAATGAAAATCACACCATCATATTTAGCGTATTAAAGAAACGTATTGTTGAGGTTTCAAGCTACTATCTGCAAAAATGTGGAATTTTTTATTTTTTGCCAGAAGAAAGATCATGGATGTGTGTTTATTTGTTGTTTTTTTTGTTTATTTTTTTTCCAGGGTTGATCATATTGACCCAGTGGTCCTAGAGTATCGTGAGAGAGCTAATTCAAATGGAAATTAAAAGTTCCAGTGCCCTTTTTAAGAGACCAAAAACATTGGAGGGCAACTAGGCCCATTGACTCTTTTTTTCCCCAAAATCGTCTGACAAAAATTTGAGATAGCCATTTTGTTCATCATAGTTGACAGGCCCAATAACTATGCCTTTGGATATAACCTGATCCCCTCACAGTCCAAGGGGAAAGTTAAATTAAAAAAATTGCCCATTGTTTACGCATAGTAATTGTTATTGGGATGCATGCATACATTTTAGGGTGAGAAGACAAACTATCTGCTTGGGTTTTTTTCACGGGGGAATTCTCCATGAGGTGGAAAGTTTCCGGGGGTAAATTTGTCAAGGGAAATTATACACTGGGTGAATTTGCCAGAATTCCTATACAATTTTTTATTTTTTTATTTCTTGCTTTCTCTTTTCCGTCTCAATTTTACGCGCTGAGTTGTTAATGGTAATTGCCTCGGTAAAGTTTCACAGGGATTGAATTGGCTGGGGACATATCCGTGGGGAGGATATTTCTCCGTGAAGGTGGCCCAAATTTCCTGGGATTATTAAAAAACGATTAGAAATTAAATTTTAAAAAGCAAGTTTTTTCAACTGAAAGTAAGGAGCAACATTAAAAATTAAAACGAACATAAATTATTATGTATATCAAGGAGGTTGCCTCCTCCTCAAAACCTCGCTCTTTACGCTAAAGTTTTAATTCTGTCCCAATTCTTTAAGAAGGACTTCTGAAACACTATGTTCATTTAATTAGAACAATAAGAAGCTTTCTTACAAAGTACTAAAAAATTTAGCTTAAGGAGCGAGGTGTTGACGAGGAGGCGAAAAATGACGAAAAATGTAAAACAACGCGGATATTTCGTCTGTATCAAAACAATACACGTGAAATATCCGCGTTATTTTACATTTTTCGTCTTTTCTTTCCACTGGCCGCAGTCTCGTTTGTTGTTTTTTTTTTCATTGAGATTTTTCTCTCTTGTTTTTAGTCATGGCTGGCCAGTTCGGCTTAAGATTTTTCTTGATGTTTGTTCTAATAGCTTTTCCTATTTTGGTTACAATATTTACTATTATTTGTTGTAATATTTTTTATTCATCACTTATGGTTTGATTTACCCCTTTGATCGTTTAAGATTTCATTTTGTTCTTTTGGTACATTAGAATAACTAATTTTAAAAGCTAATATAATTACCCATGATTTGGGAGAGAAGAGGGATCGAAAATAAAACTAAAACATATTGAAACATATACTGTTTTTTATTACATTTATTTTTTTTTTTTTCAGTTTATTGAATTTTAATATTTTGTTTTATTCGTTTTTTTGTTTTCGGCTTATTGAGTTTTGATTTTTTGTTAAATTCGTTTTTTTTTTTGGTTTTTTGAATTCTATAGAAATTTAAATTTTAGGTCTCCACATGAGTCTGGAATACACTTGCAAGAAAAAACATCACTAGTTGTTACAAAGAATCCATCTACGAGTGGTTTCTCAAACACGTGTGCATCGAATCTGAAAGAAAAGGATTGGAAAATCAGAAAACTGGTTTGAAAAGTTGCCTGCAAAGGAAAAAGTATAGAAAATTGAAAAGAAGTAAAAAAAACTCATAAAGAGAAAAAAACATGTAAATATGAGGTATGTCATAAGATATATTCTCGAATGCAGCGTTTTGAACCAGCACCAAAGAGTGCACACAGGGAAGAAACCGTTTAAATGTGATGAATGTGACAAAACCTTTTCTCTGGCAGGAAATTTGAACACACATAAAAGATTGCATACGGATGAAAAACCATTTAAGTGTGATGTTTGTGACAAGACGTTTTTTCGTGCTCTAAGTTTGAACACACACCAAAGAGTTCATACGGAAGAGAAACCGTTTAAGTGTAATGTTTGTGACAAAACCTTCTCTCATTTTTCAAATTTGAACCTGCACCAAAGAGTGCATACAGGTGAGAAGCCGCTTAAATGTGATGTATGTAAATATGCTTTTCTCAACTGAGAAGTTTGAACAGGCAACAAGAAGTGCATACGGGTTAGTAGCCAATTAAATGTTATGTATGTGAGAAGTGTTTGAATGTTATGTATGTGTACAGTTTGAATACACATTAAAGATACAGATACAGTTGAGAAACCTTTCATATGTTATGTGTGTAGAAAAACTTTGCTAATTATAGCAATTTTGCAAACATCAAAATTGCATAAGGAGTTTAAGAAAATTGTTGTAACCTTCAAATAAAAAAAAAACAGCAATAAAAAAAACAAATTACCGTGAATTGTCAGTTTAATTGATATATACTGATATTTATTCCTTTAAAGTTTTGATAGTTTTTTTATTTATGAAAGTAAGAAAAGTGAAAACACTTTAAACGTATTTTGTTTTCAGTAAAGCGTAAATTATATTCTGATCTTGAGAAGGCACGGGGGTTATCAGCCCTAAATATGTTAATTTTTGCTCGCTTTGAGTTTGACTCGGCTGTTTATTGTAATTTTTGTTCCTCTTCAGTTTTATTTATTTATTGATAGTGATTTGTGGTAGTTTTATGCTTGGAAGATAATTTTTTACTTTGTTTTTTTTCTCATACTTGGCTTAATGGAGCTCTTTACTTTTCTTTGAAAAACTTGTTTTGTGGAAAAAGTTTTTGAAATTAATTTCTGTTCGGTTTTTTCCGCAGTCCTTTTCACGGAACAAATAATATTTTATATCTTCTCAATCTTTTTCTATAGGAAGCCATAGTATTGTTTGTGCCTTACTAAAAGAAAACAAATGACTGTGGATTGTCAGTTTAATTTACATATACTGATATTTAAGCATATTCTTTCAAGTTTCTGAATTTTTTATTTAAGAAAGTAAGAAAAGTGAAAACTTTCAATCATTTTTTGTTTTTAGTAAAACTCGTTTTTAGTATCAGTCCTACTCATGTTGATTTTTGCTCATTTTGAGTTTGACTCGGCTATTTATTGTAATTTTGTTTTTTTTTTGTTTCATTTATTTATTGATGGTGATGGGTGGTAGTTTTACGCTTGGAAAATTATTTTTCTTTATTTTTGCTCATTGTTTGCTTAATGGAGCTCTTTACTTTTCTTTGAAAAACTTGTTTTGTGGAAAAAGTTTTTTAAATTAGTTTCTGTTCGTTTTTTATTGACACGGTCTTTTTCATGGAAAAAATAATATTTTATATCTTTTAAATCTTCTCAGTTTTTCTATAGCAAGCCAGTGTGGGCTGCGCTTTACTAAAAAAAAAAAAAAAAAAAAATGACCGTGGATTTTTCGTTTTTTATGGATAGTTTATTATTTGTTCATTTTTTATTGACAGTCTTTTTCATGGAAAAAATAATATTTTATACCTATTAATTCTTCTCAATTTTTTCTATAAGCAGCCATAGTATGGGTCGCGCTCGACGAAAAAAAAAGAAACAAGACTGGATTGTCAGTTTAATTGCAATATTCTCATTTTAGG
>JAPEVW010000529.1:0-83066 GCA_027921565.1 Artemia sinica | reverse complement strand
CAAAATCACTACAACAAGAGTTTGGGTATGACCTTCTTCTCTCACTGTAAAAGTCTAAAACTACTGCTCATTGGCGCTTTACTGAAAACTATATGCGTCTTTGAACAGTCGTGGAAAGTATAAACACACACTCAAATGGAATATTTATGAGCGTAATGATATTAATTTGAAAGATCCATCAGTTTCAAAAGAATTTTCTTTTAACTGTAATTTTATTTTCATGCTGTAAAGGCTGAAAGAACATATTTGTAATATATAGTTTTCAGTTGCGCCAATGACGCGTAGCTTTGGTTTTTATTTACGGTTTAAGAAAGAGGCATATCCAACCTTGTTTGAGCAAAACTATATTGGTCTTTGACGCTTTAAAATGCTAATAAATTAAACTGAATCTATTTGATGGCATATGTATTAATTGCCAAGCTCATCAGTTCACATGTTACTATAATTTTAATTTTTATTTTCAATATTAATTAGCCCAAGACAATATTTGTAATAATTGGGTTTCAGAAAGCGCCAATGACGCAGTAGTTTAGACTTTTTTTACAGTGAGAGAAGGAGGTCATACCCAAACTCTTGTTTGTAGTTGATTTTTGTTCGTTTCAAGCTTGATTTTCATATTCAGTTTAGTTTCACTCGTTCTGAATTTATTTATTAATTTTACATCATATCTATTGTATGTTTGTTTGCATTGATTGTTTATTTAATTTCTGTTCGTTTTAAAATTTCCTTTATGACTATCAATAGGAAAATATTTTTTTCGTTTTAAGCTGGATTGTCATATTGATCAGCATTACTCGCTATATATATTATTTATTCATTATATGTTACTTTTTATTTTTGGCTATATTGTTTATTTAATTTCTGTTCGTTTTGATTTCTTTACTGTTTATGTAATTCTGGTCGTTTTGGTTTGATTTTTAAAAGGTATTTGATATCTGCTGAACTTCAGTTTAAATGGCCTTACTTTTCTTTGAAAAACTTATTTTTTGGAAAGTTTTTTTTTTATTAATCACATTAAGTTTCTATGAAGGATAAATATACTTGTCGTAAATGTCTTGTGTGATGATACCACTGATTGAAACAAATGGGCTGTATAAGACAGCGAAGTTTTAGATTCTCGTTAATCCTTTTGTTTGAGAAGTAAGACTAAAGTGGTGCTACCATTTCCGCTTTCCAGGCACTATAAATCTAATTTTTGTTTTTAAGCTTATCTTTTTCCTCTTTTTGACCGAACCCTTGTTAAACAAATTTTGCTCTCGTTTTGATGTTTTCCAGTTGGGATCTTGTTTCAGTTTTCATGGACACCACTTAATTAATTTGATAGCGATTTGACAACTTATGCTTATTAATTATTTTTATTTTTCACGGAAAAAAGAATCCTTTTGCACATCATTACACACATGTCCAAGTATTGGCCTAAATGCTTGCACTTACCTTACCAAAGTTTTTGGATTTTATGTATGCAAATACTTTTCGCCCTCTTTTTAGCTTTTCATATACATATGTGCACCAAAATCGAAACTTGACTTGGTAATTAAAACCACATATTTGAGAGAGTGAAACGACATAATCACAGACTGCTTAGGTAAATCCTTTTATGTTTTCAAGAAGCTAGGGGTATATGTTGTAGCAAGCGAAATGATGTTTAGTAATGTGTATAATCAGTTCTGGTAGTGAATTAAGTTATTATTGATGAATTTCTTGTTACAGAGTCTTGCAAAAAAGAAATATCAATTTTGCTCCATCCAAGGGGACTTCACATCCCCAATGGTCGAATTCGCTTTTAAAGAATACTCCCCATAGTGTATGTCTTTATGTCTTTGCACTGTTTTTGGCAAAATTGACTCTTCTAACTGTATTGGGGTTTTCTACAAACCCTACTACACTTGTTTAACTTTTAGCAAATCCAGACACGTGCACAAAATCGGATAAATTATTTTTATAATTATGGAAAATAGGTTGATCATATTGGAGTTTCAAGAAGGGGTACCACTAAAGCCCCATTCCTATTAATTGCTAACTTTTTTTGGCATTGGCTTATGGTTTTGGTCAAATTGTTGTCGTAATTACGATTCTGTGTATAAAGATGAGTTGTCATTAGCATGTGGTGTATTCCTGATGATTCTGTTCATTAGTGGAACATCTCGGTTCGAGATAGACCTAGAATGCTCTGTTATCTCGAATTAGCTCATGTAAGCTCTCTATTTTAGATTATTGCCAAAGTTTACTTTTTGTATTGGTGAGTCTTGGCTTACCTGTATATTCTCCTTATATATCTCTGTATCAACTTCTACCTTTGCCACTCGATACGCCGTCGGCATGTCCGCCAAGCCCCATACTAAACACACCAGAACTTCCCTCCAGAAACAATGCGGATATGCAGATTTTTGATAAGGCTTTAATAGATGGGGTTTGCGTGCTTTGCGGCTCTTGCCACGGTTGTTTATAGAATCAAGAGCCTGACATTGAAACAGTGCATAAAGAGCTCTACACCAAATGTTCGGTATGGTTTTGCTATCAGTGCATCTAAGGACACTTATGGATGCCTGAAGATGACTATAGAAGTTCAAACAGAACTTAATCTGAATACTCCTAGCCCACCCCTCTCCCCACCGCGCGTAGGCCAGTCTCTCCCCCTATCCCGCCTCATCCCCGCCCCTGCCTCCCCCTCCCCTCCCCCGCATCTTTCCCGCCCGCCCCACCGCATCCCCGCCCAGTCTCCCCCCCTCCAACCATCTCCCGGGACCCATCCCCTCCCCACCCTGTGCCCGGCGGCACGAGCCAACACTCTATGATGAGCCCTTTAAGTACCAGAACAGTCGCTAAGCGGGAAAGTTGTTTCCCAAGTGGCTTGAATTAATGCATATCAACAGTGTTTAGTTAAAGAGCTCAAGAAGCTGGATGAGGTTATAGCTGGAAGACTGTTGAGACAGCTACTCGAGAATCTGCTTAGGAACGAGCGTCGATTTACTACGCCTTTTGGCAGCAGAAATAATTGCGATGTGTTTTGGGATACCGACAATACTCTTGTAAGACGAAATTCGCTCAAATGTGATCTAGAACTTTATAATCGTCCGCTACTGTATGAGGTGTCAGTAATCATCCTTTTCGATCGGATCGCCAATGGCTAAAGCTAGCGTTGTGCCCCCATAAAAATAATTTTGAAAAGGTAGTTGACCGTGACATTGCACCATTCTACTTAACTGCGAAAACGTGTAGACAGACAGGCCAGTTGAAGAACATTGAGTTGCAGCCATGATCGAACAGAACCAAACTTTTAGAAATAAAATTATACGCTGAAGCAGAAATAAGCCGGCAACAGAAGCTGCAAGTTTGCGACGGTGACCACGTATCATAATGGCAAAGGGCTTAAATATTATAAGCAAAGCAGTTCTTTGTCGGTCAAAAATAAGACTCGTACCTCTATTAATGTTTTTTTTTCCATGTATACAAGTGCACATGCTTCTGTCAAATAAATCGATACTGCAAAGTGATCCTTATCGAACCCGCTATAGTATTTGTTAATTGACCATTTCTATCTCGTAAACTGATGTAAGAGCCTTCACATACTTTCCGATATATGTTGCTTACTGTGCACATTGGCAGGGGTTAGTAAGATATGAATGAGTGAATGGGATTTTATTTAATAACCTGTCTTTACATAAACAGAAAAAGACCGAGCAACGAACTAGAAAGAACGAAAAAGCAAAAACTGGCCAAGGAGAACAAATACAAACAAAAGGAACTACATATAACCACAACTATTGAAAGGGGGCCCGCCTGATCCGAGGAGCTTGCTAGTTTTTCACGTTTATTCTGATAACCTCTCCACGGCCCCTCAGAGGCTCAACATTTCTAGATTTCCAGCAGTATGGCGGTTTCTAACAAGGCGGACTGTAGAAGTCTCGGGCATACTTGAAAAATCGACCTTATTTCTTTCTTGTTTCCGTGCATCAGACTTCCAAAAAGATAAAGGTACAGGAATAGGCAAAGCTAAGCTACGGCATGAAAAGACGAGCCACTATTACGGCTTTGAATTGCGAAACGCTATGACACACCCTCATAGGCATGCGCACTTTTTTAGAAAGGAGTTCATAAGCAAGACTGGTCTCTCGGAAGATTACGACCATCAGGGAGGCCCAGGTTGTATGTGCCTAGACGTTTACGTAATTCCACCAGCCTGACTGTAGCATTATCTTCAAGGCAAATTAAAAACAAAACACAGACTGTTCTACATTAACGCAAACCAATATCAGCATAACTTCTTCACGACGCGAGAAATATTTTTTCTAATGAAGAAAGCCACAGTTTTACAGTACTTATCGCGATCATTTCTGTCCTTTGTTTCTCGGTGCGACAAAATCTCCTCCCTTATTTCGCATTAGCGGGTTTTATCTGTTTTCGGGGTCAATCACTAGTAAATGTTCTCCGCAGGTGCATATTGTAATGCGGTTTTTCCCTTGGTTCTGAGTAATCACCAGTCTGACTTTGTTCCTACCCATGAAGTCTGATTCGCTTATTTTTATACGGCAAAAACGTTCTCCCGAGCACTCGCACCCCGTCCGGTTTTTATAATGGGTGAGATAAGAAGTTGCTCATACTGGATAATTCTATAACTGTGGAAGAAAGCACCGAGACAGATTTAAAAGATCATCTGGCAAAACCCAGAAGTGACAAATTCCAATATGCTTGCAATTATAACTCGGAGAGATACCTGTTGTCAATCATTACACTGTTTTATACAAGGTAGAGACGTTATAGCCCCTTGCTTATTCCCTTATGTACGGATATTTCCCACTAAGCTCACCATCTTGCAAACGACGGAGCTTGAGGTTCCTATACATATCACGTATGGACCTTACATATAAACCCACGCCTCGCTTCAGACTCAACCAAATCTGGGCATGTAATCCCAGAGTCAAAGCTCTCCTGACATCATACTGACGCTCAGATCAAGTTTCGCGCGAGAGATGCATCAAGTAATATGTAGCAAGAAGAGAATAAGTACATGGGTGCACCCGAGCCCTTTTCGAAAACCAAACTGGTGTGGAGTCATCTTCACACTTATTATATTCTTCATCAAACAACATCTCGAAATATTTTTACGAATACTGAAATATCGTTACTGTCCGATACGAAGAAGGCTGTTCGGCTTGCTTCCCCTTCTTTATATCGGTATAACCATAACCCAGACTAAAAACTCGGGACTATCCCTTGTGTCAAAATCATCTGAAACTAGGAGGGCATTTTGATGGTAAAGAACATAACCTCCTAAGATGTATGTAGGAGCACACATACTATCTCAGCCTTTGAGTATAACCTTTTTTTCGCTTAACGCTGGCAATTGTTCCGGTGCCTGAGAAATCGTCAAAGGTTTCGGTAACATAGAAGTTCAGCTCATTCTCGTATTAACTGCAGAACTGGATCAGGCGCTTTGACTCGACTCAAAGTAAGCCCTCCACTGATTAGCAGAATATTAGACCTAGCTTGGCTTCTTTCGTCTTAGACCGAGCGACCAATGTTCGGATTCTTACTGATCTTTGGCACATATTGTCTTTGCGGTTTACGGTGGGCATCTAAACCTTATTGAACTTTCGTTTAGTATGGTTTCGAAGGATCGTTCACTATTCCACTTCGTGGCTTCCCGCTATCAGCCAACTTTCCAGCCATCCTTCGCCTACGCACTAAGCCGCCTCGCTAGCTCCGGAGTTCCTAGACCACCATTTCAACCTGTGATCTCTTACGGATACTCTTCACTGAACTGCTACACTCTCCGCGATACCGGCTGCGATATATTGCACAGTACATGTTTACTGCAGCGTATTTCACTTTCACTGCAATACAGTTTGCATTTCTCTGCAACAGATGAGGACTTTTCTTTACTCAGATCCCCCGAAGGTAGCCGCAGAGCTTCATTCGAACTTGTTCCAGTCACTGTATACTCTCATATGGATTTGCCAGTACCCCGACAACTTTGGAACAGTTCCAGTGTTTATTTCCAATGACAAGGCAAATGGTCATAGTAACCATCAGGTGCAACTTTTACTTCGTCACTCCCGAGAATTCTTTAACACATGGTCAAGATTTGAGACGGTGTTGGCACACTGATAAATGTGTAAGCTTTTGTCCTTATTAGCATATATTTGTTTATGATTTTAAGTATCAAAGGTTGAGTTACTTGAATACATATAAAGCAATATAAAGGCTTCGCTTTCCCACGCTTACTCACCTGGCTCTCATCGGCCTTTTCGAATTGTTTTTGTATTTAGAAGCCCGTTTCTTCATCTTTAGAGTAGTAAAAATTTTTTTATAAATGACGCTTAAATGTGTCTAGACATCGAAATTCTGGTTTTTGGGAGACTCCTGTTGGTCTTTCAGATGTATTGGCGTAAATCTTCCGATCTTTAAATTCTTAGAAACCTTTAATGATAATTAACCGTTCCAGTATGTGGAAGACCTGACTTTTGACGTGAGGCCAATTGTACCTATGTCTTATACATGATATCACGAAAACTTATTAAACCCAGCACAAGGAAGATAAAAATTCCGAGTTAAAATAATAGACTGATCAAAAAAGTGCATCTTTGCCGAAGTTTTGAGAAGAAATTAGTAACCTGCGTTCAAAATATTTGATCGATTAATTTACTGGGTAATGCTCACACAGATTTAAAATTAAACATCCTCTATAGTTACCGTGCTCTTAAAAATAATAAATGATTTCATAAAGTGTGAAACAGTGGGACTATTTTTTGTATTGTTATTTTTCTAAGCATTCCAGAGAATGTGTAAAAACGTTGATTTGTAATTGTGAGATTATAAATTGGACCTGAGCTCTATCGTGATCCGCCTTAATCTTGCTGTTAGAATGCCCCATGAGTCATAGTAGTAGTATGCCTCATCACCGACTCAGGTGAAAGTTAGTTCCTCATGGGAGCTGCTTGCGGTAACCTGCTTTTTTGGGTATACCGTATATGACTTCAGCGTTTCTAAACATCAGTACAAAACGTTTTGCGATGATGCTGAATTATTGACATTAGAAATCTGCAGAAATCCGAGCTGTCAGCAGGCGTTGAATGCACTTCACGAAGTGGTGTGTCTTAATTCCTGCTTGTGAACATAAAAAAAGCTGTTTCTTCCACTACATGCGAATATTACGCAAGATCACACACCCCTACCACTTCTTCAGAACGAATTTATGCATTGAATAGTGAGAGCCTCGTGTCTAATTTGACAACAGGCTAGAATTTGATGAATATGGCAGCGCTTATATCAAAACACAAAGTCTTGTCTCTCTTTCTGGAACTTGCATTTGCACAGTCTTTAAAGATATATAACATTGTGAGGCCTATTTGGTATTCAACCCTGTGGTATCCATAAGCTCTCTGACTAGCAGCGAGGGAATCTGCACAGAGAATATGTTTGACAATATTTATGTCACACCTGAAGTAATCACCTTATCATGAGCCTATGATCCAGGCTATTTTCTCAACTTGATCAGTGACAGCCTCTTGACCCTACAGTCCATAGCTTCGGACACAGCATCCTCACATAAAACCACCAATAATCAGCTAACAAAAAACCCCGGCTCTTGAAGTAATAAACCAAGCGTTATTGACTATGACACTTGTCCCGAATTTGCAAGGCGCAAGTTGTTATTTTTGAAGATATATTTATTATATATTAATCATATAGATATATTAATATTCTTATATTATATATATTATTGTTATATTCTTATTATATATATTAGATATGATATTTTGATTAATATTGACTATTTTGAGTCAAAAGGGGAGTACAAAATGAAAATGCTTTTGAGATTTAAAAAAGAGAGAAATGATTTCCGAAAGGCATAATACGCTTTTGGCGAAAAGATCTTGGGACTCGAAAACCAACGGACAAGTTTCGCCAAATATATCTATAAAAAAAAACACTGTAAAATGTTAATTTTTCTAGTAAAAAGCCAGTAGGATCAGGCTCATCGTTCCGGCAGTTTTGGTAAGGGGCTGTGGCAGTGAGTTACATTGAAAAGTCACTTGCACGCGAAAAATCCACAATTTTTCAACATTCTGAGTAGAATGTCCTTCAGATCGTAAAAAGCAAGAATGTTGTAACTCTTGTAGAATTGCAAGGTTCTTTGAATCCCCTTTTCTTATTTAAATGCCGTCGCTTGATTTCAACTGTGGATGGAGAAGGAACGCGATAAAATCAACCACAACTTGCAGTAAAGGTCGAAGGTTGGCTATAATTTGGGACGAAAAATGATTTCGGATTAGTTGAAATGGAAATGACTTTTTTAAATGCTTAAAAATAGAAAAAACCTATTAAATTTTATTTGATCGCTGTAGTTTATCTCGATTTCCGGGATATTAAACAATATTTTTCAAACAGTGGGGGTGGGGGGGGATTTACTACTGATGAGCGGTCCCGTATATGTGACCGAAATATCTGTATTAGTTTGTGGAGTTCTTTACACTGTCTCTTTCAAAAGGCATTTTATCCCTATTTGAGACTTTTCTTTTATCGTGATTTGGGGGGCAGTTTGATACTCCGTTATTTCATAATTCCTGGAGGGGAGTCAATTTAAGTGCAACAAAATCGAATTTTCTTCCTCTGGAGGTTGAAACATGTTCAATGAATAGTAAGAATGAGCTGTGAGAATTATTATTTCGTCTCCATCCAAAAGATTTTTTGTATTCAGGACTATGTGGACGGAGTAATCCTGCATACTTGCTTGATCGGTATCAACATGTGTCAGAATTGATGCTGTAATATTTTCTTACTTTAGCTACTACCCATTAGTAGGCTATACTAGTGTTGTACATTTTTGTTTTTATCTAATCCATTAAACAGCCAAAGTCTCAAGCTGACGGAAAGACAAAAAAAGATCAAAAAAGAAGAAAAAGCTCGTTCAAGAATAATTTGTACTGATCTAAATCTGAAAATCGTTTTTGATCAGTGAGCTTGGAAGTACCTTAGCGTCCACCAGCGCTTTTTGTTAAGTGAGAGCTCTATGGACACAGAAAATCGAAGTCTTTCGTTTCATTTCTCCAAACATAATTATGTCACTAGCCTTTTACCACAGCTTCTCAACTGACCACAAGAATCTAAGCCTTTCGTTCATTTCATCCACTATATTATTGTCTAATAGCCTGTTTACACGCACAGGCTTCTCACTTTTTTTTTATTTCATTCTTGTTGTTATTGTACACCACATGTATGTCCCTACTCTTGATTTTTATTTCAATATGGCCTTGAAGTTCACCCTAGTATTTGTGGTTTTAAACTGCTAAGCTAGAGCTCTCAAACTATTAGCCTGAAGAAAGAATCTAGTTATTATTTGTCTGTCTTGCGAGCTCGGAATTCTATTGTTTTTCTTTTGCGGAGGCTCTGTAGTGTACTAGGCTTACTCTGTATGATATAGTTGTTCCTTGTGGAAGGTTTCTGTATTGTCTTGACCTTACTTAATGTTCTCGGCAATATTCCGTCAAAGACGCAGCGTATTGTAGTTGCGTGGCGAATAGGTCCAATGTCATCATTTTTAATAGTCGACCTTGCGATTTCATTTCATTGCCTGTAGATATATTTTTCTCCTAAGTGGTTACCCTTTACATTGCAAGTGACGATAGTCCTACCGCCATTACTATAGTTCTCTTACATGGGGCCTGCCTTGGTGACTGTTGCTGAGAGCGATCCGATGGAAAATTTACTTTGGATTTTTGTTTTTTTTTTCGTAATCTTGTCCATTCAAAGATTGTGTCCTTGTGGTCTTCTCATATCCTTCCCTAAGCAGTTTGATCCTATATAGCCATTGTTGTATATATGAAACCTAGCAGCTTCAGTTTCCCCAACCAATCAGGCCTGTTTGTGCTATGTGTCCATCATGATGATCTCCGGAACAGCGTGTTGGTTGTTTTTCCTTTTAGCTAATAAATTCCACTCGTTAAAACATAGTAGCCTCCTGCTTTATATTTATTCTCACTTAGTTGAAAGTCTGCTCACATTCTTGCTGTACATCTTAGTTGGTTTTACTGAATTAGAGGCCTAAGGTGTTTTTCTAGTGTATGCATGCCACTTTGACAGAGTGTGTAAGTCAGACTAGCTCCATTTTACGTGCGTATCCAGCATTTTGAACGGGCTATTGTCTTTCCACCGTTCTATCACCTATTTTCCTCTGCCTATATTTTCCCTAAAAAAATCGCAGCTAATCCAGTTATAGTTCACTGTACAGATTTGTATTCGAATCTTTTGGAGAATGTCTGCTGTTTTTTGCTGACGCTTCACGTCTGCTTTAATATACTTGTTCTACTGTCCATTGTACGCTTCTCCGCCGATCTCAACTACGCTTCTTCGGGTAGTCCACTTTTCTTTTGACAAGCATCTTCATATTGTGCCTGATTCTCCGAAAAAAAAAACTAATCGTGACCCCTCATACCAGTATCTCCAGCTCCAGAACTTTACCTTGGTCCATCTAAGGTTTTTCTTTATTTGTTCCAAAAGATACTTCGTTTTATTTCTGGATGCATCATTTGCTAATACTTAGCATTATTTCTTTTTTTTTGCTTTACATAAAACGAGGGGGTATTTGTTTATTTCCTGCCAACATAGATCGTAAATTCTCGATTTTTTTTTTTTTTTTTTTTGAGTAAGGGAACCATCGTTCGGGTCCTGCTTTATCTGTAACACGCCTCTAGAATCTTCTGTCCTTTATAACCCATACCGTAACCCTGCATTTCTCTATAATGCGAAACATTCAACTGAGAATCCTGTCTCCCATACCTCTAGACGACCCTTATACTGCATAGCATATATGACTGATGGATTTTCACCCCGTCAATCGAGGTGACTTTTACATGTATTTAATCCTTCACTTTAGGCCCTCTAGGAGTGTAGCAGGTGATCATAAAAATCTTAAAACTGTGGAAAAAGTGACTCTTGCTACGAGATGGCAGCCTGAGACGGCTTAATATTGCATCTCTGCGCAAGTACTTTATTTTAACGATAATGTCGATTATCAAAGTCACTCGGGCTTTGGAATCACTTGACCACCATCTTGGACCATTAGCTTTAGACCGTCCGATTTGCGTAACTCGTTATTGGTATCACATGTAATAAAGCGATAAAAACATCAGTTATTATAAGATTAATAGAAAAAAACTGAAAAAAGAAAAACCGCCTTAAAAAGACTTGACAATCAGTTGCTTCAGTAAAAGAACAAACCTTGGGGATCATAGAACGCGGACAGATCCCCCCAAAAACCTACTGACTAGAGGTTCTTGAGTGCCACTGACCTCAGAAGTATTTGGCAACACCATTTCTCAGCCTGGCTTGTGTAGACACGCTTGTTTTATTCTTCCAGCACGAAACTTGTGCTCGAAAAGAAGCCATGCGCTTTAAAATGCATTTCAACTCGATGTCGATTCCACGTTTTTTTGAGGTATCCTCCCTCATATATTTGTCTGTCAACTACTGGCTGCGTATTTTAATGTGGACACTTTTTCCCGTCAAATTGATCAACACATAAAAAGTTCCCTCACCGTAGCCGTCCCTGTCTGTCGGGTCGGTCTCATGTCTTATTATGATATCTGAGTCCGAAACCGTCCGTCGACTGCGACGTCCTCTGTAACTGTCATAACTGATTTCATCTTGAACAAACTGTGGGGGATTTTCTCTTCAAAGTCTCGACTTCTTACTCTGGCACTTTGACCTTCGTCGACGTATCATACGAGTCAGAGTCCGGCGTTGTCTCTTCTGGCACTATCGTCTTCTTCCCTTTCTTTTTTTTCGCTCCTCTGGCTTGTGGCATTTATACGTCTTCAGACAGAGATACTTTTTCCTGTGTAATTTCCAATCCTTCTAGACTCCGACGCTGTGAGCGTTACATCTTTCCATAGCGCTTACGCGCGAAGCATCTCTAACTGCCTTGTCCGCAGTTTCGCTGTAGTTGAGTCTTCTCTGATATTTTTGCAATGACGGCATCCTTTGTTTTGGGAAATTACTGAACAAGCCTTGGGATCCTATTTTTTGTAGTCTCTGCAGATATGTTTCCTCATCTCTTCCATAGTCGAAGAGTAGGTCTTAAAGTGATTTTTGAGACGTGACTTGTTTGGAAGCGCGTCTATATTCTGTTAGGATTTTCTGCCTACGCTGTTTCAATCGAACCAAACGGGCAACATCTAGCGCTGAAGATGTGGGTTGATTTGGCGGGAGATAAAGAAATCCTGGTGTTCACCACAAAGACGCATGCCCTCTTATTGATGTGTGATGAAATTATCACCTCAGACTTTTGTCATCTGGGCCGAACTTCTTTCTTCGCCCCCGGGACGATGGCTGACCAAAGAAATCATGGAAGCAAGTTGAATCGAAACACCCCGATTTGATGCTGTTGATCGTAAAGACTTGTGAGCCTCCCTCCACGTACCCAGATCTTTTTCGATTAAAGACAATATACGGGTGGAAAAAGTTCTCTCCCACTAGCAGTAGCTGCTACCATGATAGCATGTTTGCTGTTTCCTGATTCATTACTCTCCCCGGATACTTTACTTTGCGTTTAAAGATGGCCTTCACTCGTCCAGATTATCGACAGGTTGGTTTTGTCGTAATTACAAATGCTTCAGACCTAACGTCGCGAAGCGTTACTCCTACAGGCAATCAATTGTACTAGCTCAGGTCCCGGAGTTAACTTTGTTGCGGCTTGAGCTAATTCTCTGGCAGATTCTGATGCTCAGTTGTGTCCATGTCTTTTCCGAGCTCTTTGAAAGATTCCGGCCCAGTCCGGCTCCCGGAGGTTGTTCTTGAGCGCAGCTCATTCGACCTCTTTTTATTCAAGCTAACGACTTACAAGAATCTTAAGATAAAACCATGGTAGCGGAAAGCCCACTCAGACAGACTAAATCAATGGTGAGTAATAACTGTTCTTTTGTGAATTCCAAGAACTGTCTGCCCGCCAACTTTTATTTTTAAGTGCGGCCTTGGTTGGTTTCGAATGAGTACCCGTATGGACGCCGTAGTCTTTTGCTGCAGTGTAGATTTTAGGCCCCGTTTTCTCACAGTTTCAACGCCTTCTCGAATGCTTACCTTGGGAAAAAGCTGTGTAGGGACGATGTCAGCTTTCGTTTCAGTAAGTTCTTGTCCATCTGAAAAGAAAACAAAAGCTTAAGAAAACCACAGTAAACTAATCGTGAAAGTTTAAGCTCTTAGTTAATAGATATTTTTATTTCAATACAAATAAAAACAAAAACAGATTAATTAAATAAAGCCAATAGGGAAATAATCTCGACAAGAAGGGTTATCAAGTAATTACATGAATATAAATGTTCCGTAGTTCTAAGCTATCCGCTGGGCACCACTTATTGGGTGTGTAAGTACGGTTGTCGCCCACTTATTGATGCAAAAATGGCGCAAAAAGGTTGCTATGCCACTTACTCGAAGGGGAGAACCCCCTTTGTCGGGCCCAAATCTTAGTGAGATTCCCGCTCTTACCCCAACGCTTCTGCAAATATCGGGTTTGGTACTTACCCTAAATGTACAGTATACCCTGTTCCGCATTGTTATGGTAACGACGCGATCCGAGTGGTCAAATGGTCACTTTCTAAATGCCAAATGTACAGCCCGCCTTCGGTTATGGTTCTAGAAAATACGTCTTAACTCTCTCATTGGAGGTAACAACCCTCCCTGTCAATATAATAATGAACGGTACCCCTCGTAGCTCTATTCCTACCCTGCCTGGGTTACGGAAAATAGTACATAGTTTTGTAGAAAATACTTACTTTATTCTTACCAAAAGGGTCACAATAACAATAGAAATTATCCTTCCCCATCGGGGTCAAACGCAGACTCCTTCCCCAAACGGGGTCCAAAAACATAGACTAAACATATATATTGTTTACAGGCACTCTGTCATTGTATGGTGGACCTTCGCTTTGGCCCAGCCAATCAGCTACAGCCTCTTTCAAACCCAATCAACTTCTTAGGATTTATTTTTCAATGACTCACCAAACCAGGAAGAAAAAAATAAACTTGGTTCACAGCTTACCTATGGCAAAACCACTATCAGCTTAGTAACTGGATTTAACCCTGTCCTTTGGGGGAAAGATTATACTATAAGCAATGTTAATTAAAGAAAACGAAAACAGGTCATTTATATCTGAAGGAAAAGAAACAGGGTTGGACCCCAACACCTCCCCCCGTAAGATAAATGACCGCCACAAGTCGCGCTACCTTGGTCCACCCTTACAAACAATAAACACTTTAACTTCCAACTTTACAAAATCCATGCTTTTCTCTCTTCCACCAGTGTCTGTTCTCCGAATTCCACCGCTTGGCACTGGGAACGGTCGTCCTCGACACGTCTCTACTAGGTAGGACCCACCATGTCTAAGATCGTATTGCATCCGCATTTGGTTTTTTGAAAAATTGAGTTCCCAAGATTTCGTAGAAATCCATTGTGCACAGCACAATCAAAACAAAATTTTTCTTGTCTCTCACAAATTTCCATTTGATGGGAGGCGAGAGATCAGTTTCTGGCACATGTTGAATGATGCTCACGCCATCGTGAAACATTGGCTGCATTAGCCTCTTACTTCCATCTGTGGAAACACCCCACATCCTCAATCAACAGTAAATTTCCCCTTGGCAATAATTTCAATAATCTCAAGCCGAAAATGCAAAGGTCCTGTGGGCACGATAGGTATACCTGGGAATGTGGTAAAATTTTGAGCGATCCATTAATCGCCTTTTTTCTGGGTTCCCTCCCCTGGGATATTAACTGAAGAATATACGTTGATGCTTATTGAAGATAACTTAGATACTCTCCCACTGAATACAATTTGCCGGAAATAATTGTCGATTCCATGAAGAATAACAGCTATAATAGGGTTACTGGGAGCAAAGGTTTTTGGGTGAAGTAGAGTGACTGGGAGAGAGTATCCCCCAAGGGACTCCAATCAGAAAAGCCAAAATCTCGGTAAAGGGATCACAACTTGTCCATCAGTTGTGCATTGAGGAAATGGCTATCATTCGCAAGCTTCCCGCAGGGGATCTTCCCAAGGGATTCCTCCCCCTCATAAAGGAACAAACCCTGCTTTTGAGTTGATCAGACCAAATATCAGATTCCTTTCCAAGTTTTTTTCAATCCGATCGACATTCAATATTTCCCAACTTTCCCCAACCCTTGTAGGTCATTCATCTCTCTTTTGTAACCATCTTCTTTTATTTTCCCATGGGTTCTTTGACCTCTTTTTCCCTCTTATTATCTATGTTTTCAAGGCACAGCCCATCCAACATTTTTTGTTGTTTTTCGCCACTGCAGGCTGAATCTCCAAATGTCCTCTTTTTTACACTACCCTCTTTTCATCTCTATTTCTTTTCTCAATTTTGTCATTCTCTGCAAATACTAATCATCGTTAAATCATGGATTTTGACTCCAGTGTCCACCTTCTTTGACTGCATAACTTCATTGTAGGGTATGTTTAATATTTCTTTTCTCTCTTTTATTCTTCTTTATTCTCTTACCGCCGAAACAAATAGTTCGTTATCAAATGGGAACTGAATTCCGACATTTGGTTTTTCATATTGTACTAAAATTTCTCGATTTTTACGCGGAAAAGTGCGTACAATAAATTTCGTCTCCTTATTCTCTGGTACAATCAGACGCTTCATTTTGGCTTGTACTGTTTAGTGGTCTCATATTCTTAAAAGTGTTCTCAAGTTTTCCATTTTCTGGAAATTTTCCCGAAAATCATTCTCGCGCTCTTATTTTCAATATTTTGTGGTTCTTTTTTACTTCCGCATCACATTTTTGTGGATTATCAATATTTTGAACACGCCTATCAAGTATTTCATTTTTCCGACAGGGCGGCGTAGCCTCCCCAATTTGTTTATGGGCCGGTCTACTCTCCCCCCGCAGTCAGCGACGTTGTATATTTTCTCCTAAAAGTGTTTAATGTTTGGTAATTTTCAATTTTTCTCGCGATTGATTCTTAGACAAAATTATTATGGCTATCTGACAGCCTAGAGTTAGTTGTGATAAAATCTCACTTTCTGGAATTCCCACAACGGGCTTCTAATTAGGCCTATCATGGTTCTTTTAAACTCTTGGTGATTATCTTTCTTCTTTCTCGCTCGAGCTATTTTATCATTCTCCTTTTTTTCGTTCTCTGGCTATTCTATCAGCCTCTTGCTTTTTTTTCTCTAGCTATTCGTTCTTTCTCTCTTTCTGTCTATCTCTCTCGTCTTCTCGTTCTCTGGCTATTCTCACTTCCTTCAAGAAATTTATATTTGTTGTGTCATATAATTTGAGTGGTTTTTTGCGAGCTCCTGCTGGATTCTCGATTAACACTGCTCCTTCTACTCGGTACTACTTTGAATTCTGTCTGTCATATTCTTCTTAATTCATTTTCTGAATCTGTGCGTTCTCTATCCGTATTGTTTCTTCTTTATAGGCTACTCTAGCCCTTTCGTCCTGTTTTCTATTCTTTCTAATTTCATCTTTCTCAGCCTGCATTTTTCCCTTATATTCTTGGTGCTCTCTCTCAAAGGCCTCCATATTTGGCCTTTCTTTCTATTTCCTACTTTTTTCTATTGGCTTCACTCGCCTTGAGTAATCTCTCATTTCTGTCCGACATAATTTTCAAATTTCGTTAACTGAAATTGCCTCTTCAGTCTAAATGAAAAATTCTTTTATCCATGTAACTTCTTCCGGTTTCCCGCGAAAAAATTGTTTTGACTCTCTTTACTCTCTCCCTTGGAGGTAACAACCCTCCCTGCCATATAATAATGACGGTACCCTCGTAGCTCTATTCCTACCCTGCCTGGGTTACGGAAAATAGTACACAGTTTGTAGAAAATACCTTACTTGTATTCTTCCAAAAAGGGGTCACATAATAACATAGAAATATCCTTCCCCAATCGGGTCAAAACGCAGACTATCCATCCCAAACGGGGTCAAAACATAGACTGAAACTAATAATAATTGTTACAGCACTGTTTGTATGGGTGGAGCCTTCGCTTGGCCCAGCCAATCAGCTACATCCTCATTCAAAACCCATTCAACTTCTTAGCTATTTATTTTTCATGACTCCCAACCAGGAAGTAAAAAATAAACTTGTTCACAGCTTCCTATTGCAAACCACTATCGCTTAGTAACGGAATTTAACCTGTCCTTTTGAAAGTATACTATAAGCAAATGTAATTAATGAAAACGAAAACAGGTCATTTATCTGAAAGTAAAAGAAACAGGGGTTGGGAACTCCAACAATCAAATACACCAAAAATAAAGATAAACAAAAACATCATAACATATAGAAGGAAAAGGACAAAGGAGGCTACCCCAGCATGACAAATTCCAAAAAAATACTAAAAAAAACAAAGTATCAAGTAGAATCACTCCGTCATGAAAGGCTAATAATATATTCTATTAATTTTAGTCTTAAAAATTAATTGGTTATTAAGATTTTTTTTATTTTATTTAAGCCTATTGGCTATAGAAGGGATTTGGTATCTTATTGAAAGTTTTCTCTTTTCACAGTTAAACCGAGGAGATTCTATACGCTCCAAACGACCCGACGAAGAAGCGACGTGAGCGAAAAAGGGTGACAAGAATATTGTTTCATAAAAATAACTCGCCGGAGACTAAATATCATAATGCCAGAGCAATAATTGCAAATCCTTAAGTTGACTAAGGTTAATATATGAAGAAATAAAAATTGAGTTTTTTCTTCAGAAAGACTTTGAAGTCATGCAGGACGATGAAAGAAAGTACCGAAGGATTCTTATGGCTTTATTTTGCAATGTCTGGAGGGGTTTAAAATGATTAGGAAATATATTTAGGTAAATAATGGGACAATATCTTATGTATGATTCTATTAAGAATGATAGAAAAAAAATATAAAAGAGGAATAAAAAGAAAAAGGTTAAAAATGAAATTAGAACACTTCGGGATGACTTTGGTAACTGTCAAAGTCACCCCGGAAATACTCATTCTCCAAGGGGCGACTTTGACAACTTACCACATCTCCTTCCGTTTTTAAGGTAAATACCTAAATACTTACTGGCGGCTTTCTGATCATATTTACAAGCCTACTAATGCCCACAACAAAAAAAAAACAGTCACTGTTCTTTCGTGGTCAGACAATTTTCAGTACCCCTAAACATAACGGAAAAGTACTTACTTTACATAACCAGTTCACAAACAGACATTCTTTACTCGATGGAAGCAATTTCCACACTGACTGACGGAGATAATCTAAAGAGAGCCATCTAGAATTTTCTCAGGTTTTTTGTCACATCACCTGCCGTCAAAAGTCAAAAGATACATTTTTCCATGGTTGTGTCAATGTCACCCCTGATTATCAATCTCACCCCGGTCGGCTTGTCAGAGCTCTAATTGCTAAAGCATTATTATCCCAATCATTGCCTTTTTTCCAACTCCTAAGAGGTAAGCCCATTGGGTATTCGCAAGCGCCACCAGTGCATTATCATACACTAGACTATAATGTTTTTAAAATAATAAGATAGAAAGTGAGAATATGCTTCTAATGATTAGAGAAAATATTCTCGCTTTTAGCTCAGGTTATAAGAAAGCATCAGATACGCCATTTTTATTTGTATGCAATGGTATACAGAATGTTCCACCGCAAAGCATGACAGTTCAATATCTCAAATGTCAATTACCTCACGTTACAAACTATTGTGTAATATTTATCTACTTTTTTGGGGGGGGGGGATGATATTAAACGACAGATATCTATTTGACCTGTGTATTTTTGTAGTTGCCTTTAACAAACAGTGTACACCCTCCTTTTCAGAGGCGTGTTTTTCCCTATTTTTAGGTATTGGAGCGACTTATTTCGAAACTTCTAGCAAGACGGGGGAGAATAATGGTAAGGAAATTTATCTTCTAGTTGTTGTAGTTTTTCATTCGATTTTGTTTACCATGGCCTTTTCTAAGTGCAACCTTTAATGTTGTTCGTTTAAAATAGTTTTAACTGACATTAAAATAACTGATACTTTGAGGGGACAATCCAGACGGTAATGAGCATTGTAGTTTTCTGATAATATAAAAATTCCAAGATTTTCTCCAATCCTGCATTCTGTCTTCTGTCCACTTATTTCTTGACTTTCAGTAAAGACAAAGGAAAAATTGAAGCCCCCCCCCCCACTGGCTGCTAGATTTAAAGGCTAAGAGATACATTCCGAATTTTCCTGACTCAGGGAACATACTGAGTTTCATTTTCATTCCTTTTAGTCTTTTGTAATTCTTGTTTTAGACTGGTTTCACACCTATAATTGTCTTAATCGTGTGTTTTTCATGATGATAAAATTAATGTTTATGTTTGATAATGTAAATCTGTGAGTATTTCTTACTTACAAGCTGCATACATTCTTATCGTTGTTTATAGTTTTGTAAATTTAGTGGAAAAAAGAAAAATGCCTAGCAAGGGGTCATCCAAAATTGACTTCGTCTATCTCCTCAAAGATGATGATACACGTTACAAAACCTGAGAAAACTTGATATTTTCATGACCCATATTCCATAAAATTCTAACATTTTCTTAGGATCATTATTAGTTTTTTTAATAGATACCAGTGTGGTAAAAATAAATGTATGTGATAAGGAATAATATCCGGGCCACAGTCATAAAAACACGCTCAAACTAAAATTTGGTGAAAATGTCAAAATTTTAACTGATACTAACACAGCCATAATTGATATTTTTACGACGTTTCAGTCCATGATTAATCTTAATAGATCTTTCTCTGGGCCTAATCTTAAATAGAAAACTACCCTCAATGCAAGAGCCTGCCGCTTTGGATTTTTCAATCATTTTGTTTTTCACCAAACCACTTTTGTAAGGAGTTGCGTAGAAACTTCGGAAAGAGCTCTTTCGATTAGAAATTGAAAGGTGTAGTGCCCTTTTTTGAGAGTCAATAGTGATTGGAGGGAAACCAGCCCCTCCCACTCCCCTTTTTGGTACCCTCCCTTGGTGCCTTTGGGCAAGGGCTGTAAGTTATGCAATTTGCCAATTGTTTGGATATAGGAATTGTTATCGGGGAAAGGGTGCATGTCTTTTTTTGATCCTGGGTCTCCAAAAGCCTTAGGGTATTAAGCTTCCATAAAATGCCGAGGGGAGAGTAGAACTGAATCAAAACACACCATGTGCTTGTTTGTTGTCGAAAGCGTATATAAGCAAAATCTCAGGCACATTTAGAGTACTTTTGAAACCTAGAGAAAGTTGAAACTTTCTTGCATGTCGAGAGGGGGGGGGGGTTGAAAAAACAAATGGCACTTTGCGCATCCTGCTACTACTACTACCACTAATACTACTACTGCTACTAAGGACTTGGTAATAAGGGTGGAAAAATTTCAGAGGATGTTGAATTAAATCAAAACATACTATTTTCATACATTGTGTTCAAAGGGTGTATCTGAGGAACGGCCTAAAGTATTAAGTTAAACTTTTCAGGACATGTTGGGGTGGGGGAGGGGGGGGGGGGGGGGTGGCGTTGAACTAAGAAAAGGCACTATATACATACTACTACCATCTCTACTGCTAATGATAGTGCTACTACTACTACTATTATTGCTAAGAATTAGGGTATTAAAATGAAACTTTCAGATAATGTTGAGGGGGATGTCGAGATGCAACTTGTCAATGGGTGGTATCAGCTATATCTCAGGAACGGCGTAGGGTATTAAGTTGGAACCTTCAGGGTATTTTGAAACTAACCAGAAGGTGCTATGTTCATACTACTATTACTATTGCTACTTCTAATACTACTACCGAGGCTAAGAGTATTAAGGTGAAACTTTCGGCGAAGGTTGAGGGAGATGTTGAACTAAGTCAAAACACACTATATGGATGCATATTATCAAACTAGCATATCAACAATGTCTCAAGAACGACTTGGAGTATTAAGTTGATACTTTCAGGGCATGTTGACGGGTGAAGTTTAAAATGTTATAAGGGTGAAACTTTTAAGGAATGTTGTGGAGGATGTTGAAACTAAATCATAACTTACTATGTGCATGCTGGTTGTCAGAAAAGCTTATCAGCAATTTCTCAAGAACGGCTTAGGGCATTAGGTTAAAACTTTTAAGGCTTGTTGAAGGGTATGTTGAAACGAAACAAAAGGCACTATATGCATACTACTGATACTGTTACTGCTGCTACTATCAGTTATTCTAAGGCTAAGGGTTTTAAATTGAATTTCAGGGAATGTTGACGGGGATGTTGAGCTAAATCAAGATACATTATTTTTCAAATAGGTTGTCAAAAGGGCGTATCAGCAATATCCCAGGAGCGGTTTGGGGTATCAAGTTGAAACTTCCAGGGTATCTTAAAGGGGATATTAAAACTAAACAAAAACGTATTATTTGCATGCTCCCGCGTTTACTACTACTAGTAGTAGTGCTACTACTACAACTACTACTAATGCTACTAATTCTGCTGCAACTACTACTGCTACTAAGGCTAGGGTTATATGGCTGAAACTTTTAGAGAATGTGGACGGGGACGTTGAACTAAAATTAAAACACCATGTTCTTGCAGGTTGTCAAAAAGGCGTATCAGCAATATCTCAGAAAAGGCTTAGAATATTAAGTTGAAACTTCTAGAGCATGTTGAGAGTGATGTTGAACCAAGCAAAAGCCACTATTTGTATACTACTGCTATTAATACTACTATTGCTACTACTACTAATATTACTGCTGCTATTACTAATTTCAAAGGCTAATGGCATTAAGGTGAAACCTTCAACAAATGTTTAGGGGATAATGAACTAAATCAAAATATATGTGAGAGGGATTTTGAACTAATGAAAAGCACTATGTGCACACTACTGCTACTACCACTACTATTACTTTTACTACTACTACTGCTACTACTAGTACCACCACCACTGTTACTACTGGTATTACCACTACTGCTAATAATACTAAGGCTAAGGATATAAGGCTGAAAAACTTTCAGGGAGTGTGAACGGGGATGTTGAACTAAATCAAAACACTATGTGCTTGCAGGCTGTCAAAAAGGCGTATCAACAATATCTCATGAACGGCTTAGAATATTAATTTGAGACTTTCAGAGCATTCTGAGGGGGATGTTGAACTAACCAAAAGCTAGTATGTGTGTGCTACTACTAGTATTACTACTGTTACTACTACTACTAAAATTGCTGCTGCTCTTCCTACTACTGCTACTACTCTACTACTACTTCAAACGCTAAGTATATTAAGGTGAAAATTTCACTGGGCGTTAAAGGCATAGTCGGATCTAAGAGGGAGCATGAGGGGACAAGCTCCTCGGGTGGTATGTTTGGGTAGGGGTGGCTAAACAAGCTGAAGAGTAGAATTAAAAAAAAATCCAAAAAAAGAACTAATTCAATGTTTGAAGTAATCTAAATTGTAATACCCAAGTTTTTTTTCTAGCATAATTACACGTTTTTAGTAGCGTCTGGCGTTTCCCCCTGTTTTGCTTTAAGGGTTAATTTGTGCATTGGGATGATAGAGCTATGCTATATGAGTGGGTCAGGCTCCAACGATTGTCTACATCCCAGCTAGGCAGGGAGCCCA
The DNA here is from genome assembly GCA_027921565.1 of Artemia sinica. Taxonomy (NCBI): domain Eukaryota; kingdom Metazoa; phylum Arthropoda; class Branchiopoda; order Anostraca; family Artemiidae; genus Artemia; species Artemia sinica. The sequence goes on along the minus strand of JAPEVW010000529.1, from coordinate 60,493 downwards.
GTTTAGTCCCTCTGTTAATTATTTTTTAGAGTTTCCAAAGACTACCAATTCAAATAATCTAGCGGTCATTATCATATTTTAGTTTTTGAAATTTATTTTATTAAAATGAAGAAGAGGGCGCAGTTGCAACATTTTGTTATCAAATGAAAATTTGGTTTGAGATTTGGTCTAAAAATATTTGGGTGACTTGGGGAGGGGGCTAATCAAGATTTTACCCCATGGCGCAAGAGAAGCCAGAACCGCCACTGCTTAATAGTAAAATGATATTTTTGAAAAATAAATTATCAAGACTTTTTAAAAAGAGCTCGAAACCCTTCGAAAACAGTGGCTCAGCAAAACAAAAAGTACAACATTGAAATTACCAATGTTGAAAACTGGAAACAGGAAATTTATATCCCCACCCTTGAACAACAAGGAAAATCACATTTTTGCATGGGTAGCACTGATGTGTCCTCTTTTTCTTCTTTTGTTCTTTTTTTTTGTTGTTGCTAGCAGGGTACTGAAATATCACAGAGAGTTGTTTAAGGGCTCAGTTAAAAGCTAATTTTTATATCAAATTATTTTTTAACCAATCTTAATTTTACACCATATTCTAAAAACTATAGAAAACCACAATGAAAATACTTTTAGGGTACCTTCAAGGGTTCAAAATTAAATTTTCCCAGACGCGATGATTATACTTTCCAAAAGCATATGTGATGCATTCACGTTTTTGCTACCTAAATTATATAAAAAGTGTAAATTTGCCTCCCCGTGTTCCCGTATAATTCGTCTCATTTAGGGTTTCAACAATTCATTTAGGGTTTGATGTCGCCAAGGCGTTTGACACCGTAAATCATTCGTTGCTTCTTTTTAAACTCAAGTCTTATGGGTTTTCAACACAAGTTGTTAAATTTTTTGCATCTTACCTTTCTGGGAGACGACTAGATTGTGTTGATAAATCTCGTGATCTCCGTTCCGAAATTTTTCCGATTAATTACGGAGTGCCTCAGGGCTCTGTCCTTGGGCCTATTCTATTTCTTCTTTTTATAAATGATTTGCCAGAAGTTTTGCCTCTTTGTAAAATTATAATGTTTGCTGATGATATTTTTGCTTCTCACCGGGACCTATCAGTTCTTTTCCAGAACCTCGAAAGTACGTTACTAACTGTATCTGATTGGTATTCAAGGAATTTACTAGCTTTTAATGAAAAAAAATGCCAATATATGTTATTTTCGCGAACTGGATCAGTAGTGTCAGACAGCTTCTCTCTTTTCTTGAATGGTCTTGAATTAAAACGGGTAGATCAGTTCAAATATTTTGGGATTATTTCAGATGAAAATTTGTCGTTTCATAAAATATGTAAAAAAACACTGTCGTTAAAAAACTTCTCGAAATATTGGCATGCTAACTCGTCTTCGTTATTTCTTTCCTAAAGCTATTCTAAAATCTATTTATTATTCTTTCGTCCAACCATATTTTCTCTATTGCATTTCGGTTTGAACATCTACCTTTTCGTCAGTTTTCAAATCTCTCCAAATACTTCAGAATAAAGCAATGAGGATTATTTTTAATGTTGATTGCAGATCTTCAGTTAGACACCTATATGGGACTTCAGGAATTTTTTCTTTGGACCAACTTCATTTAATTTCCATCTCTAGTATTTGTCACGATTATCAATATAGTAATTTACCTGTAAATTTCTCCGGCATTTTTCCAACTAATTCTCAATTTCATAATTATCCTACTACGCATCGTTCAGACTTTTCGTGCGAAATTCGCCCGACATCGAGAGCGGGATTCAGCATCCGTCACACTGGGCCAAAAAATCTGGAACTCAATTCCAGTATCAGTTCGAGAATGCAGCAACAAGCGACATTTTCTAAGACTGGTGAAGAAATATCTTATGACATGTTAAGCATTTTGTTCATTAGGGTTTTCTTTTTCGTTGTTGTAAAATTTAGTTTGAAAATGGCTGTGTATTTTCGTTGGTAATATTTTCAGCGCTAAAGTATGCCACCAGGCATGTGCGCTGTTTTGTGACATTTATTTATGTATGTGTTATAAATAGAATTATTCTACTCTACTCTCTACTCTAACAAACCATCCCACCATGGAATAGATTTCAGCATACGCGCCTATTATTACAATGACATTTTTACTCGTTTAATGTTTGATCATTTGCAATAAAAGTCATACTTTTCCATACTTGCTCCATGTTAAAATATTTTTGAATTAAAAGTGGTAAGCTTAAAAGCTACAGAAATTAACATTAATTCTCCTCGCAACGTTAGTATAATTTTGGCTTTACCTGTATTTTTGTTTGGCTTACATTTAAACGCTTCAAAGACTCAATACCCGTGAAAGAGACGAACAAACGTTTTCTAGCAGCTAAAACTCCGTCTTGATCGGTGTACTGGCTTGTCTTAATTGACCAATAACTAGTACTGCTACTACTAGCAACCTTTTTTTATTTAGAGGCTCTATTCGAGACGATTATTGCTGACTTCGGTGTTCGGCCATCAAACTTCGAGCTGAGTGACTCTATTATCCTTCACGAAAAGACAAGGCCTTATGGATCAAACCTGTGTTGGCTGTCCCTGCTGGCTAAATTGATTTAGTGATAACTTAAGTTTTGTTTTCTGTGAAAGCTTTTTCGATATACCTCATAGCGTCTGTGATTTTTACTTGTTTGTGCTTTGCTTTTTTTTAACAATCGTTTCAGAACCTCCTATTGAACTAGTAATCTATAAATGTATATTTTGTTAAAGCAGTTTTGGTGAGTTATCACGCCCATTAGTTAAATTTTGGTATTGCACGACAAAATTTTTATTTTTCGTCATTATCAATTTTATTTGTTTGTTTGTTTTGTTTTTAGTAATTGATTATATCATTAGTCCAAACTCGGTGAATACCAGGTTAGAACCAGAATTTTCGTTCTTTATAAAGGTATTTCTGTAAAGATAAACAGATTGCTTCAAACAGATTGAGTTAGATGTCTCAGAACGAAATTTTGTTGACAAAAACTCAAAGAAAAAAAACAATAATAGCAACAAGTGCTCTAACCTGCTATGCATCGAGTTAGATTACTCAGTAAGGTTTTATTTTACTAAAAAAACGTGAGTTGTTTTGTTTTATTGTGGCCATAATGAAAGAAAAATGAGAGAAAAGTTAAATTTTGCAGCTTTGGTAGAGATTTTTTTGTTGGACTAACTTCCAAATTATCAATTTTTATTAAAATATCTTTCCACATATATTTCTTTGTTCAGTCTGTACCAAGATCTAGTCTTTTCTACTATTTCTGTATCTATAAGTTTTATTATCTTTAGGGTTGTCTATAATAAATAATATGCATTAGAAAATAACTGGGGAAAAAGACCATTATATCATAATGTACATGTTTTAACCCTCGTGTTGAGTGGTAGCCCACACCTCATAGTTTATACACTTAGAATAGGTGTTTAAAAGAAGATTTTTCACTGTTTAGAACAACAAAAGCCAGATAAAAAAAAAGATTTTAAATCAGATTTTGGCTCAAGCACTTCAGACAAATCCTTCCCTAAATTTAGAGGATTATTACATAATTTTGAAGAACAAACACAGGAAAATTATGTTCTAGCTTAAGTATAATCCAAATATTGGAGGTGACTTTTACTGTAATTAACCCTCCATGCCTTATAAAACTCAAAACCTCATATACATAAACCTCTGAATACTTAACAGTTTCAACTCCAGGTTATATAAATTCCACCAGATTTAAGTCTGTTATTTAAGGAGAATAGTCTTTTGAGCGACTGTACATAACGAAGGAGGATCTTGAACAATTAACTACTAGCCGATTTGCGATGAATCAAATCTTTCAATTCAAGCTAAAAAAATACCTTATAATTTTTAAAATTAGTTTTATTTTTGGTTAGGTTCTAACTTCTCGACGTGGGATTTAATATGTATTTCCAGACCAAAAATTCAATTTTTTTATATATCTTATTTTTCAGTTTAGAATCGTCTAATGGGGGGGGTTTTAATAAAAAAGTTATTAGTTCTTATATTTTCTGATGTTTCCTCATCTGAAAATTTCAATTAATTGATTCAGTGGGGGAAATACAGTTAAACTCTTAGCTGACGGTTCGCGAGTGGTAAACCTGAGTGGTGGCGGAACTTCGTGTGTGGGGAGCTTAAATTAGCGGTTAAAATGGGGAGCTTGCATTAATGGTCATACTAAACCGAAATCAGATTGAAAGGTTTCTGGTTCCCTTGAGAGCGAGTGGAGCCACAAGGACTAATTATCTAGAGAAATATTAACATAGAGAGAATAAAATAAGAAAGTAATGTATTTATTATTACTCACATAATTGTCACAGAGCTTCGGTTATATCGACACACTTGCAGTACAAGACACTAATACAAAATTGTCATCTAGGGCAATACAACGCAAAAGTTAATTCACTGATAATAAGTTTTCTCAAAAGTTTATTCTAAATAGACTGCAAATAAACTCACATAACACAATTCACAAGAAATTCATAGTAATCTCTCCCAGGCTAGACTAGACTGGCGCAAAATTGCTAAGTCCTAACTATCTACACTTTCCAACTTCGCCAGAGGTTACGTTCGGGTGTTACTAACAAGTATATTTTACAGTTTCTATTGGTTCCACTATTTGTCCTATATTACTATTGGATGGGCTTACACACCAATGGGCCACTTGGGTTTAATTACAGTTTATGAATTTTAAGATATCACTTTGGAATTTTTCTAACAAAGCAAAGTTCTACATTGTAACTTTAATTACAATTTATAACTTTTTATAATAACACTTTGGAATTTTTTCGGAACGAACAAAGTTTTACACTGTAGCATTTTGCTAGCAGGGTGTCGCTTAATTTTCGGAAGACTTGTAATTTACTTCTGTGAAAGTTGGTAAGGGATAATACGATTTAATTACATTGAGATATCTAGTTCTAAACTTAGTTTCCAGAAAAATGCAATTAGATTATACAAAGATATTTTGCATTTCGAGTGGCTATTTTTTTGTATAATAAATTTTGCCCTCTTGATAGTTTGGTACTTCGAGCTCCTTAGATTCAAATTACATTGTTCGTCGGCTGTCATATAAGATTTGGTCAAACTGATATTTATTGCATACATTGGCGACATAAAGGCGGATTTGTTTATTGGATTTTCTGTGGGAAAGATTCTTACGATGTTTGTTACAATGTATAATTACAATGTATAATTAGATACATTTGTTTCACTATGTTAAATTGAAACGCTTGGGACTTGCTCGATCTGTAGGTTACTTGAATTTTCAGATTCATATTTTTGGGTAGTTTTTTTTTTACTTGGGTAACTTTAATTGAAAATTTTGATGTTTTTAAAAATTGATCCCATTACATATCATCCTTCCCATTCTTAACGATGTCCTCATCGTTGTGTTATGCTACTCTCTCTCCACTTTCAAATTTTGATTTTTCTTTAAAAGAATTTTATTTTAGTACTCATTATTTGAATTAGTTCTGCTTTGGTAAAATTTATATCTTCTTTTTTTTTATTCCCGATTGCTCTATTAGACTATATATATAACAACATTACTTTAAAGTCCATCACCTACTCACTCTATTTGGCGAAAGGGCCAAAGAGTTTCTATTGACTAACACATTAGATTATATGATTACGTGATAATTATTATTCCTCCACCTAATATTAAAATTCTTCCAGCTGATACGATTATCTTATCACTGAAAATGGTAGATATTTGCCTTTCCTAACACTCGACTATACTTCCACCTGACGCTATATAGGTACGGTTATATTATTATTCCTTCACCTAATATTAAAATTCCTTCACCTGATGTGCTAATACTTCTACATGGTCTTAACTAATTAAGTTCTTCTTTTGTAATTACTTTATTACTTAGCGTGTACATATTCGCTACTTCTAATGCTAGTTTATACCTCCACCTGACGCTATATTGGTACGATAGGTATTTGACTTCAAAAACATCTAACTACATCTAAAACATCTAACTACAATACACTGATATGTATGAATTAAAAATAGTTTGCAAGAAAAAAGTTTTACACATTAACATTTTTTAACTTAATATTTGATTGCAACACTGGGATAAGGTAGCTTGCACTGGTTTACATCTGTTTTATGATAAGTTTAACAATATTATTTAAAGTTACAAGTTAGATACATAAGAATTCACACTTACTTCATCATTCTACGTGTCTATAATATTCACATACGTTATCACTCTTACTTTGGGCTTCCATTCAATTAATTACTAGGTTGGCTAATTGTTTATGGTTTGTCTTCTTGGTGTTTCGCTTTTTGGCACTTGTTCCTTGGGATGAGCGTTTACATTGTTCATAATTATGACTATTGCACATAATTGTCCGTGCATGGTTTGTCATGTCAAATACGAGGGGTTGATGTCACAGGGATATTGAAATGTCTATTAGGTACATAACTCTTGGGGAATTGATTACATGAAATGGGTATCTTGATCGTTGGCTGGGTATCTCTTCTTGGACACTTTTATCCTCGGAAAAATCTAATACTCGTACAGTCTGTGTTTTCCGTAAATTGATCACGTTCAGTTCTTCTTTTATTGTTTACTAGGTATATAACTCTTGGGGAATTGATAACATGAAATTGGTATCTTGATCGCTGGGCTGGGTATCTCTTCTTGGACCCTTTTTATCCTCGGGAAAATCTAATACTCGTACAGTCTGTGTTTCCCGTAAATTGTTCACGTTCAGTCCATCTTTTATTTGGACTATGGGCTGTGTTACAAAATTTAACGTTAACTATGGCAGGATCAAAACTTTATCTTAGGGCTTTGGCTCGATGCATTGTCTTTGATTCCCGGTTAAATGATACACAATCATTGAGGGCTTGATTATGGAGATTAAAACAATAATAACTGGTTGGTTTTCTTCTCTGAAAACTTCATTTTGGGAAAAGAATTTTAGCACGTACAGTTTATATTTCCCATTAAATTGTTCATGTTTGTTTTTTTCTTCTCATGGAGGATGGTTTGGTTTTTCGACATCTAATAATGATTAGATAGAGTCAAAACTTAAAATTTTGATCTTGTTTGAACATATTGTCTCTGATTTGAGGTTTAAGATATATAATCTTCGAGGGATTGACTCTAGGGTTATTCCTGGTTTGTCGATATATTTGGAATCGTGTTACCTGGTACTAGGCTTGGGTGACTTGGATTGTCGTCAGGATATTGTTTTCAGTGGTTTCTTTGGTGAGTACTTGTCGGTGGTTGACGAATGATGAAAGTAGATGCTACTGGGTTGTATCCGTGTTGCCTGCTGGTACACCAATATAGTTAATTTGCACTGATTACTCTGCTTCCTGGAATATAAATATCTGGGCAGAATCACATGCTCTTTACAATTACATAAGTTAAAACATATATAACAACAATACGCAGTTTTCATAATATTGTACGGAGACTATTGTTTGAAATAATAGTCGTGATTAGTGGTACTAATAATATCAATTTAGTATGGGTACAGTTAAACTCAACGATAGAACAAATGAGAGCAACTTTCATGTTTTTACATGCATGTTGCAGCAATCACTAGATTACTATCATATAAGCAAAGTAATCACAAGAAAAATGATTATGTTTACAAAAAATAACACTATAAGATTTTCAAGATTTGGTGACTATATGTATACATGTACACATGTGCATTTGGCACATGTTCTATATTCAATACATTTTTAAATGTTATTCAACACTCATCTACTTTAGCATTAAATTTTCTATTATATTACTACTTGCGAGGTAGATTACATGGTTTTTATGAGAGGTCTCGATTTACTATAAATTCTCAAATCTTTACTGTTTATGCGCGTCCATGCCGCTTAGGAAATGTATCTTTGCAGCTGCATGGGCTTGCACAAAAAAATTAAGTGAAAATTTGGGACTGGACATGGCACGAATGAGGACCTCTACTCCCATTCGCTCGATCATGTCCTCCCTTACTTTTTTTTGGCTTAAGGGTTATCAGGGAGTACTGGGTTTAGGTTTTGCATCTCACTTGGCTCGATGTGATCTGACTTTGCTCTTTTTCTACGCGTTATTCTCAACATTCTTCCGTAATTCAGGGTTAATAGCATTCTTATAGTCAGAGAGATCATGAACACGAATCCTACCGTCAGGAGGATATTCCACCAAAAATTTGTTGAGAATAGTCCGTATCTACTTTCTACATATGTCAATCTTTGGTCTTCATTAGTAAATAGGGGAATTTGAGAGTCTAAGGCTTCTGTTATTTTTGTTAGTGGTAAGGTTCCCTTGATATTCTCTATTTTTGACCATATTGTGGCCTTTACTTCTTCATTTTCAATATTAGGAATTGTATACGATATATTGACTGGTTTGAAATTGATCACCTTGGGACTTATTATATTCGTGCTTGTTGTTATCAGTGGTGTTTGTACCGTGGCTTCCTTGGTTACCAGTCGGCATCCTTGTTTTATTGTTATTGTTCCCACGTCTTGTAATAGTAGTTCAGTTCTGTAGCTTGGATCGATTCTTTCTGTGTTATTATAACAAGAGATAGTCCCAACTGTTTCTTTTGGAACAGAAAATAGCCACAGGTCATTTCTAAGGTGAATAAATATTTCTCGTTTAGTACTGCCTACTAGTGCTTCGCATGAGTTGGGAATTTCTTCTTGTTGACTCTCTTTAAAAATATATCCAACATACATGATCCGGGTTTTACATTATAAATGGGCAGTGTTAGTTGACATACTAGGTTTTTGAATGCTACACATTCCTTGAGGTCCTGTGGGTTTGCTAAGGCATATTTTCTCCTATCTTGATCGACTAGCAAGTATTCCGCTTCGGGGGTGATAGTCATGAACAAATTAGTTCTACCTATATTGGCTGGAAATGTGGAAATTTTATACAAGTCATATATTGATTGTTGATTTATTAACGGGATTGTTACTACTGCAAATAATTGTTCGTAATGTCTGTGATGTGAACCTTCAGCTTGGTGTAATAGTGGAATAAGTTTGCTACTTCCGGTTTCTGTTGGTAGATGTAGTCCGAACGTTAAATGCGTTTTTATTTCATCCAAGATACTTTTTAGGTTCGAAGGATCCACTAGGTCATACGACAAGGTTCCTCCGGTAAGGGTAAATAATGCAAATTCAAATTTGCTAACGTCAGTTGCCAGGTTAAGTAATGACATTGTCACTATGTCTAGTGATACCATGGTGAGGCTCGAATCGGTAATCACACGATCTACTTCATTTTTTAAATAATTCATTATGGTTACTGTCTTTGATATTTTCTTCGAGATTGCCTCAATTTTTGTCTCTCTGGTAATTGGCTATACTGGCTTGTATTTTTTGGACATGTAAGGTCACGTTCATGGCGTTATATAGTTTTCCTACGTTTTCCCTTAGGATATTTAGGTCTTCTTCAGTCGAAAGCCCAAACAAGCGTGAGGCTAATTCTCCCACGATTGGTATTAGACTAGCTGATCTTCGGTATTTGCTTTTTCGAAAACATACCTCGAAGATTCTCGTGGTACTTTGCTTTAACTTTTGTATTTCTGTATTGAACAGTTCAAATAGTGCTTGCAGTCTCTGTCTATATAATATTAGGAAAGATTGGTGAATCGATACTCTTAGAGCGTTTTTCTCGTTTAGCTCAGGTAATGGTTCAATATCTTCCCTTGCCGGCTCGTCGGCCATTGCTAATCTTGCACAAATACGTTTACCGTCTATTGTCCAACATTTCTTATGTACATAATCGTCTTCTTCCTCTTTCTTATTTTATTTTTCTTTTCTTCTGGTTGAATCGCTTGTACTTTTATCGTTTGTATCTCGGTATGCCTTACTGGGATTCTTGCTCTTAGGCCTATAGTGAATACGCCAATCGGCTGGGTGGGGTAATATGTGGGCCCTGTTGACTACGTCCATTTTGTAAGTATCGTTGGTCTTAGATAAGTCAGCATGGTCAAATTTCTAGGTGATTCTTTGGTAAGTGCGCTCATTTCTGGAACTGTGTTCGTCGTAGTTTCCGACATTGAAGATTGTATATCTCTTACTGGGGACTCATATGTAGGCGTGGTTGTCTTGGTGTCTTTTCTTTTTCTTTCTTTAGGATTTTTATTCTTATCATCTTGTTGTGTATTTGAGAATTTCAATTCCTTGAGGTTAATAATTTGTCTGTAGTCTTTTTCCTTTGCGAGTTTTGATAATATTTGCTTCGTAACATTTTGTTCAGTATGATTTTGCCATAATTCCTTGAGAAAAGTCCATAGGCTCGGTAATTCATTTAGCATTGCGTAATTTCCATCATAAAGTTTATTTTTCCTGGAAGTAGTCAAGGGGAAACTTGTGGTAGATTTAATTGTAGTATGTTCGCTCATGGAACTATCCACGTTATTTAGTGCTCTCCTTCTTCGGCTTTCATTCTTGTTAAATCCCAGAGCCTTGTCAATTTCTGCCATTTTCTTGTCGAAATCTTCTATTATGAATTTCGATTTTAGTTTAGGAAATATGGGGGGTAGATTTCCTTTATTTTCCTTATGGTGCATTTCTTTTGTTGATTGCAGGCTTTTGTCTGATTTTAAGAATTGGAATATAGAGTCCTTTAATTCATTGGTATTTTTCTCTAGTCTAATTACTTGTTGGAACAAGTTTTCGAACGGTTTGGGGTCCAGTTTCATAAATATTTTCCAGGCATTATGACTTGCGAGCAACGAATTCTCATGTTTGAAGATTATTCCATGTTTTACGATATCTTGGGCTATAGTTTGGACAACGAGGATTATCATGAAATTTGTTAGCCACATCCTTTTTTGCTGTTTCTGGAATTAATATTTCATTAAACATAATATAGGAAGATTTCTTATGATAGATAATCGAACGAGAATTTCGATTCCTATTTTAGGGGATTTTCCTTTTTTTTATATCGGGGAAGTAAACAAGGTGGGGTTAAGATTCGTGGTCATACAATTTGTTGCTTTGCTTATGGTGAACGTACAGCTGACTTTTAGGCTGGGGGGGGGATAGATATTTTAATTGATCTCTCACAAGAATTTTACTTTTAACGTAAAGTGTTCATGAGTTGACTTAATTATTTCGATTGGGACAATTTTTTTGATTTTTTGGTTACTTTTGATTTTGATTTATAAGTTTTTATTCTCTTAAATATAATTTCATTTCTTTTCGCTCTATATATATTATACTTTTTGGATTATATAGATACTGTTTGTAGTACTTTATTTCTTGGAGGGGGTCATGTTTACCTTGATATTTTACACAGTTTGGATTTCCTTCAATTTTGTAAACTAATTTTTGCTTTCTACATTTGTCGAGGAGTAATAAATCTGTCTGACAAGGACCTTTAACGTACCAGTACCGAACTTTATATTGTTTTTGCAACTTTCTTATCTCATGTTGAACTAAATAGAGGTACTTGCCCCTTCTGCCGTTATATTTTATTCCTAATTTGCCTCTTGCTGGTCGATATTTGGGTGTATTTGCTAAACGTAATCCGAAGCTATATGATCCTATGTTGTATTCCCTTAAGTCGAACTTGACATCCCACTTTTTCGCAAAGACTTCTTCCCCTGATTTATTCACAATAATCATTGCCGCTGAGTATATAACATTTTCTTTGGTGTGCTTTATACATATGAACTCTGTGTCAATAATTGCTTTGGCTATTGTTCTGAAATGAAAGGTAGTTTCTATTGATCTTTGTCTAGTTAATAATTTTTTTTCAAGATTGGTTATGATCATGGTACACTCTAGGTCGAGGTCAAACTACCTTTTCACCGGCATTTCCTCAATACATCGGGTACTTATTCGTTCGACATAATTCGATCATCTAAAGCTCCATATTAACCGATAATGAATGTATACTCTGAATGGAAAACAAGGTAACTTCAGGTCGAAGTTAAACTACTTTTTCACCGGTGCCACCTTGCACCTGGCTATTTGTGTAGTCGAACATAATTCGATTCCCTAAAGTTCCGTACTCTAGTTTAACGACTTTGCGGTCGATTTATAGGTTTAAAAGAATAGAGACTTTCGAGAAACTACCTTTTTGTCAATATATTGATAATGTATTTATATCTCGTGACATTTACTCTAATTCATAGTTCTATAAATATTAATACAATACTGGTCTATAATGCACTTTTTTTTAAATTGTGATAATAATCGATTTTCATAGTTATAACACTTCAGGTAATATTATAGGGTTCTTTTATCATTCATTTTAACGAGATTATTTATATATGCAATTTCTTCCACTGATGTTGGGTTTTAATTTCAATATGGGTGCATCATCCGGCAGTGCCGCCTTTGAACTTGGAGATGTAAGCATATCGAGAAGTCGATAATTTTCCCATGACGAAACATTTGAGCTGAGAAATTGGAGTTCAAATACTATACAATTTTTACCGTTTTCAGGTATATTTAGGTACATTAAATACACTAATAATTGGTTTGGGAGGTGCAGGCCCTCCAGAGTGGCGGTTGTGTCATTCCTTCGCATATTTTGTCGAATGGCTTTCCGGCACAATTGAGATAAAGACAATGGGTCATTTATTATTTTTACTACGGAGAAACTTAAGTTTTCGTGTGATTGGCAACAGCATAGTTGCTCATGTACGATTACGTCTAACCCAGGGACTATTTTTCTTCCAAAATTATCGTTTTCTTGGAAGAAACTTAGGGTTATTTTCTTTGTCTTTATATTCTCTTGGGGTAACGTGAAAAATTGCGGATCCCATTGAAGGGTTTATCGGATTTAGATACGTGTTATTTACACAATTGACGTATAGGATTTTAAGAAAGCTTTCACCTTTTAACATATGTCCTTGGTCTATTAGTATGGAGAGAAATTTAATGGGCCAAATTGTAGTTATATTGTTATCATCTTGATCGTACCAAATATTGTCGGCGATATATTTAGACAACGAGCTATACTTTGTTGTTGGGATATGTTGTACTAAAATTCGGAAGGCCAGGTTGGCACTTCGTCTAGTGTGCTCTAGTGTTTTTGTCATTGCACGTACACTAAAATTATAATGCACTAGGCTTGCCGTTAATCTTAGAATCATTCTTTGTTCCAACATTGTCTTTTGAGATTTTAGAAGATAATATAGTTTTGGACAGTCGAGATTTTCTACTGCTTCGATAAGTTCTTCTTCTTTCATTAAATTATCAACATGTCCCCATTCCCTTAATGGATCATTTGGCACGGGGCCCGAACACAAAATTAAACCACTCGTGTCCTCGCTCCTTGCCAACGCATTCCCCACGCATCGGAAATTTTTTTTTTTTTCCATTTTTATTCCGTATTCTTGTATGGTCACTTGCGTTATCACATTTTCTCTAATGGTGGGGGTTAGATAGGGTAATTTTAGCGGATCGCATAATTAAATTTTACTAGTCTTTTTGGCGTTATTCGTTCTATTCTAGTTGTACTTCGTAAGAGATACTCTCACTCTGCACGCTTCCCCCAAACAATCAACAGGAAAAGCATACAGGGCAAGAATATTCCCCACGTATCGGAATCTTGTCCATCTTCGTTCCAGATTCCCGTATGGTTACTTTTGTTGTCACATTATCTTCCTGTTATGACAAATTGGAATATAAGGCACCACACGTCACGACCGCTGACCAACGGCTCCCCTTGATTTAGGGTAGTTTTGTCCAACTTCGAAACCGTAGCTTCTTATTATGTGATGATCACTTTTCGTAACTGCATGGTCGTTTCTCATAAGAGAGCTATGGCCCTAACGGAAATGGGATGTTATATAGACACCATTCACCATTTCCCCTTGGCCACAGCTTCCCATGACTGAGGGGCCATCTGTTTAAGAAGTTTGACGAATAAGCAGTTGTAGTGCTTGCCAAGCAACGTGTTGTTTGTGCAATCAAGTTTCATATCCATGTGACTTTTTGTCAACAGAGGGTGAAAGTCAAGCGATTGCACAGTGGGACAATATACACCATGCCCATCCTTGGCTCTAACCTCCTATGCTTGGGGGTTTGCCCGTTTTCACTATTGTATGTCATGTGGATATTTCAGTCATTCCTTCTATACCATTTTCAAAGTATGTCATGGGGTTGTTCGCTGACTATTACTTTATCTTTCTTTTGTGAATTAGAATAGCAATGTATACTGAGCTTTTATTAATTGTCGAGAGAAAAAAAATTTTGTTACCATCCGAGGCGTTAGGGGTATACTACTGATTTTTAGCTAAAAGTATCTTTTACCTGGTTAAAGTGGGCTTTTGGGCTTAAGTAGTTAAGTAAAGGGTTGTATTATATTGTTTGTTAGTATATTTTAGTTAATGCTATATCTGTCGATCAGTTTGAGGGAAACTCTGAAGTTTTCTATTATAATTTAATGTGGCATTCAATTTCTATACTTGTTGAATCCTTATTTACAACAACAAAAAAAAATTTTCTTAAGTAATCTATAGTTAAACGAGGCAAATTTTTTCTTTTTAAACAATCTTTTTAAAACGTCCATGGTTTCAACTAATTTCATTAAGGCCCTTTTTTTTGAAAATATAGACTTATTTTTTAAGGCTTTCAAAAATTCAGCTATTAAGCTGTAATGCATTTTCATTTATCTTTATATTTGCTGTGACGCGACTAAAGTATCTATTCTTTTATTTTCTTCAGCTTTGTATATTCTTAATTAATGGGAGTTAAGTGAGTTGGAGTGTAACTCATTTACTTTAATGTGTCAAATCATCCTTCCCCCGTGGCGGAGTTATCGCCACGTGGCAGAGATACCTATTATCAATTGTGGTATTACCTAAAGGTTTCGTAGTTTGTTGTAAGGCATATAAATTTAATTCTTTTGTATTTCCCAAATGAAAATTAAAATATATTTACGTTTGATGCAATGAAGGTGCCGCACTAAGGTGCCGCGCGACTAGGGGGGGGGGGGGGGGCTCATAAACTTGATTAGAATATTACCTATAGTATCTGTAATTATCTTTCTTTGGTATTCTATTGCGGTAATCTTTATTAGGTTATCCTTGATTTAGGGAGAAAGTTCGAAAATTTAGCTTTATTCTATCTTTTGATTTAGGGTCTTTGAAAACGTGTTTCTGAGCAAAGGGCAAGAGTACTTTACAGATGTTAAAATCTACATTTGCTCTCCTTTATTGTTTCAACTTTCGCTTGATTACATTAGAAATTACCCTTCAGTTATTCATGCTTTGTATAAATGCTCGTTTTTATTTTATTAGTTTTAGTTAAACTCATATGCTCCTAGTGAACGCTTATTTTTTGAATTCTTGAATACCGTGCCTTCGCAAAGCTTAAACTTTGTGAACAACATGTGGTTTTCTATACTACATTTCTTATTGGAGGAATTAAGGATTAGCAGGGACCCTAGACCGTGAATGATTTATTAAGGTTAGTAAAACTTATTAAATACTGTCTTGTTATATGAGCATTTATGATGTACGTCAATTTCTTGAAGAATTTTCTTCTTTTTTTACATTAATTGGTTATTTCTTGCATTACTTGATTTCTGAATTATTTTGGTTATTAGTCCGTATTTTGACAGGCCTATATTGGTTTAATTTGGTCCTACTCGTCTTTAGCGATATGTCACGCGGTTTGCGTCCTTTATGAGAACCCATAAAAATTGAATTACATTTCTGAAGCAGAATATATCTGTTATTGTCAAATTGCTATTAACCTAACTGCGCGTTGTCATTTTTATAGCGCCACAGTGAATTTATGGGTCACTTTTACGATACATGCTATGTGATTGTCGTTCAAATACTTTGGGAATTATGATACTTTAGGAATTAACTGATTGGTTTTATGTTTTACCCTTCTGGCTATTTTAGCTATTTTAGTAAATTATTTGTCTTTATATATATATAATATACGACTGACTGCAGGATCGTAAGCGAATAATTTTATTCAATATTAGGTTCGCATTTTGGGTTTTACCGGTCATGATTATCTTCCAATCACAGTTCAAAACCTCTCCAAAGTTAAGAAATTGTCTGGCCTAGGAAAAAGTTTTTTTTTTGTTATTCTTTTTTGTTACAGGTTATTCTTTATACTCTAATTGCGCGGTTCATTTGTATGCTTTGACTCGATTTAAGGTAAAAAAGGTTGAATTTATTGCTGCAATTCTTAGGGTTTTTGATGGTTATATTGGCCTATCGGCTGTAAGCGTTCTACTGCTTTTGCTATCTATTGCAAAGCTAAGGTGTTATTTAGCTACTCGTTAGTTACGATTTTAATTTATGGTACAACAATTATCTATTAGGGAAAATATATTCTCTATAGTTGGTCATCAAAAATTGAAAAATTAATCAATATGTGTTTTTTTTTGTCCTAATTCTATTTTACATTTGACTCCTTGGTACGATATTTTGGAATTTTGATAGCTATTTTCACGTATTTCGGCTTTATGAAAGGTTTTTCTTTAATGTTTGTCACTCTTGACTTAGAGGATTGTGAATTAATATTTAATTATGCCATTCAAGAAATTCATTTAACCGAATAGGCTAGACCACAAAATAGGCTGGGCCACAAAAAATACTTTTTCTTTTAGGTTTTTTTTTGTTCCACGTATTTATTGGGCTTGTTTTTATGACTTAAGAATCAAACTGCCTTCGTGGTTTTATTCGTATTTGTGGATATATTTCCTATTAAGGATTATATCGCATTTCTGTAAGTTGAAATTTACGTGTCAAAATTAATATTTTAGGTTCTACAATTTTGATTTATTTTTACGTTTTTTAGGGTTACTAAAATTTTCGTTTTGCGTCAATTTTCTAGCAATTAATTTCCTTTGTTCATTTAGGTTTCGGAACGGAACTGTATATTATTTTATTTATTTTCTATTATGCCACACCACTCTGTAATCAATATACGATCAAATATATGGTTAAGGATATATCGTAGATATCAACTTTTGAGATCAAACTATATTTTCTAATCTCCTCATTTTTATCAGGGCCAATTTTTTTGCTGCAGGGGTTGGCGTGTTTTTTTTTTATATTTGAGAAACATTTTGGTATGGTAAGTTAATTATTAGTTTTTAGGCGAAAGGACTATTAATTATAGGTATGCAATTAACTCGGAGTACACGACAGTACACGGGTCAAATATTTTTCTTGTTAATAAAAAGATGAAAAGTGAAAGTAGGCTAACTCGAGGATATTATGCTTAGGTGATCCGACTATACTATCATAAATCTTAGTGGTTTCAACTACGTTTGAAAATTACGGGCTTTGATTATCGTTGGAAATTATCGTGTCGATGCTTTACGTGGGGTCAATTGAACTGTATACGCGATTAATGACATCTGAGGTAAATAGTATGATTTTCCTCGAAGAATCACGACGTTATTTTTCCTTTTAATTTATGAAAGGTGCTTGGTGTCATTTGTAGGCCCCTTATTTTTTTGCTGACTTTTATTTGGAAGAATACCTCTAATTGCTACTTGCGCTAAAGCCCTTTTTGAGTTTTATTGTGAAAATTGGTTGCTAACCAATTGTGAAAATTGGTTGCTGAAAAAAATTGCATAATTTAACTAGCCCGATTTTGAATAATTGGTTTGTGAATTCTTAAATATAAGAAAGGATTTGAAGGAATAGTAAGGACTGCCTTTGTTGTTCTGATTGATTAAGAACTCTTTGTCTATAATAACGAAAATTTGTATTAATATTTAAGGGAGAACTAGCGTATTTCCTACTCTTTGGGTTTGAGTGGAGGCCGACTAGCACACATGGTGCACGTTGGTGTAAATGAATAATCTTAATGTGACAACTGTGCCTTCTACCGGTATTAAGGGTATTTTTTTGTATTAATTGGTTGGTACGTGTACTTTTGAGGAAAAACAAATGAAAAACACACGGGGGTAAGGGGGGGGTGACCAAAATTTCGTCATTTTAGCTTTTGTAATTACTGGACTGCATTGGAGTCCGTGGTTTTTGTCGGAGGAACACGTGAATAAGTCTATCAATTTACCATTATTGTTTCTCTTGTGAATTTTTGGAACGCATAGCGTAGTTACTGGCGTGCCATAGTTTCCAAGGATTAGCATTTTGCATAGGGTCACTTGATTTGCATAAATAATTTTAACGCTAAAAGAAATGGTATTAGTTTAGTAAAAATTGCGAAAATATAATTTTTTTTGTGATTTGCAGGGTTTCTTTGAATAATTCAATTTATTTAAAGACTCAGATGAACTTTTTTTTGGCTGATCAAGGATGGTCTCCTCTTGATAACCTGATCTTCACACCACCACAAATCTTATACGCGGATTAAATATTCACTATTTTACCAAGAAAAGATACAATTTTACTTGTAACTATAGATTGACAGAGACCCTATATCTATAATTCGGTTAATTATTGTATGCTTATATGCAGGTAAATCATGCCTCGCATTGTTACTACCCTTACATGTACATATATATATACATATATATATATATATATATATATATATATATATATATATATATATATATATATATATATATATATGATATATATATATATATATATATATATATATATATATATATATATATATATATATATATATATATATATATATATATATATATATATATATATATATTATATATATATATATATATATATATATATATATATATATATATATATATATATATATATATATATATATATATATATATATATATATATATATATATATAGATATATATATATATATATATATATATATATATATATATAATATATATATATATATATATATATATATATATATATATATATATATATATATATATATTTAGCTAACTGCTTGATTATTACATTGCCGCTAATTACCTGTTTTCCTAATTGTTTCTGGCTGGGTGATTAAATCGATAATAACTCGCGCATATACTTTTTTTTTTTACTGAATATTTTAAGTTGTTTGGTGTTTTATAGCCTTTACGGCAAGTTTTGGGTGGTGGTTATTTCCGGTCATCTTTTCTTGTGATTAAATTTAGTACATTTTGAAATTCCGTATTTGATTAGATTTCGTATTATTTGATTCCGTATTTGATTTTTGAGAAAAAAAATATCCCATAAAATTGATCTCCGAAGGGGTAGAATCTATCCTGAGGAACTCTCAGCCCGTCGAACATCCAAATACAAACAACTAAGCCTTCGGAGGAACGACACACCGAAAGCTCCCCGGATCGGTTGCCAAGTTGAGTATTCAAGCGCCGATCCGAATACTTTATTAAAATTAAAAGTAAATTTTGGATTATAGTGGTTTGAGGTTATGGATTGATAGACGACCGAACCCAGGACACGGATTTGATCCTCGTGCCCTGAGGTCAATCGCCTCACCAAGCAATCCCCTGTGATCCTCGGGTTTATTACTCCGGGGGCTACCCAAGATGATGTTTACATGTCCCGGGTAAGGCTAGGATGGTTATCTACCGCACTTTCTCCTTTATGACTGAATTTTGTAATATACTTGTTTTTTTTTTTTTTTTTTATTAGGGAAATACTATATTCTTGGCTAGCAGAAATATAGAATTTTTTACCTCGTAGAAATATATATTTTTACCTCTTTCTTTTGAGTTCAACTAATTCCCACGTTTGATATTCCCTAGTTTTCCGTATCTTCTGGTAATGGTTGTGTTTTGGGTGTTCCTTGTGGTGCAGAGACTTCTGAGGGATTTTGGCCCGTAACAACGTCCTCTTGGGCGTCGGGGTACTGGGTCCGCATAATTATGCTATTATCCGTTGGAGGATCCTGTTGAATAGTTTTCAATTGGGGTTTTATATTATGGTGGGCTTGGTTTGGGATTACAAAATACACGGGTTGTGATGGTCCTTCGTTGCAATCGTTAGCAAGAAGATTTTCCAAATGGGGGCTGAGGGGTAGGTTAATTCAACTGTAAAATATGTTGCGACCATCTTCTCTAAATTTGAGCAGAATTCTTTTTGTTTTTGTAGTTCTCTGGTAATTTCGGCATAGTTCTCCTTTAGCTGTTTCTCTAAGCTGCCCTGTTGCAGCTGAATTATTTCTTTCTGTGCTCTTAAGTGGTCGTATTTATGCTGCAAGTCTAGGATCTTTGCCCTTTGGGGTGCCAGGAATTCTTGTATTGCCATTGTCGCGGATAGAACAGTACTATTTCTATAATCTTGTACTTTTTTACCAATTTCCTGCATTTTATCGTATAATACCTGTAATTTTAGGATTTTGTCGGGATAATTATATCCCTTAACAAGCGTGGCGTCGTTTATTGATTCCATTTCACTCTGGATTTTGGCGGTTTGTTCTTTGACTTCCATAAACTGGGCCTCAATTAACTTATCCATTTGTTTAGTTACTAAAATCTCATTTATTTTCTTGTTCATTTTTTTTCTTGGGATGCTTTAACTTCACTAAGAGATTTAAGTATGGTTTCTATCATATTCTCAACTTTTTAATTTTTCTTTTATCAATTGTGACGAGGCTTCTTGGAGTTTCGATCGTATTTGAAATAGCTGATCCATATTTGTTCTGTCTGTAACGGGGTTGCACTAGGTATTTTTCTTTTGGAGGAGGGTTTGAACAATTCTTGTTCTTCTTCTATCTTCGGGGTTCTTTACCAAGCCGGGATTTAGTTTGTCTGGAAAAATTGACTATTAACTTCTTTCGACCTTTTATGGGTGACTTTCATTGTGATGTCTTACTCATATACCCTTGTTTTAAGGTTTTTTTTCAGATTGCTCATTTCGATTTAATACTACTTTATAAGTTTTTGGGGTACTTGATTCCTAGACATATTTCCATTTATCTGGTTTCTTACTTATTCTGCCAGATTTCTTGGTAACTTCCTGTTCGTTTTCTGGCGTTTTTACACTTTTTTGACTTTCCCATAGAGATTAGGTCAAATTTCTTGTATTGTTTCAAAAGGAATTTCTGGCCTTTTGCCTTAGCCTGTTTTGCGTGTGCGGTAGCCGAAGTAGGTTTTTGTTTTTGTGCGTCTTGGGGCTCATTGTCGGATTCAGTAGAACTAGTTCCTGAGGATTCATCATTAGGGCTTTCTGGGGTTGTCTTTTGAGATTTTGGAGTATCACCTGCCCTTGCTTCATATATCTCATCTCCTCTGGAGGTGGAGGGTTTATTTTCCATTTCCTCACGCTGAAGTCCTATTTCGGGGGAGTTAAAAGATTCTTGGGAACTCTGGGAGGAGTCAAATACTTTTGGAGAATGTCTCCACTGCTTGAATGCCATATCTTCCGGGGGATGAGGTGTATTTCGTAGCATGGTCTGTTTCCAGGAGTGAGATTCCTTGGGTTTTACTTTAGACACCGTTATGTGATGGTGTTGTCCCAAGTTTTCATCTTCAGGGTGTTCCTGTGTCCAAGGCAAGGTACTTTGCCTTGTTTTTATCGGATAATTTATAATGTCCATGGCTTCTCTCAAACTTTTTGTATTTCCTTTATTTGTATCCCTGGGTGGGGTCTTCCTTATTTTTGCACCGGGTGTTTCCATAGCTCTGTTTAATTCATCCTGTAACGATAGGGGTCTTTCTATCGGGGTTGCTGGGGGAAACCATGTCGTCTGGAAATCTTTTGGGGGGACATGGGGTTGAAATTCTGTCGGGGAAAAATTGGGTTTTTGGGGATAGCGTATAATCTAATTCTTCCTCTGAGCTTTCTGAAGATGAACCTTCTGGACCTTTTGGGTTCTTGCAGGCATGTGTATTAAGGGTTTTTCTTTTGGGGATGACTAAATTTTTTCATGGCTAAAAATTCTTCAAAATCTTCCTCGTCACTACGATTCTCAAAGTAGTTTTGTTTAAAATTGAATGGTTTTAATTCGGCTAGTCTCGACTTAGGAAATTCGTTTTCCGCGTTTGATGAATCTGAAGATGAGGGTTTGGGCGCCCACTTAACTGGATACTTGGCTCCTTTTATACGGCTAACATGTGCCTTATATGTTTCTCCCGCTGTCTGGGTTTATCATTTTAAAAGTAAAATCGTTGTCATATTTTTTGATTATTCTGTAGGGTCCTGAATATTTATTGGAAAGTTTTTTGCCTTCTAGCTTTGTCTCATTTTTTAGATATCCACAATCTCCTACCTTAAAATTTATATTCCCTTTAATTTTGGACTCTTTTCTCAATTCTTGGTTCATCTTACATTTTTCTAACTCTTGTCTAACTATTTATAGGTTTTGTTTTTTCTTATCCTATTTATAAAATCTTGCTTATAGTCCTCTGTATTATTGTAATACTGTCTTGATTCTATAATTTCTTGATAAGGTATTTTAAAATCGCGTCTGAACAAAAGAAAAAATGGACTTTCTTTAGTCGTTTCTGAGAACGCGGTATTAATTACATTACTTAGGTAAGGTAGATATAGATCCCAATCGTTTCGATTGTCCTTTGTATAAATACTCAAGACATTGGAGAATATTTTGTGCCTATTTTCAATTTTTCCATTAGCTTGGGGATGGTAGGGAGAGGTTACTAATTTTTCGATTTTAAGGAAACTCATTAAATCTTTTGTTACTTTAGAAACGAAGTTAGTTCCGTTGTCACTAATAACCTGGTGAGGAACACCAAATTTTAAAAATATTTTTGCTAACGCTTTATATCTGGCATATGCGCCTTGATTTTTCAATGCTTTGGCAAAAGTGAAGCCGGTAAAATGATCTATTACTGAAAGAACGCAAGTATGGCCTCTATTAGAAACAGGTAATCCTCCACTCGTACCATATAGGTCGAATGATACGATATCGAAGGGAAACCTTGCTACTGGCAGCCTTCCCATGGGGGGATTAGGATACGTTTGGGGATTTTTCCTTAAATTACACGCTTCACATGTATTTATATAATCCTTAAGTTTTGTTAATGCCGACGGAACATAAAAAATATTGTTTTAACTTGTGAAAGGTTTTAGCTACACCCAAGTGTCCACCTATTTCAGAATGGAAATATTCGAAGGCAGGTATTATTAAGCTTTGGGGGAGTACTGGGATTATTAAGGTTTGATTTCTATTCGTTTCACCTGTTACTATCCTGCAAATGATTTCCTCGTCCAAGTCGTAATAGAAATTGTCTATTTCCCGCCTCAGGGCTTTGAACTTATCGGGGAGAGTATTGGAATTCACAAAAAAATTAATGAGAGTCAAACACATTTCATCCTTAACTTGGTTTCTTTTAATATTGGCTAGGGATAAGGGGCTACAAGTGATTTCGTTCTCTTCTGTTAGGATTTTAGGTTTATTCTTCTTGTGTTTTCGTTTGCTGGGATTAATGGCATTTATTTGTTTAGATTCATTATCTGAGAGGTTATTCTCAGGGTATCTACTCAGGAAATCGCAGGGGGCATTTTGTTTACCGGTCACATGTTCAAATTCATAATCCAGATCTTGGATTTTCATTATCCATCTAGCTAAGATTCCAGTTGGATTTTTGAATGTGCTTAGATACTGTAAGCTTTTATGGTCCGAACGCAACTTAAATTTTCGACCTACTAAATAATGTTTAAATTTATCTAAATGATAAATTATAGATAGTAATTCCAAGTTCGTTGCTGAATAACTTCTTTCACCTTTGGTTAGAGCTCTGCTTGAATAGCATATGACTTTCTCTATATATGAGGGGGGTCCTGTTGGGATTCGGGGTTGTTTTCCACGGGGATTAATTGGGAAAGGATTGCACCGATACCTAGAGCTGAAGCATCGGTGGTAACCACGAATTGTCCCTTTTCAAAGTCTGGCAACGACAAAATTGGTTCAGAAGTAAGGGCTTTCTTGAGAGTATCTAATGAAGTTTGAGCTTCATTCGACCAGGTGATAGTTTTGCCGTCCCCTTTAGTCAAGTCCGTTAATGGTTTGGCAATTTGGGCGTAGTTGCGTATGAACTTTCTAAAATAACTGGTTAAACCAATAATGCCTCTTAATTGTTTCATAGTTTTTTGGTGGCTTAAGATTCTCTAAATATTTTATCTTCTCAGGGTCCGGTGATATTTGACCTTGGGTCACTATCATTCCTAAGAACTTTATTTCGGATTGAAACAAATTTACTTTTTCAGGTCTACATTTCAGATTACCCTCTCTGAATTTTTCGAAAACTTTGGTTAATGTGTTTAAATGGACCTCTGGTGTTTCTCCCACACAAATCACATCATCCACAAAATGGATAATATTTTCTATACCTCGTAATAAGTGTAATAGAGGTCTACATAATGCACTTGAACTAGTTTTGAGTCCGAGGGGTACTCTCAAATATTCATAAGAACCACATTCCGTTGTTGAAAAAGCCGTTTTATAAACGTCATTATCTGCTATCTTAACCTGATGATAACCTTGCGTGAGGTCAAGAGATGTAAAAATTTTGTTTTTTGGTTGAAATGGAGTCTAGGATTTCATCAATTCGGGGCAGGGGAAATTTGTCGCTAACTACCTGCTTATTTAAGGCTCTATAATCTACTACGAGTCTAAGGTCCTTGTTCTTTTTTGGTACTAGTATAACGGGAGCTGAATACGGGCTTATACTTGGCCGTATAATATTGTTTCTTTCTAATTCGCGGATTTTATTTTTTAACCAATCTTTATAGGGGTAAGGGATGCGATAGGGCTGTTTAGCTACAGGCAACCCTGTAGTTTGGATAGCATGTTCATAGAACGGTAATCAATCCAATATCTTCTTCGCATGTGGAAAATATATCTCTAAAATTCCAGAGCAATTCACATAATTTTTCTTTTAATTGCGTATCTTGGATATGATCTAATTTAAATTTTTCCAAAAATTGGGGTTTTGTTAGGGGGTACCTATTCTTTGGATTGCTAACACCAATGCTATTAACTAAGCTTTCCTTGGAGTTTCTCCATTTGTTTAGCTCGTGCTCAGAAATAACTTGTATTTCACCGAGGCATGTTCCCTTTTTTAATGTGATTGTATCATTATCATGTGTATTGGTCAACCAAATAAAAACCTTCTCCTTTTTCATATGAAATGATCTGTTCTTCACAAAACAGATTTTCTGGGATTTCTTTACACGGGGGATGCAAACCAAATTTCGGAATTGTCATTTACGGGGGTGACCATTGTGAGATTTGAACTCTTTGCATCGTTTTTGGGGGGATTTTTGTTTTACGTACCGCGAATCCATAGTATTTTTTTTCTTTCAATTCATTTTCTATTAAGTTAAGGTTGGCGCTTGGTTGCGTCAAGTCTTCCGCTTTTGGGTTGGTTGTAAGGGTAAATCCAAGTCCTGTCCTCTTACAATAGTACTTAGATTTATTATTTCATTCCATAATTCAGCTATTTTCTTTATTTCTGTTTGTCTATACTCCTGCATTTTTCCTATTTTTGCTTTTACTGACTCGATCCATTTGCTGCTTGATTTTCTCCCACAAGACGAGAGATAGGGTACAAAAGATTTATTCTATTCACTGTTGCTTCCCCTCTCTCCACGCGTTGGAGAATAGTATCGTATGGATACACGAGTCTGTTGTTTGCTATATCTAATAATATTTTATTAGACTTTAGAAAATTAGCACCGATTATAGCCTCATATGGGAAATTCTTGCATATATGAAGTTTGTAGGGAAGATTCTGTTATCTTTTTGTCACATCTAAACGTATGGAGCCTATAGCTTCCAGCCTAAGACCTGTGACACTAGTTAAACTGGGAATATTGAAGTTTTTCCGTCGCTTAATATATATTGGTAGTCTATTAAATACATTCGAATTTATTATGTTAACTGATGCACCTGAATCTATTAACGCTTTGAAATAAATATTTGCCACATTAAAGTCACTCAATATAGGTAATATGTCATTATTATCACTCAAAGAAGGTACAATTACTGGAAGGGACCTATAAAAAATACTGGCCTCCAGGGTCCCGGTTAATTTTCTTGGGGGCCTAATTCGTTTCCCTGTGCGCTTATCTGATAAGTGGGTGTTTGACATTGGGGGTTCGGAGGGAAGTGAATTGGGTTCACTAGCAATTGAAGTTCCGAGTTGATTGACATTTGATTGTCTTGGTTGCCACGTATTATTGCGTGGGTTAAAGTTTCTTGTGCCGAAGGCTCGCGGCATTTGTTCATTTTGTATTGACGAAAAATTTCTTTCGTTTCCCGAAAAATTTCTTTCATTTCCCATCGGGAAAAAAATATCCTCTGTTATCGCTTGTATTCGTGTTGAACCTAGTTGGATACACCGTCCGTGAATTAAATTGGTACATGTTTTGTCGCGTGTTTGCGTTGGGGAACCGATAATTATTTTGTCGGTTGGGGGAAGGATTGGAATAGGGTTGGGGAGGCGTATATTGGGAAGGATTCGAATACGCAAATCCTTGTTGGTACGGGTTGCGGAATGATGGGAGACGTGGGGGGTTATTTCTATAGTTTCCTGACCCATTGGCATTTGAGTTTGTTCTCCCGAACAAACGATTACTAAAACTTGGGGTTGCTGGTGTATATTTGTTTTTAGTACGGCATTCCCTGGCGATATGTCCTTGTTTATTACATGTATAGCATATAATTGGGGGGTTATGTACGTAGTTTGTTGTATTCGTGGGTACAAAACGTACCATTCTTTGCCTCGTAGGGGTTGGAGACCTATTTTGGTTCGGTTTGGGTGAATTATCTCTCGAAAAAAATCCTGGGGAAATCCCTCGTGATCGTCCCGGAGTTTAATTTTCTACATTATTTATTCTTGACTTATTGTGATTTGCCACAATCGAGTCAATTTCAATCATTCTCTCTACTTCCTGAACTGCTAGCTCTAATGTTTGAATATTTTTTTATATTAACATTCGGTATAGTTTGGGGCTTAATCCTTGCATGAAAGCATTAAGTACAATTTTATCGTATAAAGGACCAGTTTCTTTTCCGTATTTAGCTTCAATAGATACCATTACTTTGTGTAGGTATTCCCTAACATTTTGTGTTTCGTCAAAACATACCGTACCATGCTTTAATTTGTGTGTTGAACTGGTTTCAACAAATCTTTCTCGGAACGCTTTTAGCAATTTTTCAATTGAGTTTATTGGGAGGTTGTTATCTTCCCCTTTTGTTTGTTCTATTTGTTTTAGGAATGTTAATGCTTGCCCCTTAAGTCTCATTAATAACATGCCTACTAATGATTTAAGTCCGTTTGAGTTACTTCTACGAATTGGTTTAATTGGATAATAAATTCATCTACGTCTGAATCACCGTTATATGAAGGAAGTGATTTTGAAATTCCACTGTTTTGGCAATCAGTTTTTGCTTTAATAATTGTTCGTTTTGATCTAACGACATTTTTTTTTTCAAAATAAATTAAAATTCGGCACTGGTTTTTTTTTTATATAACTTAAATTTGGCACGTCTAAATTATATTTTGTTATTACTTTAAGGGGACTTAGGCTTAATAAAATAATTCACTTCAAAGGTTGCACAAAATATAGCACTTTCAAAGCATGCACAAAATATCGCACTTTCCCTATACGTAATATTTCTCAATAATCTTTTTTTTTTTTTTTTTTTTTTTTTTTTTTTTTTTTTTTTTTTTTTTTTTTTAATGTTGTCCTTGTGTTTTTGCTCCTTTAAACCGGACCGCGCCAATTCTAATGGGGGGGTTTAATAAAAAAGTTATTAGTTAGTTTTCTTATATTTTCTGATGTTTCCTCATATGGAAATTTCAATTAATTGATTCAGTGGGGGAAATACAGTTAAACTCTTAGCTGACGGTTCGCGAGTGGTATACCTGAGTGGTGGCGGAACTTCGTGTGTGGGGAGCTTAAATTAGCGGTTCAAATGGGGAGCTTGCATTAATGGTCATACTAAACCGAAATCAGATTGAAAGGTTTCTGGTTCCCTTGAGAGCGAGTGGAGCCACAAGGACTAATTATCTAGAGAAATATTAACATAGAGAGAATAAAATAAGAAAGTAATGTATTTATTATTACTCACATAATTGTCACAGAGCTTCGGTTATATCGACATACTTGCAGTACAAGACACTAATACAAAATTGTCATCTAGGGTAATACAACGCAAAAGTTAATTCACTGATAATAAGTTTTCTCAAAAGTTTATTCTAAATAGACTGCAAATAAACTCACATAATACAATTCACAAGAGATTCATAGTAATCTCTCTCCAGGCTAGACTAGACTGGCGCAAAATTGCTAAGTCCTAACCATCTACACTTTCCAACTTCGCCAGAGGTTACGTTCGGGCGTTACTAACAAGTATATTTTACAGTTTCTATTGGTTCCACAATTTGTCCTATATTACTATTGGATGGGTATACACCAATGGGCTACTTGGGTTTAATTAAAGTTTATGACTTTTAAGATATCACTTTGGAATTTTTTCTAACAAAGCAAAGTTCTACATTGTAACTTTAATTACAATTTATAACTTTTTATAATAACACTTTGGAATTTTTTCGGAACGAACAAAGTTTTACACTGTAACATTTTGCTAGCAGGATGTCGCTTAATTTTCGGAAGACTTGTAATTTACTTCTGTGAAAGTTGGTAAGGGATAATATGATTTAATTACATTGAGATATCTAGTTCTAAACTTAGTTTCCAGAACAATGCAATTAGATTATACAAAGATATTTTTGCATTTCGAGTGACTATATTTTTTGTATAATAAATTTTGCCCTCTTGATAGTTTGGTATTTCGAGCTCTTAAGATTCAAATTACATTGTTCGTCGGCTGTCATATAAGATTTGGTCAAACTGATATTTATTGCATACATTGGCGACATAAAGGCGGATTTGTTTATTGGATTTTCTGTGGGAAAGATTCTTACGATGTTTGTTACAATGTATAATTACAATGTATAATTAGATACATTTGTTTCACTATGTTAAATTGAAACGCTTGGGACTTGCTCGATCTGTAGGTTACTTGAATTTTCAGATTCATATTTTTGGGTGGTTTTATTTTTTACTTGGGTAACTTTAATTGGAAAATTTTGATAGCTTGGGCGCCAGACCTCTATAATGTGACAACTAGGTGATCAAAAAGACACAGTCAGTTTGACAATAGTTTCCGACTATATCGACCACGCTGAATCTGAATATGGGTGGTGGCAAAGCTGGAGGTGACGGCTTGACCTTCTAAAATCCAAAAAACACCCTTTTTTGGCCTATAAAATGTGTACATACTGTTTATTTTTTTTTTTAAGGTTGTACCACTCCAATTTAGTTGCATGGCATCTCATATTATTCCTAATATGGTCGTCTCTTAGAAAATGTTTGTTTTTTTCCGATACCTTGTATAGTCCCGGAGCTATAGGCTAATATTTAATAATTTTCCCTGAAAATCTCAAAATTCAAATGTTTATTTCAAGGTAAAGCACGTATCTCGTAACTTAATATATTTTTAGGATTTTTCATCTTTTACCAGAATTTACCTTGGATATTGAGCTTCACATTGCCGAACATTTCCAAGCTCCAGCTGTTTGTTGAAGCTGCACAGAATTTTTTTTTAAGTATAAGCCAAAAATGTATGCGAAAATGTATCTTTGCCAAATAGTCATATGACACAATATTCTACGCTAGAATTTAGCGTAGATTCCAAATATCAACGTTAATTTTCAACCCAATATTAAGTTCATTTGTTATAGGCTAATTACTTATTTGTAGGCCTATTTTTTTTTTAATGGTACAGCGAGACATGTTTATATGCTAAATTTTGACGCCGAGTCTAACGGTAGTGTTGACTTGGTCATCGTGTTTCAACTTTAGTTGCTATATACTATTTAATTTGCTATAAGGTCTGATTTTCTTGAAGTACTGTACATCTATATAAAAATACTTGTATTTTTATTAAAATACTTGTATAAAATACTATTGGGTTGAAATTAACTGAGTAAAAATACAAGTAAAGCCTATCAAAATACAGTTCCCGCGCATCCCAACGGTTTTCCCCCAACGTACGAAAAAAATCCCGCTAATCCTCGTCTGAATTCGTCGCTGTCGGCACCACATCGCCCACCACATGCGCAAAGAATGTCGCATGGCTTTATCCCCAAACAAGGGCACTTTTTACTGCACACAGTTTTACAGTAACAAAAGGTCGAAGCCTTGTTGACAGTTAGAGGCCAGGGGGTCAGCGCTGCAGTCACTGGACTGACTCCTAAAATGTCGTGATGGGTCCAGCCAAACTCAAGTGGGTTGAAGACATAGGGCTTAGGAATCACAGCCTGAAGAATAATGCTCCACTGAAGTATAGCTCTCTTGACGTGATATACGAGAGAACCATCTGTTGGGGCAAGCTGTTCAAGTTCTTTTTTTCTGGGAAATAAATGAATTCGGATGTCATTGAGAGAATCAAATTCGGACTGTTTTTTGCTATATACTGATACAGCCAATTTCGTACAGATACGCAAGATTTCGGGCACGTACATAATGATGTTTCGGATATCACTCCTCACTTGCAGTGTAAGATCAGAAATTTCTTGAATGAGCTGTGATTTAACAGCAGATGTAGCAAATGTTTTTTTTTGCCCTTCGAGAAGAAAAAAACTGACCGTATGACATCCACTAATGCAATGTAGCAGCCCTATTGACTCTACAACAGCCCACGATGTTCTGTTCACAATTGTATGGATCGGAAAGACTTTGTCACGGAACTGAACGTAGAGCTCGGGTTCATAGCCCAGGTCACACCTGCAGAGGAATATTTCGCGATAGTTCTGTAATAGAATGACCACAATGTATCATTCGCTTCAACAATTACTTGGGAACATCCATTTCTGTAGCATTCGGCAACATGGAGAGCCACACGCGTGTCGGCTTCTTCATGTGTGCTGCACAAGGTAGCTTCGTAGTCCGGGTTCGGATCTAATGTCGTTTTGGATGGGACCAATTTTAGGACCTTCATTCTGTCACTGAATCCGCCAGAGAGGTAAATGGTAAATCTTAATTCAGAAAGACAGACATGGCTCCACAATTCAAAAAATACATTCGATAAGTCTTGCCTTACTCTCTGACTGCATAAGCAAGATATCCCAGTTTTCTAGCACCATGCTCTTCGTAACGATAAAACTCTTCGTCACTGTATTTCCTCTCCGCTCATGACATCCACTACTGTCTTTTAGAACAATAGGATGTCCGGACATGTTTGCAAGGCCAAACACTCTCCGTCATACCGATCAGCTACAATATGCAGCTCGGTTGTAGATTTTGGGAGTCGATTTAATAGCCTTGCAAGGATTCGTTTCGAAAATGCCTCAACGGTTTCGGTTTTGTCTGGCACTTGCGACCGGATTAACGGCATGAAATCTACCACCACACCAGTTCCCTTGACCGTGTTAATCGGTATTTCACTAGGCCAACTTTCTAAACTTGCAGAGGTACGAATGAACTCGAGAAAACTTGACTTCGTACCCGATCGAAGTTTAATACGTTCACCAGCTCCTGCTTCAAATATTGCTGGGGCGTAGGGCAAAAGTTCATGCGGCATGATCTTACTTAGCATCTCAAGCGTAGATTCTTGACTAGTGCCAACAGTAACCAAAATCCTTTTAACAGCTTCCAATTCAGCATGAACGCTGCTACCGGTCTTGGTTGTCGAGCGTTTGGCCTGTTTTGTTTCGCAATCCATAGTCTTTACTTTAACCTTGGAAAAGGGGTTGGGTTTTCCATCGAAGCATGCTTCCAATGCTTTTAAACCACTAGCACGTGCACCCAGGAGGCTCTTTACCACTGCCTCATCAGCGACTTGATTTGAAATGATATTCACCAATGATTCCTCATCACATGTAAACGGATCAATATGGTCTTCGACAACAGAGACCACACTACTGACAAGGTTTTCTTGGCGCTTCTCAAAGGCTCCATTTTTGCTTCCTTCACCGTCAAATTCACTCATGCTCTCAATTCCGGCAAATCGACAAAGGGCAGAGGAAACCTCAGCACAGAATGGTATGGTGGTAGTCCACTTGGCAACTGCCATTGAGCTCAGTGTGATTCCCTTTATTCCTCCCTTTTGTTTTGATTCAAGGTTGAGTGTGGATTCCAGTGCATGATCTGGGGAAACACAATTCATGTTGCAATTTTTCCGCTTCACGTTGAATAGTCCTTTGACAAAGATATCATGCAAGCTAGGTGGCAAGGTTTTCATGTCACTCAAATACTGGAGTAGACATGCAGCATACTTATAATGCCCTGCGGCTGTCACATACGGCAACATGAGGGTTGCACCCATAATATGACCTTCCCAGTCTCCCCCACGCTCTGCCATCAGGAACTGGAGAAGAATCAGCACAAGATTCATATACTCCATCCACAACTTCGTTGTAAGGTTTTGGTCACGCGACTTGTTGAACTGGTTCATCAAAGGCTTCATAGATTCCAAGTGTTTGTCTAGGTTGTTGAATGAGCCTCCGCAATTCATGAACGCAGACATCAAATCTGACAGCTCATCAAAATTACTTGTTTCTTCGTCTGATTCAATATAATACTGTTCAAGAGCATTCCAATATACTCTGTACAAGGCCTCTACTACGATGATGTGAGCCTGCATACACCTGTAATAGGGTTTTCCAGTCATAGCTTTTTTCGCAGTTCCAGGGAGTAAAATTCCAGCCTTACTAAAGATTTCCTCAAGCCCCGAGCCTTTCATGAGGTACCCAATCACACAAAGGAAGTTCATATACAGATGCAATCCACCCATTCTTGGAATAACGTCACTGAATGCTTCAGGCTGTTTCTTTTTTAATGCGATAATGATCTCGTAGATAGCTAGGTCACACGTTATTACAGTATGAGGTAACTTCAGTGCGTGAGCTGTACGATGCATAACGTTTATTGCCTCTTCAACAACTGCTGGATTAGATGGAGCACTTGGTATGACTGGTAGATATCCGATACGAGTGATAGGTATCACTTCACTCTCTATCTGGCTTGCATAAAATAATTTGAAACTGGGCAATTTTGCGCTGGAGTCAATAACAGTGGCATCAAGAAGTTTGGTTGGAATAAACCGACAGAGCGCCCAGGCCACAAATATGGGCTGAATTGGAACGTCACTGAAGTCACTAATATCTCTGAGAGTGAGCTTTGAGTCACCAAGGACTGTTTTTCTTTTCAGAAATGTTTTGCCAAATTACCAAACAACAGAGATGACGTCTTAAGCGATCTGTCTCTGGTACGATCACATCTCACTACTGGGGTCTTTGATTCGTTTTCGGTTGCAGAACTTGCACATGGCTGCATGACGATCATGGTTGTTATGTGAGATGATTTACCATCTTCTGTATGTTCCTATAAAAAAAAAATATCAGCCTGCATAGAGGAAGTGTTCAGATCAGGGGCATAATTTGGCAAAAAACTAGGAGGAAAAACAAAGGCGTCGTTCCGGGTCATTAGCTATCCTTAAAAAGGCCCAAGTTTGGTGACGGACCTTCTTAGATCACCTTTTCGCAACTAACTGTCATAATTTTTACAAATCATTTTGTTTCTCGCGGATTTTATGACTTTTCATGGGTGACTGCCCCCCCCCCCCCCCCACCCTGGGGGGAGAGGCAAATAACGCCTCCGGGTCAGATGTTCCTCTTGTCATTGTAGATTTAACTCTGTCTCCTTTTTATTTTCAACTTTAGTATTTTCATCAGGTCAAAAACGATTTGTAAGCCCTTTCCACAGAATCTCAAATTAGCAAACTGCGTCACTTGCCGATACTTAGTTCTTACAACTGTCTGCTTAGTAACCTTGAGAGAACAAGAAATCGATGACCTGCCTAACCTCTTGACCTTGCGAAAGCTAGTTTAGTTACCAATGCCCAGTCCTTACAACAAGCACATTGCCAAATGAATTGCAGGTGTATGTCTCTCGCTGTTCTCAGTACTGATAAAGGATAAAGTTGGATAATTGGAATTCTTTAGTTGTCAGATTAAATTATTAGAAATAGAAAACTACATTACTTGCTACTATTATCATTATTTTATTTATTTGTTGATTTGTTCAATCTTTACCTGTTTGACTGCAACACTTCCCGTTACCCAGACAACGGAGGTCTAGTTCTAACTACATTACTACAGACACTTTATCAAATAAACTGCAGACCTCTGTCTCTTACAGTTTTCACGATTAAAATGAATGAAGCTGGGAATTTTGAACTGAAAATCTCCTGTTAGTACAAAAACAAGAGCTGGAAGCTACTATGGCACTTGCAAGGGTTGGAAAGCATGTAAATGAACTTAACAGTTCACGCTGTCAAGGCTGCATGTCAATTCCAGTACTTTCCAATACAATGTCATTTCGACTCCTCCGAACCATTAAATATGGTTGCACTGTACGGATAAAGTGCACATTTTGTGTGGTCTAGGAGTTGATTTGTTAGCAAAACACTAGGCAAAAATGACTATGGGCCCTTGGGGAACCTTTAAACGTAACTTTCAGTCAAAAGTATTTTGTGCACTTTGCAGTTAAGATGCGCATCTTAAGGGGGCTAAGAAATTCGTTCGTAAGCAAAATCATTGAGGTACCAATGATCACGGGCCCTTGGAAACTTGGGAAAAATTGTTGTAAAGAAGTGCACTGCTAAACTGAATGTCATTAGTCCCTACTCGTTGAGAGCTCGAAATTCTCTTGAAATTCTTGGGTAGTGCTGGAGTTCCCCAGAACCCTCCTTCAACCCCCCCCCCCTCCGAAAATGCTTGGCTACATTATGTAGCTTCAGACCCAAACCATGGGTGTTAAGACTTACCTCGAAATCTAAGTTGTCCAGTGCAAAGTGTGCGAAGTCTCCAGCTTTTATACCATCTGGTACATAAACTCCAGCAGACTCAATTTTCATTTGTACTGATACTGCTTCAGTGGTAAGTACTCGCTGCACTGTACATGGGCTTATTGTTAAACTTAATCTGTTTAACACAGCTGTTAACTTCTTACTCCGAGTCTTATGGTACAGATAGACACCTAATGCTGAATGCTTGGGTGTGTGTCAATTTTTCCAATCTGGAACAGGATATCCTGAGCCAAATTTACCACTTTTTCTTCTACATCAGCAGATACACTATACCTGGTATTCAGGTCAGTTGGTGGCTCCCCAATATCACTGAACAGGAATGCTAATGTGTTGAACAACATAGGGGGAACCATCGAATTTGCAAACTCGAACGACAATTCGGTGTCAGATTCCCGCTTCCTACACTGACTGACTTTTTCAAAAAATCTGAGTTTTTAGTCTCTTCATTACATAGTAAAAGCCTCTCCTATCATCCTGGTCATACAAACTAGAAGCTCGGCTTGATCCTGATCTCTGTCGGCTCCTTCCGCACCTGCTATTGTTAAGTTCGAACTCATCATTGATAGGGAGCATAGTAATCAGTTCATCCTCAATATTGTCTGCTTCATGACTTCCCATTTCGACATCCAGACTTTCAATTAAGTCGAAACTCAGACCATCTACGTCACCCTCACTGTTGTCAATATCACTAAGATCAGCACTGGAACCTGAAATGCTCTCACTTTCAGTCGAGTCAGATTCAATCAGCACTGAAGACTCATTAACACTTTCAATTAGCTCGGCAATCTGTCTGGTCATTTCTCCAGCATTTACTGAGTCTTTCAGGTAAAAGAAGTTGTGTCTACCAGATTTGCGATTCACCCTCAAATCCCTGCCAAATCTGTCCTTCAATTTTCTCTTAAGTAGCAACATATCCCTATCTTCCCATTCTAAACCAGACCTTTTCAGATAATCACCAAAAAGCACTGTTAAGTCCGTAGTGGCATAGATCCTGCCACTTAGAAGCTTTGGACAGATGTCTTCCAACATCTCACTGCAAATGGCAGCTCTAATACGGAATGCCCCATCACTGTCTGGTGGTTTACTACTCAGAAATTTTAACATACACCGTTGGTGGTATTTGGCTTCAAGAGCAATAAGGTCTTTATCTTTACACCTGGCAAGAAATTCAGGATTTTGTTGCCATAGTTCTTCTGCTTGTCGACGCACTTTGTTCTGTCTATCAAGAGTCCGAATTTGATACACATTCAGTTTCTTATTTTTAGCACTTCCCTTCATACTACAGAATAAGCAGCAGGTTTTATAGTCAAATTCAACATCCCCAGCTTGGGATTGAGTCCTGCCTGGCAATGCTGGTGGAATTTGAATGCTTTCTTCAGTAGCTGATGCTTGATCAGCAGTTTTATTGTGGTGCTTACAACGGAGGAACTTTTTGCAACAGGCTTTGTGCCACTTGTGCTCCTTCTCATGAAAATCTGGTTCATAAGATTGTTTTTTTAATGCTCTGTAAGCTAAATTGCACTTGCACCTGACTTGAAGGACACTCACAACTCGACGTATGTCTGTAAGCTTATACAATTTCTCATTCTTTGTCTTGTTCTGGCAAATAATGCACAAAGAGAAATTAATCGTTGTTTTTATTTTGGGGGCTAAGCATGAAGCGCAGATGTTTTCCCTTCAGCTTTTCCATTGTTGACCTAGAAAAAAAACATCAGAAATTGTCTTTAAAGTCCACTTTTTTACAAACTTTACACAAAAATCATTTCATATTGCTTTTTTTTTCATTGCTGACCATGCCAGTAGTCTTCATATTTACCAAATCGGGCAGAATATCATTGCAGTTTAACTAAGCTAAGTACAGGAGGCTTACTTTAGTGTCCCGTTTCACTTTCAAGCCATGCTCGCTCAACTGGCAAACAATTTATTGTAAATATTTTAAGTTGTTGATAGGCATCGACTAGATTAGGCATAGACTAGCAGTCAGGGATATTAATTATTTTATGTATAACCATCAATATAATGTACTACTTCAACACTGTAGTAGTACACCACAGGATCTGTACCTCAAAATTTGAGACCTATGTCTAACCAACAGTGTACTACTCCAGGTATAGCATAATAGGACCTACACCATGTTTAATGTAGTACTGATGGTGGGGTGTAGTACTCAAATTCTGAGGTACAGATCCCATGGTGTACTACTGCAGGGGTGAAGTAGTACATTATGTTGATGGTAGTACATAAGACAAGTAATATCCCTAACTGTAGGCTAGGGTAGGCTGCGCCAAATGTTAGATATACCCAGCATTTGGCGTAGGGTATCCAAAATATTGGATTTGTGGTAGATTGGTTTAAGGTGGTCTCAGCAACATCAAGACTAACATACCCTAAAAAATGTCTGATCTAACTTAGCCTAATTACAGTATAGGCCAAGTCTACATAGAAATGTCACAAAATGTCTATCAAACAGTTTGAGATAAAAACTCATTCTTAATTCCAACCTGGTCTTGAGTTTTCATCTTGAAGCCTAATACTCAGTTTCTGTTCACTCATTTCCAGCAATCTGAAAGTTATTTAGCCTACCTGTCCATGACATTACACAGTTACATAAGGCAGGCATTAGGCGTCGTTCAGTTCCTATTCTTAGCTCTAACCACTAACAGTACAGCTTCTCAATCATACTACCAACCTCAAGTTTAATCAGCAACAGAGTTCACAAGATTGTTTCTTTCACGAAATCTCTTTTTATCATTTTCGTCTACTTCTTCCTACAAAATGCGTACCTGGGAAATTTGATCTCAAGGTGGAGTGGTAAAACAATTAGCCTATAACAACTGAAGTTGATATTTGGTTGAAAAGTAAAGTTCATATTCAGATTTGGCGTTAAATTCTAGCATAAAAGATGTGTCATATCATCATTTTGGAAAAATGTATTTTTGCATATACATTTTGACGTATACTTTTTCAAAAAATTCTAGACGGCTTCACCGAACAGTTGAAGCTTTGAACTTTACGGCAATGTGAAGCTAAATACTCAAGGTAAATTCTGGAAAAGGATGAAATATCCAAAAATTATAGAAAGGTCCAAGATACGTGGTCTAGCGGAAAATGAACATTTGAATTTTGAGATTTTCTGGGAAAATCAATAAATATTAGCCTATAGCTCCTGGGCTATACGAGATATCGGAAAAAAAAATCGAACATATTCTATGAGAGGACTATGTCAGGAACAAAATGAGATTCACACGCCACTACATCGGAGTGGTACAACCTCAGAAAAAAAAATAAACAGTCTGTACACGTTTTATAGGCCTAAAAAGAGTGTTTTTTTTGCTTTTACAAAGTCAAGCCGTGATCTCCAGCTTTGCCACCACCCATATTCAGATTCAGCGTGGTCGATATAGTCGGAAACTGTTTGTCAAACTGACTGTGTTTTTCTGATCACCTCAACTCAGAAATAAGCGAGATACGCTTTAGTGGCGCCCGGACTATGATGTTTTTGAAAATTGATCCCATTACAATCGCTGAAGTTATTATTTAAACTGCAAAAATATTTATGATATCTGATCACATTAAAACTCCTTAGGAATGTCCAGAAAAGTGGAATCAACCTTAAGGTTACTATCTAGACCCTAATTATTATCAGTAGTAGTGAGATAGAGAAGTTGTTTTCAATCGACTTACTTCTTCTGAACTCTAACTGATCAAACAGTTCGTGGTAACGAACTGTAAGTAAGGAGCGACCCTGCTCAATGGTAACCGAAACTGTAAAAAACAGAATTTTGATACCAATAGATACATCAAAAGAATCAAATTTTAATTCTGATTTCAAATATATAAAAGTTACGCGCCTGAGAAAATTTGGCTGATTTTCGAAAAAACGGGGAAAGACCCCCTAAAAGTTATAGAACCTTAATGAAAATCACACCATCATATTCAGTGTATCAGAGAACCCTACTGTAGAGGTTTCAAGCTCCTATCTACAAAAATGGAATTTTCCCTTTTTTGCCAGAAGAAAGATCACGGATCTTTCTGACCGTATTTCACACAGTAGGCTGTACAAAAAGTTTTTTTTCTGCTTTCTATGGCTATAATAAGAGAAAGGTTGAGATGGTTAGGGCACGTTCTGCAAATGAGAGATGACAGATTGCCAAAAATTGTCCTTTTCGGCCAACCGTCTAGGACTAAATGGAAGGCAGGTTTTCCGCGGTTGGGATGGGAGGATGTCGTAAAGAAAGATTTAAGGGAAATGGGAACTTTCTGGGGGGGGGGGGGGGGTGTAAGAGGGAGGCTTTGAATAGATTACGATAGAGGAGGAGCGTGCGTAGCTGTGTTGGCCTCATGTGGCTTGTTGCTGCGGTGAGTTAGTAGTAGTAGTAGTGCAATAGACCTGCACTTGAGTAATGCATAATGCACGTCAAATTAAAAGCAAAAAGATCGGTACGTTGCAAACCACTAAGTCCTGTTATTTGGTGGTTTATGTTGGACTCCATCCGTTGTTACTGTCAATACATTTATTGCAATTCAAGACACAGCCCATTAGTTAGTACGTAGTTAATTTGGCAAAGTATAGTTCCAGCTGTTTCGCTAGCCGAGTTGTGAAATTCACTGGTATTTCCAGTTCTACAATCTATTAAACCTAGTACAATACAAGTGGCTAATTCAAGAGGCTAACTCAGACTTGTTATTTTGTATATTTATAAGCAGTAGGCTAAATATGTCACTCAGTTATATATTTCTGTATATAACTTATATAGGCCTAGTCAGTGAGTTACACATATTTTAAGTAGTAGGCTAAATATGTCACTCAGTTATATATTTCTGTATATAACTTAGATAGGCCTAGTCAGTGAGTTACACATATTTATAAGTAGTAGGTTAAATATGTCACTGAGTTATATATTTCTGTATATAACTTATATGCCTAGTCTGTGAGTTACACATATTTATAAGCAGTAGGCTAAATATGTCACTCAGTTATATATTTTTGTATATAACTTATATAGGCCTAGTCAGTGAGTTATACATATTTTAAGTAGTAGGCTAAATTTGTCACTCAGTTATATATTTCTGTATATAACTTAAATAGGCCTAGTCAGTGAGTTACACATATTTATAAGTAGTAGGTTAAATATGTCACTGAGTTATATATTTATGTATATAACTTGTATGCCTAGTCATTGAGTTACACATATTTATAAGCAGTAGGATAAATATGTCACTCAGTTATATATTTCTGTATATAACTTATATAGGCCTAGTCAGTGAGTTACACATATTTATAAGTAGTAGGCTAAATATGTCACTCAGTTATATATTTCTGTATATAACTTAGATAGGCCTAGTCAGTGAGTTACACATATTTATAAGTAGTAGGCTAAATTTGTCACTGAGTTATATATTTCTGTATATAACTTATATAGGCCTAGTCAGTGAGTTACACATATTTTAAGTAGTAGGCTAAATATGTCACTGAGTTATATATTTCTGTATATAACTTATATGCCTAGTCAGTCAGTTACACATATTTATAAGTAGTAGGCTAAATATGTCACTCAGTTATATATTTCTGTATATAACATATATAGGCCTAGTCTGTGAGTTACACATATTTATAAGTAGTAGGTTTAATGTGTCACTGAGTTATATATTTCTGTATATAACTAATATAGGCCTAGTCAGTGAGTTATGTATATTTATAAGTAGTAGGTTAAATATGTCACTGAGTTATTGCATTTGCAAAACAAAAGTGATCCGTTTATCTGGCCTCCCCCAGGCCATTCAGCATGTCCCCAGGTGGCGATAGGGGAACACTCTACAGATATGTAGGGTACCTCCATAGGAGGCATGGACCAAGGGGGGACCTTGTCCCTGGGGGTCCATAATAGAATCTGGGGCACCCTTGCCCGGGGTCATAAATACAGGCGGAGGAGAAGAAGAAGGCCCCTCAAATGTACACTCAAAAGGGCCCACTTGTTTATCCACAAGTTCCATGAGTTGCAAACCTTCTCCCAGCAATGGGTTAAATTGCATGGTGATGCAGAACACCATCGCGGGAGGATCCTCTATAGGAGGACAACTGTGGCAGGGCGTAAGATCCAGATCTATGGACAACGGCCTCTGCAAAGGGCTGCCTCGACCTTTTCGGGGTACCTGCAAGACTGGGGACCTTGCGGTCAACTCTATTCCCACTTGAGGAGTGGCGCCCCTCGAGGAAATTATAGCCTAGTAAACGACACAGCATTTGCACGGGATTCTGACTAATGGACAATTCTTCTGGGATTGGTATGTTTTGATGGGCGTCTTTGGGCTGAAAAACCTCTTCCTAGCTAATTTATCTATTACGGGTTGCCTCCCCGTAGTAGCATAATATTTGTAGGCATGAATATATAATGAGTCGGAGGTAATAGGCTTGAGATTGTCTGTGCAGGATTTCGACTCTTGTTGATAGAAGAGCATCGCCAAGCGCTGAAAACCATGTTGTGACCAAGATGGGCCCAGGATTGCACAAAGCCTCCACTCATGGAGGTCCCAGGGACTTCTTGCTGTCCGGTTCTAAGCCGGCTTTAAGCACTTCGGTGTAGACTTGAGAAGATATGTGATCCCCGTCCTGCACTGGTATCCGGGATCATTGCTTTTCCTGAGGCGAAAAAAATTTCAATGATTTAAAGAACATGAAAATTGGAACTTGGAATGTTACGACATTAAAAAATGACTATCGTATCGACATTTTGACTGACGAATTCAGACGATTCGAACTGGATTTATTAGGAGTTTCAGAAACTCATATCCCAGGGGTAGGAAGCATGAAATTAGGTGATATAGAATTTGTTTACTCAGGCAGGAAGGATGGGGTACATAGACAGGGAGTAGGGCTCATGATGAATAAGGAAGCTGCTAAGTCTTGTTTAGGCTGGGAAGGTATTAATAATAGAATACTAATTGCTCATTTTATGACTAGAAAGTTCAAGGTATCAGTTATAGTAGTATACGCCCCTGTAGAACCGACTGATGGAGATACTAGTGACTCAGATGAATTTTACTTACAGTTACAGGAGCAAATAGACAAGGTCCCAGGTAGAAATATGATGTTATTGCTGGGAGATTTTAACGCCCAGGTTGGTAGAAATATGGATAGATGGTATCCCAGCTTAGGTAAATTTGGTGTAGGAAAAGAAAACAGTAATGGATACAGACTTTTGCAATTTTGTAGGTATAACAATCTAGTTATAACCAATACGGTGTTTGGTCATAAAATGGCTCATAAGCTAACATGGTATTCACGTGATGGTAAGACAGCAAACCTTATTGATTATGTTATAGTAAATCGAAGACTGGCAGGATCAATATACAAGATACTAGGGTATATAGGAGTGCTGTTATTGATGTTAAAAGTAAAGATCACCATCTAGTAGTGTCAAGGGTTAATTTAAAGCTGAAATATCGGAAGGGTAATTACCTCCCGGGAAGTTATGATGTTAGTAGACTCCAGGATGAGAATTTGAGAGAAACTTTCCAGGAACAGTTGAATACTAAACTTGAGAGCTTAAAATTTGATAATGTGGAAGATGGTTGGAATAATTTTAGAAAAATAATTTGTGAAGTTGCTGAAGGTGTATTAGGGAAGAAAGCTAGAACTGCAGCTAAGAATATTAGTGAAAAAGCTTTATGTTTAATAGAAAGGAGAAAGGACTTGTACAAGAATTATCTGAGTGATAGATCACATGAAAACAAAAGAAATGTAAAGAAAGTGGAGAAAGCATTGAAATATGAACTAAGGAGGTGTGAAGTGGAGGCCATGGATAAAATTGCCGAGGATTTAGAAGATGCAGCTAGACGGCATAATAGTAAAATATTGTACTGGCACGTTAACAAATTGAGAGGTAGTAGTCAATCCGGACTTGTCCCAGTTAAAGATAGGAATGGGGTGGCAATTAGCGATAAGACAAAAGCTAAAGCGAGATGGGCCGAACATTTTGAGAATTTGCTTAACCGAGATAGAGTTGCAGGAAAAAATATAGAGGAAAATGAAAAAGTTTGTGATACCTTGGATGTGAAGGAAGATTTGTTTTGTGAGGAGGAATTAGAAACAGTACTAAAAGGATTAAAGAATAATAAGGCTCCAGGTGCTGATAGGGTAGTAAATGAGTTTCTTAAATATGGTGGCTCTGAGGTTAGAAATAAGTTATTGGAGATTATGAATATGATTTTTGAAAAAGGGGAAGTACCTAATGATTTTAGGAAAACCTTAATTAAGCCACTTTATAAGAAAGGTGATAAAAGTGAGTGTGGTAATTATCGAGGCATTAGTCTGGTCTCTGTAGGTAGCAAATTGCTAAGTAATATGATACTTTTCAGACTGAGAGATGCCGTAGACAAAGTTTTAAGAGAAGAGCAGTGCGGTTTTAGAAAAGGTAGAGGATGTGTTGACCAAATTTTCACTCTTAGGTTAATAATTGAGAAGTGCCTAAGTTTTCAAACACCTTTGGTCCTTAGTTTTATAGATTATGAGCAAGCATTCGATTCTGTTGATAGAGGAGCTTTAGTAAAGGTTTTATCCTTGTATGGTATACCAGACAAATACATTAAAGTGATTAGTGCTATGTACGAGAAT
This sequence comes from Artemia sinica, assembly GCA_027921565.1. Lineage (NCBI taxonomy): Eukaryota > Metazoa > Arthropoda > Branchiopoda > Anostraca > Artemiidae > Artemia > Artemia sinica. The sequence continues at coordinate 17,138 of JAPEVW010000529.1, read as the reverse complement.
AACACGGCTGCGGTTAAGGTAGGAAATGAGGTTAGCAGCTGGTTTTGTATTAAATCAGGAGTTAAGCAGGGTTGTGTTCTATCCCCCTTTATATGGATTATTTTGATGGACTTTGTTTTAAGGAGCACAGGAAAGGCAATGGGAGACCACGGAATCAAATGGGGAGGAAAAGTCTCCTGGACTTGGATTATGCTGATGATTTAAGCATCCTAGATGAAAGTGTGAGCAAAATGAATGAAGTTTTAGAGGTTTTGCGAGTTCAGGGTGCTAGTATTGGTTTGAAAATTAATGTTAGGAAGACCAAGTCACTAAGGCTAGGAATAAGTGAAGATGAAAAGGTGACGTTGGGTAATGAAAAGATTGATCAGGTGGGCAGTTTCACTTACCTTGGTAGTATTATTAGTAAAGATGGTGGGAGCAGTGAAGATGTTAAAAATAGAATAGCCAAGGCTCAGGGTGTTTTTTCACAGTTAAAAAAAGTCTGGAAGAATAGGAAGATAAGTCTGCAAACCAAGATTAGAATCTTAGAAGCTACAGTGATGACAGTGGTCAAATATGGCTCTGAAGCATGGACGCTCCGAAAAGCGGATGAAGATTTGCTAGATGTTTTCCAGAGAAATTGCTTAAGGATTGTTCTGGGTACCCGGCTGACTGACCGTATTTCAAACAATAGGCTATACGAAAAATGTGGTTCAATACCCCTTTCTAGGTCTATAATGAAAGAAAGGTTGAGGTGGTTAGGGCATGTTGTTCGGATGAAGGATGACAGATTGCCGAAGATTGTTCTTTTCGGCCAACCATCTAGGGCTAAACGGAAAGCAGGTCGTCCCCGTCTGGGTTGGGAGGACGTCATAAAGAAAGATTTAAAGGAAATGGGAACTTCGTGGGCGGGTGTAAAAAGGGAGGCTTTGAATAGATTGGGGTGGAGGAGGAGCGTGCGTAGCTGTGTTGGCCTCAGGCGGCTTGGTGCTGCGATGAGTTGTTAGTAGTAGTAGTAGTAGGTAATCGTATTGACCCAGTGGTCCTAGAATATCGTAGGAGGGCTAGAACCGAAATTAAAAGTCCTAGTGCCCTTTTTAAGTAACCAAAAAAATGGAGGGCAACTAGGCCCCCTCCCACGCTCATTTTTTTCCCAACGTCACCCGATCAAAATTTTGAGATAGCCATTTTGTTCAGCATGGACGAAAATATGATAACTATGTGAGGATAACTTAATCCCACACAGTCCCCGGGAGAAGTGCCGCAAGTTATGAAGTTTTATGTGGGAGGATCTTTCCATGAAGGAAGTTTTCATGGGGGAAGTGATATTGCTATGAAGGGGGCGCCGGGCTCCCCAGTATTATTTAAAAAAAAATCAGAAATTAAATATAAAAAAACAAGTTTTTCAACTCAAAGTAAGGAGCAACATCAAAACTTAAAAAGAACAGAAAATATTTATTCTAATTAACGGCCTTTGTGATTAAGGGGTCATTTTTAAAGAATTGGAACAAAATTCGAACTTTAGAGTAAAGAGCAAGGTATTGACTAGGGGCGAACCCCCTAATATACGTATTAAAAATCTATGATGAATATAGAAGAGTAGTAACCGTACAATGCATTGAAAACCTAAATGCGAACTTATGCCTGAAGGCATAGATATGTGTTTAGGTTTTCAATGCATTGGACGGTTACCATGGTCATTTGCAAAGAGGTATCATTTCTATAGAAGGGTAGTAATTTGAAATATCATATGGAATTTGCTTGAAGGTATATACTTTGCGTACGTGCCCGTACCAAACAGGTTGGTTATAATCTGTTCTGCTTCAAGTTTTTTCTGGAACAATTAACTGAATTTCTATTTCATGATAAACAAGTTTTTTTTTTTAGGTTACATCCGTGTTGGAAAAACCAGTGTGTCTTTTTTAGAAGCTAATTATTTTTTGTATATATTCAAGTTTCAAATTAGATACCTCAACAGTTTGGAATAGTTTATTGAACATAACACAACTGACATTTTTTGTAAGCATTTACATAGAAAATGGATAATTCAAAGCAATTTCTGGTGAGTAAAAATTTTCTCATTATTATAATAAAAAAAGAAATTATCTTATCATTAAGTTAAGGAAGAATTCTTTCCATACACTAGAACTAAGGGTACTTATATACTTAGAAGCCTATTGTTTTTAGGAGCTGAAACCTCTAAATAATTCTCCTATAGGTTGAAGCTTACGGCGGCTTTTTTTTTTTTTTTTTTTTTTTTTTTTTTTTTTTTTTTTTTTTTTTTTAGGTGTGTTTTTGAAAATACTTCCAGGCCAGTCTGCATTTACGGTGTGATTTTTTATGATCAGTTAACCTTTTTAGGGATGTTTTTGCAAAAAAAAAAAAAAAAAAAAAAAAGTGCTTAGCTCTATTGAAAAAAAAAATGTTTTGCACTACTTTAAATGCCTAACATAAACTGAATTATTTTCCCAAACCTAAAATGCATTTTTTTTTTTATTCAAGGAAGTGGACACATGCAATACCCCCCCTTCTGAAAAGAGGGCACGATATAGCGAAGGTATACTAATGCAAGCTACAAGACCTTCAGTTATCAAATTCGCTACTAGAACTACACAAGACCAGCCAATGCCTGCGAATCTTTTAATGACAGGGACCTCTGACCCCCGTGTTAGCTCCATATCAGCTGGAAGGAACTTGCAAAAAGGGAGTGGACTGCCTTATATAATGCTCAGTTCAACCTACTGAAGATTGTGACCTTAACCCCCCTCAAGTTTTGCCAAGGAGTTCAGATATAGAAGTCCAGTCAGAATTTGTAAGTATATACATAATGTTTTTGTTTCTATCCCTATTTTCAAAAATAAGGTAAATTTTCTCAGGGCATAGCTTTTGATGAGTAAAACTTAAAATTTGTTTCTAAAAAACTATTTCATTTTCTTTCATTAACCAAATTAGCTGGTATATGTATAAAGGAATGATTATCATGCATTTCTATAACGAAAAAAAAAACCTTACCTCGTAACTTCTATCCAAGATGCGTTCTAATGCAATAATTCCAATATTCCTTTTAGACAAAAAAAAAGACTAACTATTTGAAAAAAAACGAAAGAGAAAACAATTGCTACTATACAGTTAACGCGCACTTTTAGACTGGTATTTTTGCCCTAATGCATTTGCGTACATCCGCGACTTATCAGATCTACCATCGCTTTTTAATCCGATTTGAATTCTAAGTAGGGTCGCATGCAAAGCGGACTTTAAATAGCAAGATGTATATCTTCAATAAGCAATTTACACAGGGAAAAAGGTTTTTGATAATTTCCAAATATGTCTTCGCGGTAATGTTAAGAAAACATTATTTGGGTGAAGCCGTTTTTGATCATTTCATTGAAACACTTAGGTGTTTTCGAGAAAGAATTTGAGGTTGTTCTATTTGAACAGTGTTGTGCAGGAGCTTAGGATAGTAGTGGGGGCAATTGCCCCCCTACTTTTTTTGAAAAAAAAAAAAAAAAAATGACACCTTTTTGTGACATTTATATACTTTTAAAAAATACAAAGTTCAATATTCGAACCTATCTTCAGCAGGAGTTTAGGTTAGTAGTGAGGACAATTGAGATATAAGGAGCAATTGCCCCCCCCTATTTTTGAAACAATATTTGAAGCTAGCTTCAGCAGGAGCTTAGGATAGTAGCGGGGACAATTGAGATATAAGGAGCAATTGCCCCCTATTTTTGAAAAAAAAAAAACCTTTTTGTGGCATTTAAACTTTTAAAAAATACAAAGTTCAATATTCGAAGCTATCTTCAGCAGGAGCTTAGGATAGTAGTGGTGACAATTGAGATATAAGGAGCAATTGCCCCCATATTTTTGAAAAAATACCTTTTCGTGGCATTTATACTTTTAAAAAAATCCAATATTCGAAGCTAGCTCCAGCAGGAGCTTAGGATAGTAGTGGTGACAATTGAGATATAAGGAGCAATTGCCCCCTATTTTTGAAAAATACCTTTTTGTGGCATTTATACTTTTAAAAAATTCAATATTCGAATTTATTTAGCCCAGGTCAAACAAATCCGTTGGCAAAAGAAACAGGAAAATACGGATTATTGAGAAAGTAACAGCACCACCAACCCCCGACATATGGGATTCGTGTCCATTAACTGAAGCCGAGGAGCAATTGTTCGTACAGCATACTGCGTCAATTGAACAATGGTCAAATTTCATTGACACTTATAATATAATGAAGGACTATGAGAAATTTTGACAAATTTTTTTATTAACTATAAAAAATTTACATGATGAAAAATAAAAACTTCTTTTTTTTTTTCTACAGATTAAAAATATAGCACCACCACCACCAGCGACACCATTGAGTGATGAAGCAACTATATTTACAGGACCAATTCTGTCACCACCAGCAGAGTTCAGGGATGAAGCTACATTGGTCCTAGAGAATATGGAGTGGGAAAGTGGCTTCCTTAACGATGTTTTTGGGGAAATGGCCAGCCTGGATGACTTAAGCTGTGATATTGACATGCTTGAGGATCCGGGGTGGACAGATAGTTTCATGCGTGAATATTTAGATGATGATGTTACAAGTAAATCTGAACCGGGTCCTCATAACGAAATTCCATCAGAGGACAATACAGGCTGGCTCGACCAATTGTCCCCAAACACCTTGGAATATGTGCTAGGGGACCTCATGCCACATCTCCCCAATATGATTGAACAGACTGGGAGTGGTGTTATTGACAATTCTCTGTCACCCGCCACCACTCCACTTAATGCTATAGATAGAAGTAGTAGTAATACAACAGCAACAGTATCCCCTCTTCCGGTTTTTTTTTTCTCTCCAACTCTGCCTTGCATCACACATTGGTCTACAGCGCCAAATTCGGTGACCCTTTCAACTCTCTAGTCTCGGGGGATATAATAACAGATCCCCTGGTCATTACACATTCATATACTGATAAGATTCGAGCCATTCTTGAACAACAAATGGGGGTGTGGGGAGTGGGGGTCAGTTTAAAAGCATCAATAGCACTAAAAATATTTTTTTTAAATGAAAGTGCGGGTGAGATGTATTCGAAATACTTGCACACAGAGATGTTGGCAATACACCCGCATTTATCAAATTATGGGGATGTTTTTCTAAATTGGGCCAATAGTATTCAAAGTAAGTGGGAAAATTATAACGAGGGGGGTAGTGGATCTGTGGTTTTATTTATTGAAAGTTTAAATATTAACATTTGTAGGTTTAAAAAGGATTTTATTGTAAGAGGTGGGCATGGGGGAGGGAGGCAATTGAATTAAAATATCATTCAGATTTAGAGGGGTGTAGGGGGATACAACGAATCTGTTTCGATACGAGGCTGCAGTGTTTCAAGTATGCGTTTTTAATTGCGGCATACAGACCTCTGCGCAATGATGCCACTAAGAAGAACTTGATAAAATGGCAGTTAATGGTAGGGAGGGTTCAAAGTTCCCCAAAGTAGATTTTAATTGTTTAAATGGTCAATATCCCGTGACACTAAAAGGAATAGATATTTTTGAGCGGGCTAATGCACATTTAAAGATTGGTGTCACGGTGTTACAGTATGAACCAGAATTTGAAGAGGGTCAGCGTTCCGATAAGAAGGGTGTATTATTTCCAGTGCGGGCTCCTTCAATTGAATCAGTAGAATATTGGGTGTGGCTTCTATACACCCCACCCACAGACTCCGATTCAATTGGTCATTTCAATCCAATTACAGATATTAGTAGGGTTTTATGTGAGGGTAAAAGGGGGGGCGTGGGGGTGCATGCTATTACTGTCCAACATGCCTCTCAAGATTTCGCTCTGATTTAAAGTTAAAGCATCACATGAAACACTGTAAACGTCATGGATACCAGGCTGTGGAGACGGTAAGCGGAGATAGAGCGATCTTACGTTTTAAAAATTTTCAAAACACGCTCCTGCAGAGCAATAAGATCGCTTTGGACTGCGAGGCTAAGCTGACAGACGAGTGCGATCCGTCAAATTCAAATCATGTTAAAATACATGAAGCCATAGGGGTCTCTTACGCTCACGCGCAACGAGATTCCAATAATACCATGCAAGTGCTGGAGGTAGTTGAGATGTTGAGTGACGGTGAAGACTGCATGCGCTCGGCATTGGTCAGTCTAGTCAAAACAGCGAACGGTGCAATTTCGCGCCTTCGTTATACAAACTATCCTATGGTCCTATCACCAGATGACATAGTGGCCATTAAAAATCGTAAAATGTGTTGGGTTTGCAAGGGAGAATTTGATGATGGTGTTGGGAATGGGGGGAGGAGGAAGGTGATCGACCATGATCATTTGTGGCAGGAAATTACATCGGGAGGGAGTAACTTTAGAGGAGTAGCACACCAGTCATGCAATTTAAAACGTTAGACAACAATATTTCGTACCTGTTTTTATACACAATTCCAATTACGACTTAAAGTTTGTTCTTCCGGCGTTGGCCCGCATTGCCAAGGGGGAGTTGTAGATGACGCATGGATAGATGTTCTTTTTCATATAATATCATACCCAAATCATCGGAGAAGCTACTGCTGCTAGAATTCATGTGGAAAACAGTTGACAAGGGTAACACGTGCCTGAATAAAATCCGTTTTTTAGACTCTTTCAGCTTCTTCCCCAAATCTTTAAGTCAATTGATTCAGGTGCAGAAAAGTGACAATTTTGATAGCTTCCCCCTCCTCAAACAGCGCTTCCCCGATGATGAAATGTATGATTTATTAACGTGTAAGGGTATATATCCATATGATTATTACAACTCTGGCTCGAGGCTAGATGAGGTGTCACTACCGCCCATTGAAGCTTTTTACAATTCTCTTACTGAGAGTGAGTGCACCACTAGCGACTACGAATTTGCTAAGAGGGTTTGGGCAAAGGGCGGATGTAAAAATGGGTGGGATTATTGTAAACTTTACTTGGCCAGTGACGTACTCACTCTTCTGGATATTGTGTGCAAAAATACGGATAAAATCTATGGGGAGTTTGGGTTGGATTTAGGTTATTATTTTTCCACTCCCCATTTGGTGATGGACTTGATACTTAAAATCAGCAAAGAAGAGAAATAGGTCTGATCGCCGATGTGGATCAGCATCTGTTTGTAGAGAGATCAATGAGGGGTGGGTATGTTTTTCACGGGGATCGTATCATGAAAACTGATCCGAGTGGACAGCACACCGATGAAAAGTCGGACGCAGTTTTTTTGGATATGAATTCTCTTTACCCATCGGCAATGTCTCACTACTGTTTGCCGTGTGGCAATTATAAATGGCTTGACAATCCCTGTGCTTCGAATTTCCCCGACATTGCCAGTGTTGAGGAGAATGGGGCACAGGGATGGTTTTTTGAAATTGACGGTGAAATACCCATGAAATCCATGACTCGGTAAAAGACTTTGTTTTTCCGTGCATAAATAGACCGGTGGTAGGGACTCTCTGAGCCCCTACAATTTATCTTTAGTAGAGGACGGGAGTATGCACTGGGTACCTTCAAAACAAAAACTAATTGCCGATCTCAACCCGAAACAGAATATCGTTGTTCATCACGTGCTATTGAAATGGATGGTGTCCAATGGTTTCAAGGTCACAAAGATTCATAGAGCCCTCCAATTTGATCAAAAGCCTTACATGAAAACGTTTATTGACACCTTTGTCAGTAAGCGTTCACAAGCGAAAACGAAAGTTGAAAAAGAAGTCTAAAACTCATTTTGAACTCAGCTTTCGGTAAAATGTGCGAGAGCGTACGACACAGAAGTCGATGTGACATTGTAACCAACCCCAAAGATTGTGCTCGAATCATTGCGGATCAAACTTCACATCGTTCACAATCATAGACTCCAATATGGTTCTCCTACATCGCAAGAAAAGAAACATTGTATTAAATAAAAATATTGCTAGGGGCGGAAGTGCAATAACTGAAATATCCAAGAAACTCATGTTGTCATTTTATTATAATGTATGCAAGGTACAGTGGCCGATTGAGGGACAAGTTCAAGTGTACTACGGGGACACTGATTTCACTCCTGTTAAAAGTCAAAACTGAAATCTATTGAATGATTTGGAAAATGGCGAGTACATTAGCTCACGAATGGACTACACTAATTGGGACGAATCCCTCTACCAGAGCTAGTGAAACGCCAGGCCCAAATCAATTGTTAATGTTAAAATCTGAAAACGGGTAGCGATCTGATATCCAGTGGTGTGTTTCCTGGACCGAAGGTATACTGTGTGGAAACGCACGGCAAGGATATCAAACAAGTTTTGCAAGGGGGTACCTACACACTTTGTAAAAAATAATTTCGACATGAGTGTGTATAGAAACTGTGTGGAACGTAGTTTAGTGCCAAGGGCGAAAGTCATGGCGATTCGCTCTTTACAATTTAAAAACTACACAGTTAGAGTTGAGAAAAACGCCATGTCTGCCATATCGGACAAAGTCTATGTACTTGAGGATGGTGTGAAGGTACTACCATACGGTCATTATTTAATTTCAGACCGAGTTGAATGTACAGAGTACAGAAAACAACTCGGTCTAAAAAAATTAACTTAAATTCACTAAAAAAAAAGTATAAATTGGGTGGGAGGGTTTTTTTGTTTTTTTGGGGGGGGGGGGGTAATTAGTTTTTTTTTTTAATTCTTTTTTTTTCTCTATCACAATCAATTTTCAATGTGTGTGTGTGTGTGTGTTGTGTTTGCAAGGCAGATCAATTTCCAGTATTTAATGCCAGCCCCCCGGCCCGGGCCCGCCGCAGCGGGCCCCCCGGCGCCCGGCGCTTCCCGGCCCCCGGCCGCCGCAGCGGCCGCCCCCCCCGGGGGGAGGGGGGACCCCAAAATTTAAAAATGTTGTAAGTAAAAGTGATATTTCAAGTGCGCATTATTCCAATAAATGTTGTATTTTTTATAAATAAATAAACAGAAAAAAAAAGTGTATTTATTTAAGTGTTTGTTTTTTTTTTCTAGTGGTTATGTAAATGTTGTATTTTTTTTTTATTATAAATAAATTTAAAACAAGTGTATTTTTTTTTTATTCATGTTTAATGTGCCTTTTTCAATGTAGTTTTTTTTTTTTTAAGTATTGTCACCTTTTTTATGTATATAATAAAAGAAAATATTATTCTTTATTCTTCTTCTTCTTCTCGTTATTATTATTATTATGAATTCTTGAGTAGTAGTAGTAGTAGTAATAGGGAAATTATTTAGTCATTAGACAGCCATAGTCTACAGTTAGTTGTCCAGGTGAACTGTTGAGGGGAACATGTATCAATTTAAAACACCATTCAGATCGTTTCTGTGTGGACCGTCAATGTCGGGCAAAACAACACTCTTAACTAAAATAATTAAAAATTGTGATAAAATGTTTGCGGAAAAGCCGAAAAAAATGAAAAAAATCTACTATTGCTATAGTATTTGGCAGGAGTCATATGATAAAATAAAAGCAATTGCTGCCACGACAGGGTTGGTGCAGATACAATTCATACAGGGACTTGATGTTTTCAGCATTATTGAACAAAACTCTTGGTTGATCATTGACGATCTGGCTGAATCTATTGAACAATGGTCCCGGGAAATGCTACAACTGTTCACTGTTCGCTCTCATCATGAACAGATTTCCGTTACTCTGGTTCTACACAATCTCTTTCATCAGAGCAAGTGTATGCGAACACTTGCATTGAACTGCACCTACTATATCATCTACAGAGTTGTTCGTGATTCTAGCTCGCTAATAACTCTCAATAAACAAATCTATCCGGGAGCCCCCAAATTTTCTGCTCTCAGCATACAATCAGGCAACTAACTAAAACCCTACGGCTACATCCTATTGGATCTTAATCAAAATACACCCGAGGATCTGCGTGTAGTCACAGATATTTTTGACAATGAAATTACAGTATATCTCCCCGTGAACACTAAAAAGACCTATTAGTTGCTATCATGACACTGAAGAAAACTACATGAAAATAGACATTTGTTTTCAGTTCTAAGCACTTCAAAACCTCCGCTTAGGAAAGCAATACTCAAACACGGTATTGACAACGATTTCATTAATCTAATATCCGAACTTTGTTTAAATTTGATCGAGGGTAATGTTCAAGTGCCAGAAGTAGTTAAGCAACAGGCAAAGCAACATCGTTCCATTGTACGTACATTGGCCTCTAAAAAGAAAGGAAAGAATTTCAAAAGGAAACGACTTCTTCAGGCGGGCGGTAGCTTTTTCACACTTTTACTGCCAAATAATTGCAGGACTTGTAAACAGTTTTCTCTAAAAGACAGAGAGAATGGCAAAACCCTATAAATTGACTCCAATAGAACTCGCTCTCTCACCCGTCGAACACTTTGAGAACAATCTGAGTAAATTCCTTGACAATGAAAATATTGAGGATGATAAAAAACTGCTTTACTTCAAGATGCACTTCGCCGAGTGGACAAACACAAGTCCTATCGGTCGAAGCCCACTGCTGCTGCTGCTGATCCAAAAAAGAATCATCTCCTCAGGATTCTGCTGGTGCTGCTGGAACACAATTGAAGAAGGAGGAATTGGATTCGATTGTATTGAAAATTGGAAATCTAATGCCCCACTCATATCGTGAACAAAGTAAACGACTCCTAGCCTATCTCTTGGAAAGTGATCACATTCAAGTTGAGAGCAATGGGGCAGGGATTATAATTCAGGGCAAGAGCTATAATCTACTTGATTTAATCTATGATATGGTTACAAATCGTAAAGGACTATTATCATTTGACACTCATCTATACAACTTTCTAAATACATTAAACTTCCCAAAAGTCTTATTGGCAATAGACAAATTCTAAAAAAAATAAATGAACATGCATCATCGTCATCATCATCATCATCAACAACAACATTGACACCATTAAAAAATGAACTTGAAGAAGAAGATTTTTAAATCAATTTTGGAAAATACTAGCGCACCACTGATAGCTAGACAAAAGCGAAGACGTATCAACTCATCATCACCCCACCACCACCACCACCACCAACGGCCAGTATACAAAAGGGTAGCGGACATTACACAACGTGTTTACGTTCAAAATGGTTGAAGTTCTGAAAGGTGTTTATGAAAATATTGGTGAGGTGGGGAGTTTAAGTTCCCCCACAACTCTTTCCAAAGTCACTGGTGTTCGCACTAAAATGTGCAAAGACTATCTACAAAATGAATCAAGTTACACTCTGCATAGAAATCATAGACTTCGTGCCAATCAATATCGAAAAACTAAGCCTTTTACCCATTGCATATAATGCAAGCAGATCTCCTGACTCTAGATGAGCTTCAACGACGTCACAATACACCGTACAAGTACATTCTACTTGCAATCAGTGTTTATAGTCGCTATGCATATGCAATTCCATTTGCGATCAAAGAGAGGTGTTGAAGTTGCTCAGGCCATTGAAAGTATTCTCCAACAGGATTCGTATAAAAAAATTCAAACGGATCGCGGTAGTGAATTTGTTAATCCTCATGTTGCAAAAGTACTAGAGAAATATAGTACACTGCTCTATCATAGTCACAGTCCTATAAAGGCTGCATTGGCCGAACGATTGATAAGAACTATTCGACTTTTAATTTCAAGATATTGTACATTGAAAAATACATCGGCTTTTATTCGTGATCTTGATAAAATCATGTTGATTTATAATCAACGACCTCATCGATCATTGTCCAACTCTACGCCAACGGAAGTTCATCATTCTGATCATGATACAATTGACACCTTTCTTAAACAGTATTCCAATGAATCGTCGGCTGTCAAGAAGACGAAAAATAAATTCAATGTTGGTGATACTGTTCGAATTAATAGAACAACTAATGTTTTTGAAAAGGGGAATTACTTGTGGTCCACAGAACTTTTTAAGGTGGCAAAAATCCTAGACACTAAACCCATAACTTATCGCCTGCGTGATACCAAAGATGAGGAGATTCTCGGCGGCTTTTATGACTATGAATTACAAAAAGTTAAAAATGCTAGTGAAATCTATCAAATTGAAAAGGTATTAAAGAGACGTAGTCGCAGGGGTAAGAAACAGTTACTTGTTCGGTGGCTAGGATACAACTCTGATTTTGATTCTTGGATCGGTGTTGAAGATATTGACAATGCCCAATGATTTCTATGTAACATTCATGTCCAACGTTTCCGATCCTCTCTACAATGACTTGAATACGACAAGTGATTTTTGGACAAAACTCTCCCCCGCCATCAAATTTGACGGTGCATATGAAGTGGCTCTTGTCGACTGTATTCTCAAAAATACCTATGACATCCTGAGAAAGGATCGTAAATATGAAATAAAAATACGACCGTTTTGAATTCGGTGATGAAGGTGCAATGGCAACTTTTGACTCTAATCAGTACCCTATTGCTAACATCCCCTACAGGGAATACAATAACATGCATGAACTGTGTCGAGTTATCAAACAAAAAAAATTGCAAGTCGAAAAAAAAGGTGGTTTCACTTTCAATTACTCGACGGAACAAAGGAGAATTTATATTACCAATCCATTGGAGAATGAAAGAATTTTCCTCAATGAGAATTTACGTGAGGTTCTTGGTTTTAAAAACCGTATTATTAAGACAGAAAATTTCAGTGGTAGTGACCATGTTATCTATGCAGACTATGCACCCAGCTTCTCCACAGACACTTGTATATTTCTCTACGCTTCATTTGTGGAAACATCTCGGGTTGGTAATTCAAATGTTCCCCTCCTACGAGTTCTTGAACGAAAAACCAATCAAGAACATGTTCACCACTACAATATAAAGCATCTTCAGTATATTCCCGTAAACACTTCCTATTTGGAACTCTGTCAGTTAACACTAAGAACTGAATTAGGTGATCCAATAGCAACTTCAAAAGGCTTAGCAGTGATTACATGTCATTTTCGACCCATTGTCAACGACAACGACGGTACAATAACCTAAAAAATGAACAATAGAAGAATTCCATTTGTCTGTCCCGATATTGACTGTTATGTTGGTGCTTTGAGTCCACGTCAAATAGGCAATGGATTGGACTACTACAAGGGGCGTACTACAATGTCTGGCTATGGTCTTGGTAGCTGGTTTGCTAGGCTATTTCGTTCTGCACTACCCCTTGCCAGAAAATATCTTGTACCTGCTGCATCAAATTTTGCTGCCTCCACACTACAGGACTGGGGGTCGGGCAAGAATTTCAAGGAGAGTGTTAAGGAAAATATTAGATCTTCAGCAAGAGCCGTTGGTGAACAATTAAAATCTAGACAAAATGGGGAGGGATTGAAAAGGATGCGTTCGCGTCATTCACTCATCAGTCTCCACCCAGGCAGGAAGCAAAGGACATCAACAAGGACTTTGAGGAATAAAACAACGAAGTCCAATAAGCAACAGAAGAAGAAGAAAAAGAAAAAGATTGTTAGATCAAAGAAGGATTTCTTCTCTTAAGATGACTTATCTCCCCCACAAGGAATCATATCCATCAATCAGTTCCTCATTGAATCTATTCAATGCTGAAAATGTTGATGTCAGTGTCAAGTATGGCTACTATGAACAATTTCACCCTCAACAACCCCTCTCGGAAAATATACACTTTCAAATATTTTCCAATGAAGACTATTTCATTGATTTGTCGTCAACATTTATTGATTTAAATGTTGTGGTGAAGAAAAAGTCAGATAATACAACTCCAAATGCCGGCGATGGTCTCTCCTATGAAAACTGTATTCTACACAACCTATTCAAACAAATTAATGTATTTATAATGGAACATTGGTGAGCACTAGCAATAATTTATCCAACTATGCAAGCTACATACAATTTATGATGATGACGCCAAAGGCGTACAAGGAGATGAGAGGACAATCATTGGGCTATGAATATCGAACAGGTGTTGATACTGACGGTGAGTTGACTACAGCAGTGACCCAGGAGTATCATCTAGTTGGAAAATTAAATCATGAGATATTCAATATATCCCAATGGCTACCCCCCAATGTCAAGATTGACATAAAGTTACAGATGGCCCCATCGAATTTCATTTTGAGAAAAACACTTCCTGCAGCACCCGATGCAAATGTCATTATCACATCGGCAATTCTCCACGTCCGAAAACAACAGGTTATGAGCTCTGTTGCATTGGCAGTGGAAAAGCTAAGAGCCAATGGCAACAACATTAAACTTCTTGTCCCCCATACAATCACCAATCAACGTCACATTGCCACCGGCTCTCGTAGCTATAGCGATTCATCATTTATCAATGGAGAAATCCCATCAAAATTGGCTTTGGCCTTTGTGAAGAGTGGGAGTGCCGTTGGATCCTGGACTGAATCCCCCCACGATTTTAATTTTTTCGGTCTATCTAGCCTCGTGTGCAAAGTGAATGGTATTCCACTGTACACTCTATCATTTGACAAAAAATCCTATAGAACTCTGTACGAGTTGACAATGCAATCCCTAGATCATGACTCTCAACTATTTGAAAATGGAATAACCGATTCAATGTTTTCAAAAAATCATGGAGTTATTGTTTTGGATTTGTCAGGCACACAGGATATGAGCATAGTACGAACAGGGAATGTACGTTTAGAGTGTACATTTGCCAATGCTCTGACTGAGAGTATCACGCTAATATCACTGAGTCAATTTGAAACCTATTGGGAAATCACGCCCGACGGCAGTGTTCTACTAGACCTAGCACCATGAACACAAACCAAATAATCAACGTATTTAGTATGGATCCATACATGTCCCGGTACAAGTCCTATTGCATACCTTCGGACTTCATTGAAAAAATTCCAAGTGTTAACAATACCCTGATCATTGTTAATAGCAGTCCGTCGACTCTGAAGACCGGTCATTGGCTAAGCATCTTTCAAACAGGAAGAATATTAAATTTTTTGATCCTCTTGGCCTATCGTATAAATTCTACGCACCATACATCAGCAACTTTATTGAAAGCAGTGGGAAAAACCATTATTCAAAATCAACGAAGAGTACAGGATTTAGCGACTAAGACATGTGGCTTTCATGCACTACTCTTTTTCATGTTCAGATGTCGTGGCTACACCTACAAGCAGTTTCTCAACATCTACGTTGACTTACCTCAATTGAACGACTTTCTAGTGGAGAATATACTTACAAGTGTATTTAATATTGATTTTAGTGCCCTAAGAATAAAATGTTCTAAAGATGTATGTGAAATTGTTTATTAAAAAAAAAAAAATTATATACATGATAAAAACGACTTTTCTACTCTTTAGATTTCATCCACTACTAGGTATTTGTCGACAACAACTAGTGCAGGTAGATTATCTGAATTCACAGTGTACTGATCCTGATGTAGTGCAATGTCAGGGTCACATTTTCTACAGTAGAGTGTGACTTCACTCTTGTCATATCTCTTTGTATAGTCAATGATACTATTCTCATTCATTCTATAGAATTCACATGTTTCAATTTGCCTATTTGAAGCAATTTCACAAACAGTGTCCTCAAGTGTCGAATCACATTCCGTCACAGCCAAATAAAAATCAGTGGGCTTATAATCATAACACCCAGTGTCTTCACAACGATGACGTAGAAACCATATTCTTTTGTTGTTCCAACAGTTGAATCTTTGACCCGTTCCTCCTCCCAGAACAATCTAAAACCACGACGATACCAATCTGTAGCAATAAACTAAAATCACGGTTAGGATTCTTTCCAATCATACCGGGATATGTACTCTCCCACTGCTTGCATTTATTCATAATGACAATTGGAGCATAGGTGACCTCTAGGATGAGAGTCACACACCTCTTCAAGACAGGAATTACAACCTTTAATTTGTACAGCATATCCTCTATGCAATTTACACGGGTTGCATAATCTACACTTTTCATCATACTCCTCAATCATTGTGCAATTCTCACATGATGACCAGCTGCCCTGTGTGTACATACATAACGGACATGTATGGAACATTTTGTCATATGTTAACGCTCTCACTACCACAATGAAACTGAGCTAGCAACAAAAAAATAATGTCTGAGAGAGAGAGAGAGAGGAGTAAATCATCCTTGAGCACCATCTTTCTTATGAAAAAAAAGTCCTAAATTTCTAAACTAATGTTTAAAAGCAAATCCACAATATCATTTTGTCGTGTCGTGATCAATATATCAATAAATGTGTGTAAATGCATTTGGACCACGATGTAGAAGCTTCATACAATAGTCTAATGATGGAGAATCAGTTTTCATTATATCGAGAAGCATTCCTCGAAAATATCTTCCTTTGATAGACAACTCTAGAAAATCATCATCTAGAATCAAACGTTTTTTTCCATAAGAACTAGATTCCTCATGATTCGCTCTTTCTCGAATCTATCCATTGTTTTTTTTTTAGAGTCCTAACTCTCTCACAACCAACTTCAGACTAATCAGAATTTCTCTTTTCTACTCTAGAAAATATACGCCTGTCTACTATAGAAAAAAAAAATACCATTGATTTAGAAACATTTTTATTGAACATAATTACAATAATAATATTCACTGATGCATTTTGTTCTCATCAATATATTTCGATAGGACATCTAATGCTGACCGAAGTTTATTTATATGGAGAATATTCACTTTTCCAGCAAAACACAGCTGCTCCTCCTGCTTAAATTTGCTTAATGATATCACATATCCCGCGTACATAATGTCCCATTCAAGACATAGTCTACAGCCAGCGGTTATTTCCACAGCTACATTAGGTACTCGTATATCGTTGCTGCTGCTGCTGTGACGGTTCCATCATTAATCTCCAATAGTGTAAATGCACCACTCATTTTTTCTCCACTAATATCCTCTCAAATAAACTATTCTCTCTCTCTGAATTCAATTCTCTTACTAATATGAAATACAATGAAAATTACTCCTTATATCCGAATCCAACTACTAATCAAGTAGTTAGTGTGACCGTCGCTCTCTCTCTCTGGTTGTCCTCCAAAAATGGGTGTCATAATAGAAAACATGTCTATCAACCCATGTAGAGTTCATTGTAATAGGCAAATGACCCTGGTAACCCCAATTCGTTGAAAACCTACACACATATCCATGCCTCAGGCGTAGGTTTGCGGGTAGGTTTTCAACGAATTGGGCGCTTACTACTAACAGG